>JAFBJU010001010.1:1641254-2009506 GCA_016785305.1 Colistium nudipinnis | reverse complement strand
GTTACGTAAACGTAAATTATCCTGGATGGCAAAATTCTATCGCATTGTAAATTAATTGAACTCAATACTGCACTTTATATGGCATTTATTTTGACTTCTGTAAATTTCAATTCTGTATGGTTATAGACATTACAGTCAAACTGTATATTTTCATCTGCATACTACCTTTTTTCCCTATAAGCTCTGTAAATTTAGATTGTCGCATACCATATTACATCATCCATAGAGTAACTTTTTAATATTTTTCATCTAAATACACTGTAGCCATTGTACATATTCAGCACTGTATACTTTTGCACAGCTTTAGTTTATCTTTATTCTTATTCTGTATTTTTCTATTTCTGTACGGTTTATTCTCTGCTGCTGCAAGGCTGCGAATTTCCCCTTGTGGGACAATAAAGGAATATCTTAGCTTATCTTATCTTATATATATTCAAGAGTATTGATGTTCAGTAGTGTGGGTACACAGACTGAGTCATCGGGATCCACTCTGTTGTCTTACGCTCATCGTCCCTTCAAACTAAGAAGATCCATGACTTTGTTGTCAGATCCGTTTCTTGATGACACCCCTGCACATTGCATACGCACAAAGCATCAATGCTTAGGCTCTGAAACAGAAAAATTATGAATTCATAAACCATCAAAGCCTCTCTTAACACGATCATGCGAGTCCTTGAGTTTGAAGTGGTACACCGAGACAGCATTCAAGGTAGGGATTCCCGATATGGATTTTTCCGTCCCATTCTGATACTTTCCTGCCTCTCATCTAAAAAATCTGCGCACCAGGGGCAGAAAAATATGGAGATATAGTTACCAAATACGGATAATATAATATTCCATAGCTTTGACCTTGCCAAATCTATTTCTGTTACCATTGTTAAGACAAAAACATATCAGACTCCGTTCTTTTCACATATTTTATACAGTGAAGTCCGAAGCTCAAACTTTTTTAGCTTTTAGAACATTTCAGAATTCATGTAACATAAAGCTTTTAAAGTGTTTTGCATATAGAAAAAGAAATACATTTTATCCAATAACAATATCTCTAGTCAGACTTGTCAACATTTTAAACACAAGTAGTTGAAGGAAATTATAAAATGCATTCCTCATGAAAGAGATTAATGAGTACTGCTCCATTTACAGGTAAAAAAATTAGCTCTACACATAGACCTATGGCATGTCAAAAGTGTTCCTTGCCTCACACATTTTCAATAAATCAATACATTTCCAACCTTCGATATTTTCACTCACTCTGAAAAAATCAATATAAAATGAAATAATAATGTTTGCAGTTTGCCGGCTTCTCTGGAGCTTCAGTTTTCTCCGGTATACTGTATTTCCAGCAGGGTGCTGTTGCCATCTGTCCCGTTCTTCAATGATTCCACCTGTGGCTTGTCCACCATGACACTGTCTTTGTTCACATTTTCTGGCCACATTTCTTTCTTTTGCCATTTTTTTTTCTAGTGGTCCTTGTATTTAGGCTCCAACATTGTTTCAAGATAGTGCAGTTTCTTTGAATGGATGTGATCTAATCTCTGGTCTAACAATGATAACAGGATGCTCTTGGTTGGTTATCTCCATTGTCTTTGGATGTAGTCTTGTGTAATTTGGCTGCAATGAAGGGGAATCACATCTGCTTCTGTAGCTCAACTAATGTTCAAAATGCATTGAGAATGGTCAACATGCTTTCAGTTAGGGCCCATTGTTACACACTTTGGGTCGCAGGTAATGAATGATGTATGTATGCTAGAAGGGCTCTCATCTGCTCCAACACACTCCACAGCATATAAAACATTCCATCTGGTCATAACATCCTCTTGCAGTCGATGTTTTCAATGCATAGCCAAGGATGTATTGCAAGAATATAGATATATAGGTCCTAGAATATATCTTAATATTTGCTCTCCTGCATCGACATTCGCAAAACATTGATTGCAAATTGTAATCCTTCACTTTCCCTTCGGAAACACTATGCAGCTTTGAAATAAAAAAATACATTTTGGCCTCTACCGGTATATCATCCTTAACTCAAGAACTTGTGTTTGCACCATATGTTGCAAAAGCTTCCACGGAAATGCATATATTTATTGGTTGTTACACAACTGCGCAGATTAATCATTGTGGATTGTGGATGCCTACATAGTGTTTCGATAGCAACCCGACTGATTCTCTTCAAACACTGGGGTTGAATACAATCTTTCTCCCTTATGTTTAGAAAAACATCATGGCTATATCCTCTACATGCACATACTCAGGCAACATATTCCTGTAAATGCAAATCCAAATCCCTGAGTATGGTAGGATTTTTAATCTTCTGAATATCATTTTGTACATCTTTTTGTCACAAAAAAGGCTCACTTTTTTCAATTCATGCACAATATGCAACATGGAGAGATACATTGATTAACTATGTATATTTTGGATTTCATCTATTTTGTTGTCTGTTGTCAACTTTAACGTAGCTTTGGGTTGTGCTTCCACATCACTGCAGGGGATTTTGAAGAAGATATGGCTTGATATTTTGATGTTTTACATTTTTTTATTTTGTGTTTCTATTGCAACAAATTTGACCTGGTCAAATGTAATGATAGACAGCAAGATGCAATGCAGCATTATATTTAAAGGGTATTAATATTAAGAGATCAGCGTGTAATCACTAGCGCAATTACAGGCTCAATCCATATTTGACCTGAGCAGCAAATAATGAGTGAGGGACACCGAGACATGGAATGCAGAGCAGGGGTGTAGCACTGTCAGACTGGTTACCATGATGAAAATAATAACAATAAGATCAAATGAAATCAAATGTTATTGTTATAGCCCATATTCACACATCACACAGTATCCGACTTAACAATCATCCTCAACCCTCAAACCCCCAAAAGAGTGAATTTTGCATGAACAGGGCAAATTAACAAAATAATAATGCTTGCAGAATTTATGACAGTGAGGTGAAAGGCAGAACAGAGGAGCTCAGTTGGACTAACAAAAATGAAAAACATATTTAAAAAATATAATCAAAAACATGTGATGACTAGTTGAGTTACTGATTGAACTAATGAGTAATATAATAATAATAATAATAATAATAATAATAATAATAATAATAATAATAATAATAATAATAATAATAATAATAATAATAATAATAATATCTTTTGATGCAAAATATCAAATCACTTTGAAAGTAGTCACATTAAAAAAACTTGTACTGGGGATACTGGTGTATGCTTTGTGTGTCTTGCATAGCTCAGTTGTCCAAATGACGTCATTAGAATCATCAAGCTAAAATCTAAAGAAAATCTGAAAAAAAAACAGATCAAAAAACATGCAGCTAGAAGAAGCAGACAACAGGATCTGCTCAAATCTAATGTTAACGACAAATCATGATCCCTGTCATATGCCATGTGACAGCAGTTCACCTTTTAGATGTGAGTGACCTGTCTCCATGGCAACTAACCAAGCTCCCGACGACACATTGACCACTGTAAGCCATCAATCGGCCATTTTCTCTCAAACACATATGTAACACATTGCATCTTGTGTAAACCCAATAATAATAATAATAATACTACTACTACTACTACTACTACTACTACTACTACTACTACTACTACTACTACTACTACTACTACTACTACTACTAATAATAATAATAATAATAATAATAATAATAGCGCCTTTCAAGGGACCCAAGGACGCCTAACATGTAAAAGTTGGATCAAACAACCTTTGTTTAGTTCACTGGGGCCTTCACAGTCACTGTATATGGATGAATGAATCACAGATTTAATTAAAATCAAATATAAAAATCCTAAGCCTATGTAAACTTTTGTATTCGAGCTGGGTATAATATCCTTTTCTTTTTCAGATGTTCGCGGCTGTCCCTTCCAATTTATGCGAGGACTGAAGTGGATAAAACTGTGGAACATTTTAGATCCAACTAATTCCCCTCATCCCAATTCCATCTCCTTCTGTGCATGAGGTTTTCCATGAGGAATTTGTTGCTTAGAGAGATTCATCATGGAAGTCTGCCCTTGGCCCCTTCGTTGCATCTCACACCCCTCTCGCCATATTTCTTTCATTTTTCTGGCGGATATTTCATGCCTAATTTGGGGTCTCAAACCTATGCAAAAAAAACAACCTTGTCAGATATTGAATTTTCTCTGAGCACATTTAGTGTACATCGGTTATGTTTCGGGTCAATATGACCCGAATGTCTTAGACATGGTAGAACCATTCTCGTGACCTGTAAACAAAATAAAACTGACACATATATTCAGGACAAACTAATTTAAACGCCATTAAAGTTACACTTGGGCCTACCAGATATGTGGTCACCTGCACTGATGATATCAAATCAAGATTTGATCTCGTCCTACCACCAATTGAAAATTGACAATTGATTTTTTTTTTAGATTGACCAACATGGAAGGGAGCTCTGTATTTGGTGCACAGTGGAAATCGCTTGATTCAGTTGACTTGCAAGCGTCCTATGGATTGTTGTTGTTGTTGTTGTTGTTAGCTTGACTGTACAAATGAAAAAAGGAGAAACAACTCCTAGTTTGTGGAATGCAGGAACTGGAAGGGCAATATTCCCAACTACAATGTAATTGGAAAAAATTCACATGATCGTTAGAGGGATTTGCTTTGATCACCGGGATATCAGACCCAGCCGCTGTGAAAGAGATAAGCTATAACTACGTCCCTATGTGTTGCCACCAGCAGCGAGGGGTCAGGTAATGAGCTATTCATCATTCATCAATGACTCAAACAAAACAGTTTTGACAGCTAGACATTACCTTTTATTATTATATTCCAAACTTGTTCACAAACAGCTGCTTTTTTGAACATTTCCATTTGGAGTTGTGTTTTTAGCCACTTGATGAAACCAAAAGCATTTTTCTTTTTACCCTTGTTTACAGTACTATAATATTGAGAAGAGTATTTGGCTCTTTTTCACTGGAATCAGCTACGCCAGTAATTTGACGCTTGAACTTATTCAGAATAAAACATTATTTTGGTAATGATGGTAACACAAATTGCGAAAAGGATATTCCATTCTTGGTCCTGTTTACATGTTACAGGGCCGGTTCCAATTATGACTTAAGTCTACATTGTTTCCACTGCTCCAACTGGATGTTTAAATCCAATTAAGACACTACCATAATGTGAATTCTGAGGATATAATACTCCACCAGACTTAATCCAATTATTATTTATTCAGATTTATGGCCTTTTTCAGGTGTAGTTTTCAGATTTGTTTGATGAATGTCAGAATATTGTTGTCAATTGAATACAGGGAATTGATGTAGTTAATGGGACAAATACAGCTATGGGCAGGAATAACAGAACAAAAATGTGTATAAATAAATAAATAGGCACCATAGCTTTAAGCCCTATTTATGTTATGCGTAACCATGTGACCAAAAACATAAAGCTCACCACGGGTGGGTCAAGACAGTACAACATAAAATACTATATCTCCACCTTGTTGTTTATTTTTCTGAAATGTGTGCTCTCAGGCACCTGACACACAATTACCTGTCACCATGATGCCACTTTCCAGAAGCAAGCTGGAAATCATTGCATCTTCTCAGACTTTTGATTTGTCACTGTCGCTGCTGTTCAGGTCTGTGTCTGTGGAGTGTCAACATTCATTTTTGTCCTGTGTGTGGTTACACATGAGGAAACTGAGTTTACTTTAAATGTATTGTTATATTTTGTGCATAACTGTTTTTTATTGTTGAGGCTGTTGCTCACACCTGTAGAGTGTCTGAGTGTGGATTGTGTGAGTCATTCTTTACATATGGGGGTTAAAACATATAGGGGGCTTGTCTTACTTGTAATTGGATGTAGTTTCGTGTGCTGATACCGAGGCGCATTTTCGATGCCTACAAGACTCACGCAGTTCCTGTGAACCACAATAAAGACTAGGTTTCTAATTGTTGCGTAAATATATCAAATGCAAAAAGTGGGGAAATAAAACCAAAAACAAACAAAACTTTTGCTTTGCGTTGAGCGTGGCTGCTCATCGCAAAAAACACACATTTATATTTCATTACTGTTGTCGGTAAGCCCATTAAAGCGCGGGTGTAACGAATTTCCCCATTTCCTTTCCAATGCCTCCCACAAAAAACATACCAGAGGATTTTGTGTTAGGTTTATGGGAGATTGCGATGTGTGACTGTCTGGATTTCCATTTTCAAGATGAGAAAAAATGATGTATTACTCTTACAGCAGGGACAGTTGCACGTGCACCTATCAGGGGCCCCGTGGTTCATAGACGGAGCAAACCAACTCGCCTTTTGCGCGTCAGAGCGGAGGAATGAAGAGGACTGAAGCACAGGGCTGCAGTCCGTGACTGCAGTAGAAATATATCCAGTGAGATCTCCATTACCGCTAGAGGTCAATTCGGATCCTCATCACTGGTAAGATTTTTGTTTATCTGCTTCGAGAACAGATTTGACTTTTTTTTCTTTTTTTTTACCTGTGGGACAATAAAAAGGCGGTCATTAATTAGAGGAGGCATTAGAACCGCTGTAATTATTTATGACTGGAAGTGTGTTTCCCTCACCTGTAACAGATAACGCAGCTATAATGGATACATACAAAATAGGAGTTGTAATGCTTTTTAGTGCTGGAAAGGCACCAGGTGCGGTTGGCACATATCGCGCATTCAGACATGCAGTTCACCACGCTAAAAAAAATGTCTTTCTTTTTTCTTTCAGTATTCACAGTTAAAGAACCCCTGTTGGAGATGCAGTCGGGAGAGAGGAACGCTGCCGGCTATCGTTGACTTGCTTCGTTATTTGCGCATCAGGCGGACTCCGGTGTTCACCATGTTCCACCAAGTGACGGACCAGACTGTGAATGGCAGCTGTCAGGGTGCCACTTCGGTGTGCAACCGGAGCGTGGGCGGAGAGACCCTCCAGCTGCCCACCTTCTCCACCGCGGCCAAAGTGCGGGTCATCATCACCTTCGCTCTGTGCGCCGTGTCCGCCGTGTGCAACCTGGTAGTGCTGTGGGCGGCCGGCAACGGCGGGAAGCGCAAGTCTCACGTGCGCATCCTCATCATGAACCTGACGGTGGCGGACCTCCTGGTGACTTTCATCGTGATGCCCGTGGACGCGGTGTGGAACATCACGGTGCAGTGGCAGGCGGGGGACGTCGCCTGCCGACTGCTGATGTTCCTGAAGCTGGTGGCCATGTACTCGTGCGCCTTCGTGACGGTGGTCATCAGCCTGGACCGGCAGTCCGCTATCCTCAATCCCCTGGGCATCAGCGAGGCCAAGAGGAAGAGCAAAATCATGCTGACCGTGGCCTGGACCATGAGCGTCATCCTGTCCCTCCCTCAGGTGAGAAAAAAAGAAAAACGCGCACATGTGTTTTCACTGGCAAGAAAAGTTTCCATCAGCGTACACTTTATTAAAGTAGAATAAGCAAAACGAGAAATAAACACATAGTCCATATACACACAAAGCCTATATATCCCATATGCGTGTGATTGCATGAGTGTTTTACTATCTTTTTTTGGGGGGGGGGGGGTGTTGCATGCACTATCCCAATGCAGCTGTGGCATACTGCAAATATTTACCTTTTGAGTATTTAGAATGATTATTTAATTCATGTAAACACAGGAATTAGTTATTGCAGAAATGAATAATTGACAATAAACTTTGCATATCTGAATGATTGCATGATTTACATCTGAGGAGCAGGAGGAGCCAAATTCAACGCCTGCCATGTTGTTTCCCAAAAAGTGTTGCCAAGATATTATTTTGTGTGTTCCTTGTGTTGATTGCCAATTCGCCTTCACTGTGCCTGGGTCCGAACACGATCTGCCTATGGTTCCCATCCCTAGCAGTCATATTTGCCAATTTATATTCTCTATTTAGGGACAGGTAACACATCTAATTTTAGAAGACTGGAGTGAGTGGCTTTAAGTTTCTTATTCTCAGTGTTGCTAGGTTTCTTTCCACTACCTTCCAATTGCGATTTCTGATTGACAGTCTGATTTGTACTTGGAGAGCACGGTTGTTGTGCCACTGCTCAGAGCGTGTTGGAGAGGAGGAGTTCAATGGATGCAGCTCTTGATGTTGAGATGTGTTTTTGGAATGGATGGTGTCTAGGGAGCTTTAACCATTATACATGCTCTCTTTTTTAATCAATTTCCTTCTCTGTCCTTATTGAGGACACTTCTCTCTGCGTAAACGCCACTGGTTATAAATCCCTCGCGTCACTGTTTACTGGCCTTTTATTAGCAAAAGGGATGAACACAGAACAACTGTGATGGTGATTTTAATGATAGATATATATATATATACATATATATATCATAAGAAATCAAGTAGAGTCTGTTGAAATTTGCTGAAAAGGGGGTAAAAGTGACCCCTTTTTCTACAATGAAATTTCTTTTTTTATTACAATGAAATAACATTTCACACAACAAATGTTGTGGAAGCTTAAAAAAAAGAAGCAGGTCGGTTATACATTTGTAAGATACTGATTCGCTACAGCACACATAAGTGGTTGGAATCACTGTTTGTTCTGATGTGCTGAGCACAAATGAGACAGACATCATATCAAAGTGGATTTCCGTTCAGGTGCAGAATGCTGTCCATGCACTGCACACCTGGCAGCGTCTCAGGAGGGTATTAACAATGCTTATCAGGTACTTAATGGGGTAAAAGATATTCAGGATCAGCTTATTTCAACTTAATTCATGGCTACTGCACCACATTGACATGGACATCAAGATATTATTGCAAAAACCTCTAATATAGACTCAGACTTAATCATTTGTGTCTGTATAAGGACACAGCAGAGGACAAAGAGGATCTTAATTAGCGAGAGCGAGTTCACGTTCTACTACTTCAGGGAAACCGGTTTGGGTGATCTGATATATTTCTCCGCAACAATGAGTCAGGCCTAAGATATTTGAAGATTTACCGAAAAATATTTCTCCCAAGTTGCTATATAAGATCATTTCAGTTCCTCAGACATCGTATTTGAGTTCTCTTCTACAGCATTGCCAAGCACAATAACTGTTGAGCAATTACTGTCAGCTACTCAATGAGGTAAGAATTGCAACCATAGTCACCATGGACTGATTCACAGAGTCTGATATGTAGTGCCACTTTCCTCAAGGCCATTGTGCAGAGCAGCATGTTATGCGCGCGGATGTTGTCACTCTACCTTCAGCTCACACAAGCTTGATGCAGTCGGTGAGGGACAAGTGACAGGAAAAGCAATGGCACAAATATTTGAGGCGAAGGGAAGCCCAGCCCAGTTTCAGTGGCTCCTGCTGCCGTGCACCTAAAGTTTTGTCACAGGCAACAGAGATGGTGGCGGCAAATCTTAATGGTGTAAAACAAGTGTCTGTGGTCCATTGCATTTTCCCCAATTAGTCGATGTCTGCTTCAAGAAGTGTAACTTGTGCCCTTTTTAACGGACAACCTATAAATACAAAAGTACAATTATCACCTCAGCAGTTTCCAGTTTTACACTGGGATTGGACAAAGGGTGTCATGAGTGCCAATATCTCGTGGCCATAGCACAGCAGATGCCGAGCATTAAAGGCCGATCTCTGACAAACCTCATTCTACCGAGAAGCTTCTGCAAAGCCAGTTATCTCACACATTTACACATTTTTGTGAACCTAGACACTCGTGCGCCCGTCTTGCATATAAATACTGATTATTATTTGCTCTAAGACAGGCCATGGGACCGTAAAAGCAGCAATATGCCCCTCACCTCCAGAGTTTTTAGCATTAATGCAAATGTAATGTTTGGGTGCCGACTCAGTTATCGCACCAGCACAGCTCCCTGCAGTTTACTCATCCTCCACTATTTCTAGTCTGAGGGCAGTCTAATTCATGCTCCTGACCTTTGCTGTGAGACTGGACTATGATGAACCACATCGCAAATGAAGGATGAGGGATAAAAGGTGATACGATTTTAATGCTCATGCAAAAGTCACATGGAATACACCCAGTGATACGTTTTTTCATATTTGACACTCAACACATACCAAAGTCATGGTCTACTGTGGAAGGTCAGGGGATCAAATCTCTATTTACAAATTGAATTAGGCAGTTGTTCTAGAGAAAGTGAAGGAATGAAAATCATCAGAGGGTCGATGCATACCCTTTCACCCCTATGGGCGATTTTTAACCCAAAATCGCCCAAGGTGCTCCCACAGACTCCCATGTTAAATGCGATCCCTCTTAACTTTAGCGGATAGTCCTTCAGAGTCTAAAGGACATCGAAATAGGACATAGAGATACCTTAATAAATGCATTTTTGAAATGTGCACCACATTAAAATGATGTGTCCTTCAAGACGTCAACATGATTTAGCATATGATTTGATATCTGATGAAGGGGGATACTTTCCTGATCCATATATGATTAAGATTATCTATCTAATCATTCTATTTAGAGATATCTTTAAAAATCTGTTTTTGGGGCCATAGTTCGTTGACTTTGACCTTTGAATTATCAGATCTAAACGTGGGACATAAAAGATAAAGTGGATTTCTCGATTCGAGGCACTGCTCCTGACTTCCAGCGTGTCTCTTTATAACCATGACAATACCAAACTGACATTTTACACCCCATCATTATCATACTAGCTTAATGGTTTGCATAACATATTGACTTTGACTTCTATTTTTAAGTCACAGATTCAATGTGCTTACCTGGTGTGTGTTTTCCTTTGCAGGTAGGGAACACATATGATAAACTTCATGTTTTTTCATACGTCATGTGATATATATAGAGAGAGAGAGGGAGAGAGAGAGGGGGGGGGGGGGCAGGCCTGTGAATGCAGTGTTTCAAGAGCCCAGATGTCCCATGGGTTATGTCACTCATCCGTCATACATTTCAGTTTTTTTATTTTAGATGTGCACAGCCTAATGCTTTTTGTGCTCAGTGAAAAATGTATACATCTTTTATTTAAAACTGAAAGTAAAATGCATATCAGTTAAGTAAACACAATATTTTTTAAATAACAGATCCATTTTGCTGTGACAGTGAGATAATAGTAATTTGTTCATCAACTGCAGTATTTAAATGCATGACCCATTTCTGACCCTTCACGGACATGTATACCAATTTCAGCCAGTTTCACAGTTTGATTCAATCGTTAGAATATATCCACATAGTCATTACATTTTTCAAGTATCACTGTTATTATGACATTGACACACATTTCCAGATAACAATGTACTAATATTATTTGGGCTAATCCAGTGTCAAACTATGTCCTGCTAATTGAGCTCTATTCTCCTGATTTGTATTTATTTATTTATTTTCAGCCATAATGTGTGTGTACAGAACAGCATAGCCATGATCACAGTCACACTAGACACGCTCCTGTACGAAACAAATCATTTGTCTATGGAAGGCTGCACTCTTAATACATTAGTCTTTACAGGCTGAATATAAAGGGTCTGTTAATATTGGATAGGTAATGGTCCAGGTGCACGGGAGAAATGAAAAGACCTCGTAAGATGCTCTTAGAACAGCGAGGGAAAAGGTGATGGAAAAAAATATCTTGGATTACTCAGGAACAAGAGATGTGTTTTAATAACTGATTAGAATCTACATGTCTAATATTTCTATTTCATGAGATGTTGTTGCTGTTGGTACTTCTGTCTCCATGGTTCATCAAGTCATTTCCAAATGTAACATATTCTAATGATACAGGTTTGTTCATATACTACATGTGATATATGACAGAACAGCTGTTTTTGCAACAGCTCAGCCAATGGAGGCAGACCTTAAGCAGAACTGTTCCTTTTTCGTTTCACACAGATGTTTATTTTTCACAATGTGACCATCACAGTGCCAGAGAACTTCACCCAGTGCACCACCCGTGGCAGTTTTGTCCAGCACTGGCAGGAGACCCTCTACAACATGTTCACCTTTGCATGCCTTTTCCTGCTGCCTTTGGTCATCATGATCTTTTGTTACACCCGCATCCTTGTTGAGATATCGAGCCGCATGGCTCGAAGTAACTGTAAGTCTTCTTGTGCTTTCTACAAACCCTGCAGTCAAAATACGCTGTCTGTGACGCGCGAAGTTGTGCCTGGCAAAAATTGCGTTTTTCTTTATTTCCTAGTGGTGTCTCGCGACGTTCACCTCCGCCGTTCCCACAACAACATCCCTAAAGCTCGCATGAGGACTCTTAAGATGAGCATCGTCATTGTGACATCATTCATCATTTGCTGGACGCCGTACTACCTACTAGGTCTGTGGTACTGGTTGTTTCCGGAGAAAATGGAGGAGACGGTTTCCCATTCCCTGACTCACATGCTGTTTGTCTTTGGCCTCTTCAACGCCTGCCTGGACCCCATCACTTATGGCTTGTTCACAATTCATCTTCACCAGGGTCTGAAGAGGTGCTGTCGGGGTTCAAACGCACAGGCTGAATTAGAAAACCACACTTGCCTCGTACACATGGCACATCTGTCCTCTCACAGGCAGATTGCCTCAGGGGGCAACGGTGCAGACGTAGAGGAGGGTAACGACAAGAACGGCACGAAAAGATCCTCAAGGCCAATCATCCCGGTGAGCAAGATAGGGTAGGTAGTAGTTTGCAAAGAAAAGGACCTTCTGCTTGAATCAGTGGTAAGTTAAGTCATTTAATAGTGATGAAAACTAGAAAATTGTCTGTGCTTGTCTCTCGGCTCTGTCCATTTTTGCTTCGGTACTGTGTTATACTTGAACTGTGTTATAGGTCCCCCGTTATGTTTATCGTGCACATCATCTGTTACACACAATATCTCAGAGGCCACCTCTCACATTTTTGAAAAATGCTGCGGAGCGGTGCGTTTTGTTGCTCCTCTCTGCAGCATTGACAAATCACCATGAGTGTCTCACACACACTGGATCAGATTTGCAGAAAATCCTGAAGGCCCGTGTGACTGTTTAAATTCAGGCTGAGATTGTTGCAAATCTGTTTAATCAACTAAAAAATATATAATGATAATGATATTTCTTATGTCCAAGAGACCATAGTAACAAACTGGGTGGATGGGATAATCCATTAGATATTAACAGCTGTCTGTGACTAAAATGAATTGCCTCTGTTTTACAGGTTTTTAAACCTTGGAGTTTTTGCACTTAGGTCCTGTTCCTAATTTCTTATGACTCCTCTGACATGTCACTTAATGTGCTGTATAAAATATTTAATAATGTGATATGATTTGACCGTGACAGCCTTTTAAATGAATGTTATAAATGGAATACAGTGGCATGTTTGAATGTAGCTACCTGCAACATGTTCCTGACATCAGTTCTGTGTTTATTGTATTGCACAAATAATTCACAGCTCGAGAAGAGGTGCTATATAATAAATAATTCATTTTACATTATATAGGTGTTATACGTCTGTGATGCTGTGAGCTGTGCTGCCGTCTGTGATCAGGAAATTAATGATAAAGCAGCTTGTTTAAAACTGTAACTTTAAAAATGTGAAATATGGTTAGGCTGAATGTACACCATTATTTTATTATTTAACTTATATGTATTGCTCAAACGCCAATTGCAAAAAAAAGGTGATCAATAGTGATTGTTTGCATGAAATAGTTATTACAATGTTACTACAAAATTGTAATTAAAATGTGTTTTCAAAAATAAACCTCACTGTCCTTCAGCACTTGTCATTAGCTGGAAAAAGCTCAATAAGAGAATGTATGCAGTTATTTTTCTGCTGTCTCCATTTTGTTCACTAAAACGAAGATCTTAATTAGCTGCATATATGCAGCTAATATAGTGCTGCTTTGCTTAACTGCTTTCAGTTAAAACAGCTGCTGAACGGAATGAATGAGGATCCAAGCTGATATTTCACTGAGTGCAGTTAAATATTACATGTACATTCAAAAAGCACAGCTATTAGCTTGGCATATGTGTCTATCTCTGAAACTGCCCATACGTCTGTGTCTGATCCAGTAAAAGGAATTGTATAAGATTAAAGCACGAGGTTCAAAGTGCATTCTTGACCTTGGAAACAACTCTGTTTTAAAGTCAACATGGACAACATGGTCCCTGAAGTGTACTACACAGCCACAACAAGTGTAGTCTTGTGCCTGACCATGTAAGAGACCCTATTAGATTGGACAACTTTCCACTCACGCCACTGTCTAGCTGTGCCCTAGCATTCTTTCAATCATCCATAGAAGCCAGTTGTCTCACTGGTCACTCTGGCCACTATTTGAACACCGCGTCATTGATTACACAACACTCTTGAGCTGTGCCAAATCACTCCCACACTACCTTTCTACAGCTGCGGGCCACAGACGCATACATTACCACAGTTACCACCAGCCATGATAAATGATGAACTCAGCCGAGATCTAAGGTGCATCAGGCAGTGTCCTTGGACTTTCACCCCTAGGCTTGAGTCAGGATCTAGTCATTCTCAAATGTTGTTATTCAGATTAACCCCCTATCTTGACTCATAGACATTTCAAGGATTGAGGACTCCCTTATCAAACCCAACAAAGATTTGTACCTTTTCCAAACCTGTCTTTTTTTACTCAAAAAGCCTTGCAGCAAACAAAGACATGCGCCTCTGTTGATAATCACACTGCGTTTCATTCCCAGATTGTGCTTAAACAATAACAACAATAAAGCAGCTTTTATCTATACTCAAAACCTATTTAACAACCACAGGTTAAATGTCAACTGTGCACCATTTTAGGTAGAAATTCAATCATGAAGCCAAAGCAATCAGTTTGGATCAGGCCATTTTCCAACACCTGCTGCAATCCTTGTGAAGAATAATACTATGATAATCCAATTTTCTTTTTTATTCAAGTACTTTTGAAAAGCCATCACATGGAAAATAAATGCCACACAATGACAGGTGACACTATCTAACAACATGCTCTGTTGTGTTTATTTGGGGGATTACGTCAAATGTGCTTACCTCTCTCTCTCTGCCAAATAGGTTTTATAATATTTTTTTCATTATTAGGAGTTTGTATTATGACAATATAATGAGGATTGTATGAATCAGAGTGCATTGTTCACACGACATTTAAATATTTTATTGCTTGGCAGTTAATATCCATTGCAGCACATAATGGCCCGCCAGCCTAGAGAAGTTGCTTGACATATCCTGCTGATTGCTCTGGATAATTAAGTGTTAGGGGGGAAATGAACATTTCAATACACCATTATCTGAACAACTTGTTTTTCTTTTTTATTCAAATGCATGTTTACCACGCTTTGCATATTGTTTCATCTGAGATAGGTGGAACATAACTTGATTTGTCTCATTTACCAGTATAGGTGGAAAAATGTATCAAGCATAAGCAATATAAGTATTTTACATAACCATGAATACAAACGCATGAATAATATAAATAATCTCCTTCACTATTTTGGTACAAATTAATGACGCAAAATCACGCTCAGTTGCATGGCTTGTTCTCAGCAGTAAGCAGGGATTGTTGTACCGTTAAAAATAGCCGGGAAATGGATGATGATGCTTAGGTGTTCACAAAGATAATCCAATGCTTCAGAGAGTGATGACATCCCTCAAGATTCCTGTGTTATTGTTGGATAAAACCGAATCATAGGTTATGATTATGATTATAGACCAAAAATATAAAACTAGAACATAAATGCCACTGCATTTGGTCATCTCAAAGCTTTATTATTGTTAAAAAAAAGAGTTGTCACAATCCCACAGTGAATTTATGTCAGTGTCTGCACATGTAGCAAGACACAAAATAATCATTATTTGACATTAACTCAGTCCTGCAGTTTATAAAATTTCAAAGATATCAGCCACATTCAGTATCTTAAATTTATCTAACTCACGGACTCCAGTTTTGTTGCTGAACCTTTTTTCAGTCGCATTACAGTTTGATAAAAGCTCTGCTTAGGTTGATGTAGTCTTTGGATTAAGCGAGAAAAACCTACTTCCCACAAAGTCTGATTCAGCTTGAGTGATATGCAAAGTACCAGGCAATGTAGTGCAAGGTATAAATGATATAGTCAAAGCTGGACATGAAGTTCACCCACATTAGGCAATGGGCTATTTTATCAATGCTATAAATGCACTATACGGTGGGAAGTATAGTTTCAACTGAACTCAGTCAAAGACGTTTCTATACCAAAATGAGCTTCACGGATTAAATCATTCTTGCTACCTTGTGTTTTCCATTTGTAAAACTAAATAGTTGTGTTCCTTTAGTTTAAGAGATGCCACAGACTGGTCACATCCCTTGATTGTTGGTGGCACTAATAAAAATGCACAAATCCAATAACCCCTAAGCATTGGAGGATTTGAGAAATCAAGTGATAAAAACATTTCAAAACCTGTTGCTTGTTGAATAAATATTTCATGTATTCGGTGTGAATACATCCATCTGCACTCTATACATACATAGTAAACACACATTTTTGTCTAAATGCTGACTGTGTAGAACTCGCAGAGACACGTTTTAACAAGTGTGCCGGTACGGACCTTTCCAAACCACTATTGTCATCAGAAAAGGATGTCACTTCAGGCAGGTGTGTGTTTCCTTTTGATTTCTCGCTTTTCTTTTCTTCTCTCCTGTTTTCATGCCTCTCCCCGCTCTAAGAAGAACAGAATCAATTTGCTGAACAAACAAGGCGGGATTCATTGGAGAAATATACACGTTTATATTATGTTGTTCCCTTGGCTTTGAGCATTATTCCTGAGCATTGATGAGAGGGAATGTATAGTCATGAATGAAGAGCTGAGCAGCACTGATGACACTGTCGCTGTCAATGCAATCAAATTAAAGTCTCTTGAGCACAGCAACTGTTTCTGATCAGAAACACTTACAGGCTCTCTGTCTCACAATTCACATCCTCCTTTCACAAAAAAAACTGTCCTATCAAAATAAAAGGCCAAAGATCCTTAGAGGCACCAGCCTTCCTGGAGGGAAAGATATCACTCTGCTTTTATAGACTCCCAGCATGTGACGCCAATCCCTTACTGACTGGGAGGAGCTAGGCCCTTGGTTCGGAGCCCAGAAGAGGAACAGAGAAAGGTCAATAGCAGGTAGCTATTGCAGCCCAGGGCCCTCACACCTTTGAAATGAAGTATATGGAGCTAGACTATCCACACCAGGGAGGAAACAACAAATGATGGTGGTGAGTAACAATACCAATGAAGGAGAAAGACAATCAGGATATATATAAATAAAGCATTCTTTTGCAAGACTTATTTTCGTTGTGTGCTTTGCAAAGATCTGTTTTGTGGAATATTTAATTTTTGTTGTGAAAATCATACGAAATAGACACAAAAGTTTATATTGGGTTCTCTGAAGTATTACATCTCATGGCACTCTGCTATGACTCCATTCTTCAGCACATGTAACACAATGCATGCAGTTGCCATCGATGCGTCACATTTTTGAGGATTTAATTGGTTTAATAATGATGACAAAACATTTTATATCTTAGCTGGGCAATAATTGTACATTATCATGTCTTTGACTTTGTTGTTTGCTACTGTTTACTTGATAGTCTTTTCTTTATCCTTCTAGCCAAATTGTTTCGCCAACATCTCTCCATTCATCCATTGTTTTTCACTAAGAGTGGTTGCTTACTCAGTCATAATATATCATTCAACAGAAATTCTGCCACACAAGGTATTAGATTGATAGGTTTTTGCTGATAACAACTCTGTTGAGTAACATTACATACAGCCGTGATCTGCCCTGGGACATTGAGGACCTCATATTGGCTGCTGGGTCCACTGGGTTTGTAAAAAAAAATGTTATAATATGTGGATGCAACTGTCTAAATGATGTGTTTCTCCAGTTTTGAATTACGCTGCTGGGATCTATGGCTTTTAGGAGAACCGACAATCCGAGACTTAATGTGCAGGGGGCTATAGGCAGATTTATTCTTCAGTTGAGCAAAATAAAGAGGGATAATATAAAAGGGTTTGTCTGCAGATTAAAACAGGGAAGAAACACTGGGTGTTAAGCTCAATTAACTGAATGAGGAGGGAAGCACGTTGATAAAGCAGGGATTGGTGGGTGGCTCGAGACAAGCGATGGAGAGATTTTTTTTGCAATAGTGTCAAAGAGGGTGGAGTGCAAACAGCATGGAATGAGCATGTGGTACAAAACCACCCAAAATCTCTGAGCAACAACCTGTCAATGTGTTGTTGAAAGCCAGCGTAGATACAGCCTACCGCGGGCTAATGAGTTGATAAATGGCAGCATACACCCCTGCGTACTGTCAAGAGAAGGCCTTCTACCTTTGGCTTCTTGAAAATGGACTTCTCTTCTCGTTATCAGTATCAATTGTTGTTTTTCTGCCCGCAATGTATAAGTGTTCTGGATTTTAACCTTTTTTTCAACATTTTCTATATAAGAGGCCAGTTATCTAAAACAGTAATGGAGAATATACTTGCAGTGTATAATATTACCTCATCCCCCGTTTCCTTATGCTTTCTTATTGTCCTTCCCTTTTCCTGCTGTGTTATCTGCCTACTGGTTGTATGTGTTCTGGTCTGTGTGTGCCGCTAACCTCATCAACTCGACAAACCTCGATCAATTTATAATGCCAGAAAATCCTCCAGATTGTGTCACACTCAACCTTAACAAATGGGGCAATGTAAAAATGTGTCACGAGAATAGTCTCCAAATCTTCTTTTTCCACTTATATTGAGGAATATTCAAAAAATAAACTTTTCACATTTCTATTCTTCTTATTTGTATTGCTAGGCATTGTTTCACAACTGAAACAGAGTAGACCACCACTGTCTTACAGGTTAGCTAAAAAAGTAGATGATTGAGGCTGCATACAGTCTCCTCTTTTAAACAAACATGTATAAAGGCTTTTCACTTTACACCAACATTTCATTGCTGATATATGCTTTTAATTGTCAGCCACACAGATACAATGGCTATCTAACCAGTAGTCATTCTCTCTATGGGTGGATAGTCTCCATATATCTTATGTTTGTTACAGGCCTTCCGGTTTCTGTCCTCTCATGTCTGAAAAGATACAGCGTATATCTAATAATAAACTGCAACCACGTCTTTAAGAAATGTCTTTCTGCTGTAATATCTCATAAAGTCCTGATTATTCTTTCAAATCCCCTCAGCATCTGTTCATTTTGAAAATGTATGTGACATGGAGTCAGACTTTTAAAAGTACAAAAAAAAGGTTGGGAATATCCATTCCTCAAATAGATAGACTCCAGCCAATTGTGACAAAATAAAATAGTGTGAGTCATAATCACACTCATACATTCAATGAAAGTGCCTATAAATTCCCTAGGACTGCTAGAATGGTAGAATGACACACTGTACTGTAGAGCTTCTGCTGGGGCCAAACAATTCCACACACATCTGTTAAATTGAAAATGTGAATCACAAATGTGATTCCTTGTGTGGTCCACCTTCTACAATCTGAGTAGCAACCAACCTGTGGAGCTGCTGACTCTGGGCTGTTCTGTCCCTCACCCATTTCCAGTTGGACAGCGACTGCCCCCCTACTTTTTATAATTGAGGACACTAACCGTTTCCCCTTCTTTATGTTGTGAATGTATGTATGTATGTATTTATTTAAAACCACACATAAGTCCTCGAATTGTTGGTTGGTCTTTTTTTTGGAAATGAATTAATTCGACTGACATTGCTATTGGGCTTTTGGCTGGTTACAGAGCATACAAGCACTTGTCTTCAGGTTATTTATTAACTTTATTTAGCTCTGAATTTCCGTGGCTTTTCTTTTAAGCTTTGAATGGACTGGCTCCCACATATATATCTAAACTCCTACGCTCATATTCTATCCCAGGGGCCTCAGGTCCTTTGAAAAAGATGTCATCGCTATTCTGCAGTTGAGGTGGGAGACCCTGGATTATAGATCACTCTCGCACAGTATTATCACATCTGCTCAAATCACTGACACAATAAAAAATGGTCTCACATCTTTCTTTCCCCTTTGGCATTAAAGTCTGTATGACATGCAGATAAATTCAGTGTTAGCGTATGAGCAGTACTTAAGGGTTTGCTACACTCATCTGCTGTATTGATTGTTTTATATTTGTCTACATCAGAGGTAGCCGACCCAGGCCCGCAGGGACCACCCCAGTGGTATTTTTTTTTAATAGGAATTAAGTAATAATATGATTCTATTCACATATATTATAATTTAAAATTTATCTGGGAAGCTTTGTGTTATTCAGGAAGTTTGTGCAAAAAAAGTATATATATACTGTGTATATATATATATATATATATATATATATACAGTATACAGTCTTTTTAAGGTGGTTTTTTTTTGCTCGTGTGCTGCCCCTCACACCTTCAGTACCCTACTTGTATAATCATGTTACAGGCAAATCTTTTTTCAATGCTGACTGTTAGAGGGTTTTTCCAGTATAACAGTGGTGAGCATAGTCAAACAGCCTTAAGGGGTTTTCAAACAGTACATGCTCTTCAGTGGTTAGGAAATAAAATTTTGATTGTGAACTGATATTTTGTTTCTGCTAGGTCATAGTCTGATTCATGCCTATTGTTACAATATTATTAAAAACATACAATTGATTTCTCTGACCCCCTTTTGACATAAATTAAATATATAACCGTGCATAAACATGTTGTTAAATTGTATTCCCGTTTTGAAGAACAGATGATGAAAAACATTTTTTTTTAACTTATTTATACAGGACAGATCATTTAAAATACGAGAGGAGTAAAGAGAACCAATAAGGAAACTGGTATTCCATCTCACTCAAAGTGCGTTTAACAGTTTTGCTTGAAATTACTATGAGCAAACAAACTAAGTAACAGCTACTTTAGTAGCCAATAGTGTCGGACTGGGCCGTCCACAACACCTCTCCGGTCGGCTGATAGGTCCGTCTGCAAAACTTTCCGTAGTGAAACAAGCAGGATTTGCCAGGCTTCGCTTTACCGGGTGAAGCGACCGGAAAATTAGTTTGGCAAGAAAGTGGAAGAAGTTCAACATTTCTGACAATCAGCTTGAGTTGGAATGAAGGCCTCGCTGTTAATGAAGCACTATCGCTGAAGCGCTAGTACCGGAGACAGAGAAGCAGACGACGAGGACGGTCCTCGCCTTTTCCAACGAGAACAACCTGTTCTCGCTCAGTTAACCATGGACGCGGTTCTGCAATTCACCAGCCACAATCAAGGCAAAGACCGTATATTCAGGTCAGTTAAACCAGTCGACACATGGAGTGAAGTTGTGAATGCTGGTATGGAGAAAAAGGGCACAACACGCAGAAGGGACCTTCATTTAATATGAACGTTGGTCCTGTTTTACATTCAGACAACTGTCCCTGTCTTTTCTGCATTTCAGAGCAACCCAGTTTGCATGTGCTCTGTCCACATATGTGCTTCGGAGCAACGCTAACCGAAAGGAGCTTTTGGTGAAACTCAAAGGTCTCGAGGCAAACTTGAATGCTGGACGAAAATGTGAGTAGACCAGAGGTTTGGCGTTTTAAATTGAAGGGGGTTCACTGTGAAGGTGGTCAGCTGGTAAAGTCGGAATCAGGTGGTTTTAATGGGACCTGAAACAAACTGAGTAAGTGATATCATGCAACACCACACCGTAACTATGATTTCTTTCAATCGTAAATAATATATAAAGTTATAAAATATTAAATGTACAGGACTAAACAGGTGCTGTGGTTTCCTGGTCATTTGTAATGTTTGCAGCAGGTTAGTCTCTAAATTTGCTAGTGACATCGCTGCACTTTGTTGTCCATAATGACAAAATCTCTTCACATCTCCTTTAGTAAACATCTATGTGCTCTCATTGATCAGAGGTTTACAGGGAGTTTGTCAAATGACTGCAGATTGTTGTTGTCACACACAATTATTTCCTTGAACTGATTTAACCTGTTGATTATTATTTTTGATAAATTGTTACCATATTTTCTCATTAATTCTCCTTTTACCTTTCTTTGGTTTGGTCAACAGTCCAAATAAATGTTCTTGTACATCTATTTTCAGACTTTGGGAGTAATGGATTATATGTAATGACAACAAAAAATTTTATATTTATGTTCAAACAGGGGTTACTTAGCAAGATTACATTCTAAAATCTTCATCATTATGACTGCAACTGTTTTATAGAATTATTTTGCTCCACGTGTCTTACTTAAAGAAACATCTACAGGTAAGAATCCAAATCGCAAATGTGTGCTCAGATTCCGAACACTAAAATGAATGTTTTGAGTTTACTAACCTGTTGCTACTGCTACTAGTTTTTCTGCTGATTTACTACTCAACTATCGGGGACTGTAGGTAATGCCGACTTGAGTTGTGCCAAAAAGTGATGCCTTTTGTTCCCTAAAAACTGAATCATGCAGTTTATTCGATAGTCAGTTTATATTATCATAACAGCTGCTTTTAACCAAATAGTCACAACATGCAGTAAATGTAACATTTTGTCAAGTTTCTTATGTCCTTGCTATCCTCTGCAATATTTGGAATTAATCATTTTGCCTACTCTGTGCTGCACTTTGGAACCATTCAATCTTGGTCTAGAGATTACTAACCTCATGTGCAACAGGTTAAAGAGGTTTAAGACACCATCTCTCAGCCACTTACAATGCTGTCCTTCACTCTCTCCCTAGGAAGGTAAACAAGAACAATAACTCAAAGGATAGCTCAGGTGAAACCAACGACCCTCATTTACACCTAGACTCAGGCAAAACCCATAACCTGAATCCGGGCCAGATGGCCAACAACCTGCAAGTTTGACACAATGGTCCTCTAATTAGGTACTCATCCTCTGATTAGCTATTAATCTCGCAGAGGATAAATACCTGAACTTTTCCAGCAGCTAGTTAGAACTGAAGAAGCCTCTCGGATGAGAGGTGGAACGTCTTCAAGAAATCTTCAACCAGTCCAGTTGCCTACTTGAATCGCACTTGATATAACAGGTTAAAGATATTCCTTTTTGTATAAAAACACAACACATCAAACACATTTGCTGAAATTCTAAAGGAAAAGGTGTGTCTTACCAATTATGTTGTGCTCTGTGAAAGTGCACAACAAACTGCTTTGACATGTTTACCGGTTCTTATTTTTTCCATACATGTATCAGCCCATGGACTCAGGTTAATGGCTGTTTGTTGCTGGGTTGAAGTCTGTAGTGTTTTTTTCTTTCCCCCGCTGTGAGCTGATATAGTGGTTGATTGCGCCGTGTGCTTAACATGTGCACCTGCAACAACATTGACTGGCCATGACAGCTCTTAGATGGGTTTACTTTGCAGCCTGGGGTGACTCCCGGAGCTTTCCTCACATTAAATCTTGTGTTTTTTGTATGAAATAAAACCTGGCGTGATGCCTTCTATGTGGATATGATGGATGAGGCGCTGCCTTAGACAAGGATTATGCAAGAACATGACCTTAGCCCTCTTGATACTGCTCCACTAGAGTTATATCATGCAGGGCCCTCGGCCAAAGAGAACCAATTCAGGCTCTGTCGGAGCACTAATAGGTTATCTCGTCTGTGTTTCTCAGCCACTCCTGCGTCTATGCCTGGTCTACTTGTGGGTGAAAGAGACATGCAGGATATGCAGAGCTTTTATTAGGGGGATATACTAGGAGATAATACCAATGACGTGCTTTCGTGAAGCAACATTTGCTGGGAAGAACCAAAAACAGTTTTTATTAATGCGTGCAGAACACTGAAACATTTTAAGAGGGACTAATTTAACAAGATACTATATTTGGTTTAAATGATGATTTAATCTATTCTTCTGTCTGCTACTATGAAATGCAGACTTGACGTTGCCTATTAAATTTATTACTGCTCTCCCACCCTTTCTTCTTCCTCCTTTGTCAGTGTTCAGGCTGGGAAACACAGTCAATTCCATTGAGGCTGCAAAGCGATCCATGCAACTCCCTGACCGAGTGCTGTGCCTGTTCCTCACTGCAGCCAACGTCAACCGCGCCCTCTACTTTATGTGTGACAATGTACTTTGGGCCATAAGTATTGGTCTTGTACGTGATGTCAACAAGGAATCTTGGAGCACGAATGCCTCCCGCTGCTACCTCCTCACACTTTTAATTAATTTGGCCAGAGACATTTATGTTGTGCTCCAGCTAATGACACAGAGAGCAAAAGATGAGCACTTTAGACAGAAAGTTATTCAGCATCTCAATGAGAGTCCTGAAGTGGCTGAAGTTGTCATTCCCCATCTAGATGCTTTGCTTTTCCTGCTGTTTGAAAGCCTAAAATCCCATCCAGCTGTTGCCTTGGATACGCTGAAAAACATTTGTGATCTCTTCATTCCTCTAGACAGGTTGGGCATTATCCAGTCAAATGCAGGGATGATTGCATTGTGTGGTCTGGTGTCCTCACTAATTGGGATTTTAACCTATGCAAAGCCCAATTTAACTATTAAACCCTGATAGGTGTGATGTATAATGTTGCATATCAGAAGGTTAACACTGATTGGTTTTGAAAAGGATTATCAGTGTTGACTGGACTGTGGTTGACCTGTTGCACAATGTAAAGGCAATGCACATAGGTACATTTTGTAACGTTTATGTCAGTAGGAAATATTTTTCAGATCAAGTTCAAGCTAGCAATAGTTTGAGGTTTTAAAACATTGGTTAAAAGGGAGCAATAGGATAACATACGGTATATTTATATGTCTATAAATAGCAGGTCATGAATGCTCCAAAAATGTTTGCCATTTTATATGGTGCTTATCACAGTGGTCTAAGTTCCTGTTTGTGTTAAATTTGGTTTTAATGAGTGATGAAACGGGCTGAGACATCATTATTGATCTCTGTTAAGAAATGTTAAAATCAAAACACTGTTAATTAAATAAACATAAACCTAATTAGATTTGGAGTCTTTCTAAAGAATTTCAAAATAACAGTTTGTATTTCAATAATATGAATGCCCATTGACAATTTATAAGTAATCATTGGAAAAACATGGGGGTTAAGTTTTAAAATGGAGCTACACCGCCCTCTTGGGGAAACATGAGGCTATGATGTACTTAATAAAAAGCTTTAATATCCAATTACTGAGACATTATACATAAAAAAAATGAGGATGACCTTGTAAAAAAGCATCCACCAACAAAAATTGCAATAAAATATATTCAATTTCCCTTTCACCATACTTTTCAGTTTTTCTGTGAAAAGAATAAACATAATATGCAAAGAAACATCTCACAAAAAGAAGAAAATGCATACAAAGCAATAAATACATCTATTCTGGTTTGTATCACCAATTTATAATTGACAAAATGTTAAACTTCACATTTACTCTGAGGCATTGTTTTACCAATCAAGCAGACATGTTTTAAATATGTGTTCTGGGCTGAAAAAGACAAATCTAAACACATTCCAGATCAAACATACATATATGAAAATCTCTAACATTGAAGATGCAGTTTATTCAGAGTCCTGTAAAATTACCATTTTTAAAATGCTCATTTGACTTGAAAAATATTGTGATTTTATATACCATGACATAGCCAATAATCCTTATAACATATTTCAAAAGGCAAATACAAGCAGTTGTTACTCATATGATGGCTGCTTGACCAAAGTTTTCTTTTTAACACATTTACCAATCACAGTTGGAGGCAGCTTGGCTCTGCTTTCTGAATGAAAAGGCACAGTCAGTAGTCAGCTTCTGCAATAGTAAAAAAAAAAACATCACTTGAAAAGACCCTTTCATTAAGGGTCTGATTTCCCAAGAACATGTTCAAACGAATGGCTGATTATCTCCATTCGTACTATGATTAAACTGATCATTTGTCCACAGTGTTATCCACAATGCAGTTTGCTTGTTTACAATTGATCAATATGATTCCACACTGAGAGCCCTTAGCTTGAAGTTTAGGTCTAGCTTTTGTAGATGTTTTCAATCTGCTGTTATTTTCAAAAATGTTTTATTACCTCTGTTTTGAATTCAAGGAAACTCAATAAAAACCACACCCAAATAATTTTCCAGCCCCAGTACCAGAACAAAAAACCTTAGTATTTTCACTCATTTTGGCTGATCAGACATACTTTCAGGTTAGGTAGAGCTATGTGGCACATTTCAAAACCCATCAAAATGCAAATAGCAAAAGAAAGAAAGATCAAGCAGTCTGGTCCTGAGAAGAGAGAGAACCAATCAGTCATGGTAAGAATAAAATGAAAACATTTCTACAAGTAGGCTGGAGTTTTAAAAATCCAACAGTTTTAAATTTGATGCTATTTGTCTTTTGGAATTGTTTAATAAACATTTGGTGATATTGTTTTTACAGTTATAATATTTTTTGCTACATTCAGTGCTAATAAATATTTGGTAAACGTTCATATGTGCCAAGATAGATTAACTGTTGCTAGTCTCAAATCCTTCAAACATTCCAGAATACCAAATGTAGAAATGTCATTTAGCTGCTAAATATGTGACAGAAGAGAAGCATAGAGCATTGTTTTGCCCTATGCTTCGAGTAGATTTCTGCAAAGATTCTTAAGTTGTGAGTGTTCTTGAGTGTGGTTTTTGATAGGATTAGTGACTTAAATTCCTCTAGGGATCATGATTATTAAACAACAAATCAAGCAAAATACAACTAAAAAAATTAAGACACATGTAGAAAAAAACTTGGAACAACATAGATAAGACAACTGTTGCACAACAACTATCCAGTAACTGAACTCTCTTTCAGGCTGAGACATCTGACAAAAATCACTTTAAAATGGGCAGAGAACACAAAAAACATTTCAGAACAAGTGTCCCAGAATTCTGGAAATGTCTGGCATATGTGTTAAGGCAAATATTAGCTTCTTTCTCCCATTGTAAGCCCTCATTAAGACAACCATTGTGAGTACAGCTACCCTGAACTCGGATCACTATTCCCTGCTTCCAGCCACAGCTAATTTGGGTGATGTACAAATACAGGTTGTGTAATTCCAATGTACTTGCCTTGGTACCAAACGTCGAAAATGAACCAAATTGTTCTAGAGTCAAGTCATCTTTAACACTTTTCATCACTTATAAAACATTCATTGAAATGAGTTATTGTTATTCAACCAAGTCCTAAAGCAAAATCCTTGTAAATCAAAATGTGTGAACTAGGTTAATTATCTTTACCCTGTATGCTTTGAAGCTACTTCGAACAACTTGCAATTATTTGTGGACAGTGTAAATACAATTTTAATATATATTATATATGAGTAAACCTATAACCAAAGGACTTGAGAGATGTGTGAGATGACAATGTATTTTCACTACATCGTGACAAGGCATTTTGTGGTACTGTAGGCTACATGTGGATGATTTTGACACTGAGTTTCATGTGGTCTGAAGAGATATGCTGCCATTTATAGCATGACCATATTACTCTCTTTTTATGTTATGTCATCTTCATAACAAATTTATGTGGTCAAATGTGTCATCCACAACATTCAACATTTGACTCTATCAGCAAACGGCACATGACAAAAAAAATCAATCTTTATGTTGAATACAAATGGGTGTTTGTAGCATTTCCCCCCTAAAATTGATTGTACCATCAATCTAATACCATTTATAAATGAAAACTTTAAAAAATAAAAAAGTTCTGATGAGATAAAGCACAGAATAAAATGCAATTAGGCAGGAAGGATCATATCAGTTATTCTTTTCAGGAAAATAGATTTGGCTTTCACTGTGCCATCTAACCATATTACAGCAGAACAAAATCCAGCCACTACAGTGTTGATCATAAATGAAAGCCATAGTGTTAAAAGGCAACATCTGATCACGGGTTGATGGTTCTCAGCCCACTTTTTTTTGCAAAAAAAGAATCTTGCTCCTGGATTCTATAAACAGGAGAAGTAAAGTGTCTCAGCAACTCTAGGACCCAGCTGGGCAGTCTTTGAGTCCATTAAGAGTTTTTTGGTCCAGTCATATAACACCCTGCTGAGGGTAGAAGCCAGTTACTATGACATTTCCTGTGCCCGGTCATAATCTGTGATCAGGCCTTTGATATGTGACAACTTCTGATGGAGGTACTCGCATCGCTTCTTCTCTTCCCGATACCCGGGAAACTTCTAAAAAGAGAAAAAACAGCTTTCAGTAATTCATTTAAAACCAACAGGATGTGTCTGGGTATTCTCATCCATAAACACATTTTTTCACGAGGGGTTTGCGTGAGTATTAAAAATTTGGTCCAGTGCTTTCTCATTTGTGAGATTTGGTCACTCAGCACAATCGCAGTCCCTGCACAAGGCAAATGTTATGCTTTATTTGAGGACATTATGTCACTCAACATTTTTAGGCATTTTTTATATATTTGCCAGAAAATAACTAATATTATCATACGAGTGGTTCTTAATAATTCATAATGACCAAGTGTTACATAATGGTAATGAGATAGAATATAAATCAAATCCTTACTTTTTTATACTTTCTGTACTTTTGTAGTATTTGGTCTTCCATAAGCTGAAAAAGATCCAAAAGCAATAGTCATATGTCAGAGCTGTTTGTTGTTATTTTTGTTGGAAGAAATAGAGCAGCAGTGCTCTTTTCCATAAAGTACCTTGTACTCTTGTGTTCCTGGGGAGAGAGTGTTGATCTTAGAGCTCAACTGAACAAACATTTCTGTGATGGCCCCAATCCGGTCATGAAGAGCCCTGTATTCATCGTACTCGGCACAGAAGTCGTTCTTGTACTGCTGGCGCTGATCCAGTGCAGTTATAGTGCTGTATTTTCTGAAGAATGAAGACATAATCGGTTTAAGAATCGCAAGTGATCTCGGAAAGGCAACGTTCTTCCCTAATTCGTCAAGTAGGTGGCACTGCAGACTTGTGGAGTGAAAGGACGGACACGTCACTGACTGAACAGCATGATGTGTTGACCAGATGTATAAATGCGAGGCATAAGATCATTTGGTTTCATTCTCAGCGATGCTTTGTGACGACTCATTTAAACACGTGTTTTATCTCCCCTGTATTTATATGAATGTTTGGAGGCTGAACCCAAGCATTTGAGGAAAAGTGAAGTTGCTGTTCTCCATTGTGAGTTAGACCCTTAAAGCTAAACTCCTCGATGACGGACGGTATCAAAAACGACTAAGGGAACCCACTGATGCAGTTTCAGTGACTCGGGTTTCATTCCTATGTACATATATACATATATATAAATCCCACCTGAAATCTGGGAATACAAGTCATCCACATTATATTGCATTGAATCTTACATTAAATAGTCTGGCAGTTCCTCTGTTAACGTTCGAATGACCTGTGGTTGCTCTCCCTCGTAGTCTGTAGACAGAAAAAACACAGGCGTATACATTAAAAAAATAGGTTAAAGCAATTAACCAAATGCAAAAGGCAATAATGTGCCCATCGTATCAAGGCTGATGGAATAATTTATCACTGCCTCAGATAACAGATCTGATCCAAGGCAAGCTGTGACGTCAGCAGACCAGAGAGGCAGGCAAAGCTGCCTGCTGACTCGGTCGACCGTAGGTCACCCAGCTGTTCCACGGTCAATCATCAACAGACTAGAGCTGGAAGGAAAACTGGAGAGTGGAGATGTGTGTGTTACACTCCTAACAACATTCACTGCGCTCGCAAATGAAAATATAAATTGCTCTCTCTAGGGTTCCAGCAGCAGCTATGACTTTTTTTTTTCTTTCCTTTAAACTGAATGAAAGCTGACAATCTTCATGGCCTGAATAGATCAAAGGGAACAGACTTGAGACTTGCAATATGACACATGAAATGTGACAACAACTGGAGGAACAGTGTGGCTCTTTTTTTCGTGGGATTTACCTTTGAGATTTTCCCGTTTCTGCTTCAGGTCTGGACTTGTCTCAATCCAGTCTGGTTTTAAGCGCTCTCTTTCCTTGTCTTTGTGCTTTTTGGACCGCTTCTTTTTATGTTGGCCATTGGAGAACTGTTGGTTAGTGCAAATGGAGGTTTCAGTTTGTGGGGGCTTGGGGCAGGGAGCAGTGGGTGCCGGCTCTGTCCTCTCCCGCTTGGGAGTGGTAGATGACCCGACGAGTTTGTGTGGCGAGTACAGACCATTAGGGCTCCCCTGGAGATGAGTACTAGTTTTGTTGAACTCTGTTTTGATCTGTATACCAGGGTATCCGTGACTCGAGGCGATACAAGCCCCGTTGGTGCCGTTGTCTCCACGAGGCGACTGTAGAGGCAAACACTGGTCTAAGAGTCTCTGTTTTTTGGGGGTTTGGCAGCTGGATTGTTCAGAGGGAAATGGGCGTTTCTGGAGAAAAACAAAACAGACAGTGACCTTCATGCTTTGGATAGCAGAGTGAACATTACATAAGATGTGGAAAAAATATATTTTAATCAAAAACAATAATTTAACATTTTGGGAAATGTGTTCATATCGCATTCTTGCCAGCAACAGGTTAGGGGACAGGTTAGCCTTTTCTGGCTGTTCAGCTGGTCCCTTCCAAGAAATAGTGTGGCACTGAGCCACAAACACACACACATACATATATATATATATATGTATGTGTGTGTGTGTCAAGTGAAGTCAATATTTAAAAAATCAATTCCTGTATTGTCTATATGCAAAATAAGGAGCTATCTTTTATAATCTCCGTCTTTTAGGTAGAATAAGGGAGTAATACAATTCTTTCGATTCAAGCTAATTACCGATGAGAGATTCTTGGCAGGACTGAGTTGTGAAGGAGAGTCCCCAGGAGTTTTGTGGACTGAATTGTTGGACTGGGGACTCTTCAGCTGGCTACTGTGAAGAGGCTGAAGTTTCCTGAAAAAAGATTGAGAGCAGAATACCTTAAGTCGGACATGAATTTGAAGGTACGTTACCTGTAAAGCTAAAAAGCAAGAGACAGCACATAGGTCATGAAGCCTGCTTTGGGACATTTATGAGCAAGTTGATGATTATCAGTCATTGTGACACATCAACATACATAACTGCTTTTCCACAGAATGAATAGAATCCAACTGTTACTTTGCCTCATTAGACACTATTATGATTCCAGTCTAGAACTGATAAACATTGAAAGTAGCCAGTAAATGTCACTAGTTTGAATGCCTGAATAAGAAGTCCCTGCATAAAAAATAAAAAAATACAGGAAATGCACATGGGGTAGTTACGGGCTATCGCAGTTTTATTACACTTAAAGAAAAAGAACACACCTTTAATAGCTCCACAACAGGGAAATTCAGTTGGACTTGGCAAACAAGTCCATGACTATAAATGTAAGTTGTTGTTTTTGTTTTGTTTTTTTGCACTTTGCAAGGGTGGTGAACAGACAGGGTTGTGCAATCAGCCAGCGAGACTTGCACGTTTTCCAAAACACTCATGAAGCACATGGCCTGCATGTTTACTGGCAGGAGGAGGAAACATAGGAGGGGCAGAGGCTCACCCAGAAAATCTCTGCCTTGCCACTCTCGACTCCATCCATGCTAATGCCGTTTGGCAACGACTGAGCTCGGAATACTTCCTCTGCTTTGATGTGCCCATTAAGAGATTCATCAGTGCAGAGAAGTCCCCTTTTTCGTAGCTCCTCTTTCAGCATGATCATAGTTAGTGCCATGTCTGTCACAATGCATCCATCCCTAAGTTTTTTTTTATATTATTTGCCTGGAACATTAAAAGTCTAAAATAAATTTAAGAAATATAGGACAAATGACTAATTGCTAAATATTTGTGTTTGCTCTCTTGACACTTATTAGATGAGCAATACACATTGATTATCACTTAATGTAGGTTGTCACTGCAAACACTGAGATGCAGTTAACCTGGTTCTCTCCAAAGGTATACTCTTTTCCAGCAAATTGTAAGCTCACAAACTTTCTTTAGTTTCTATTAATGGTGCCTCCTCCAACTCCCCGACCCATTGAGTGTGGAACTGTGATTGTTTTGGTTATGGTATAATTCAAACCGATGAGACAACTGAGCCAGAATAGAAACAATATGTGTTTACGTAGGTTATCCATAATGGTTAACATGACATTTTATAATAAATGTTTATAACTCAATGTCACTTGTTACCCACCTGATCAGGAGCCTGTGAACGAGTTGCTTTTCCTCTTCTAGATATCCAGGCCAGTCTTTCTGAATATGTCTGTAAAGCTCATCCTTCAGAGAGTAGCTGTGGTCTTTGGTGTTCAGTTTACCAACCTGTAATACAGCACACATAAATAAACAGCAAGACAGCATAATATAACAGGAAAGGAGGCCGGCTAAGGTTGTACAAACAACAAAAAAAAATCTTAATCTGGACTGCAGTAACTCAGCATTTCTCTAAATAAACCATGATCTGTATGCCACTCAGTCGGTTTAAAGTGTTTCTGCAGTAAACAATTAAACTCCACTTCTATACGACTTAATCCTGCTGATACAAATCAATCCAAATCCACCACTTTCAATTTCGAAAGTAGTCCGATCCCAGTTGGAGACACCCCACCCCTCTCCTGTCAAAACACAATCTTGTCTTCCAAAGATAACTAAAGCACAGCCCTAATTACAGCTACCAGCAGCGACACAGTCTCCACTTGATGATTGCAGAGGGACACTGAAAACATTGAACACAGGAAATATGCCCAAAATAAATGTACTGACTTCACCTTTAAAGAAAAGAGTTCAGGGAGTTGCAGAGGAGCAGTGTGTACATTATTTTAAAACACAACTTTACAAGTTAGGGACTCATTTATATTTGTAGCTTGAATCGTTGTATTGCTATAATTTAGCCTAAGACCTGCTAGATTTGTAGTACTTCCTTACATGCTTGTATTTTCTTTTACTTGCTGCCTCTGAGGACATTTAATTGTTAGACGACAGTGTGTTTACATGGCCATTTGCCAAATGTCTCACCTCCTCCAGTACTGAGGTCAGGTCAGCCTTGTCCTTTGGACTGGCCCGCTCCCTCTCCAACCACAGTAGCAGCTCGGGTTTCCTGTAGGGCTTTAAGGCAAGGAGATGAATGATGCGATCCCTCAGGGGCCGGTGTGCAACAGGGCTGGGAATCAGGCTCCTCTTGTTGTTGGGGGAGTGCTTGTTGCTGCTATCTGAGCCCGATACCAGACCCTGCTTCCTCTGGACCTTCACACACTTACCTAAGATCAGAACAAGTGACACACAATTGTGGTAGATGAGGGTCAGTTTTTTTGGTAAGTGATAGGAAATTAAAAAGTTATCACAGCAGCTATAAAAAAGCTGATTTTGAACGACAATACAGTCACTAAACTACCTCACGCAAACCCTAAAGAGGAACAAAGAGATCACAATGGGTCTGATAACAGGACTCACAGTATCCTGTAAAAGCGCTGCCAATGTCTTTCCTAATCCAATCCCCAGGCTTATTATGCAAATCATAGATTTGTTTTTTACACACGGGAGACAACCCAATACATTTGTTATTCACTATAAATCTCTCTTAACATGCAATTTTTTTAGACGCAAAAACAACAGCATGTGCAGCACGTTTAACCAGATCTGAAAAACCAACGGTTAAAAGTTTGAACCTGGAACTGTGCTTAAGCTCAGAAGCCGTGGTTGCAAGTGGAAAACAGTGATAGGGGTTGACAGTAGGGTTGGCCTGCTGCTGGGTAAACAGTGGAGAATGGAAACGGAATCAACTAACACAGAGAGGCCCTTTCTCTCTGTTGCAGCACTAATTCAGTTGGACCTGGGCAAGGAGTAACCATAGATATCTACCAACTGCAATCTCATTATAATTTGAAGCCATACTTTTAAGATCGCTGTCAGTCAAACAGCACTGACCGCCCTTTCACGGAGACAAACTGACATACTTATGTATGCAGGACATTTTAATGTACAGTAATTGTTTACTAAAATTATATTTAAAGGAACTAAACATTTCAGAGGGTTAGGGTTAGGTCCTCTCTTCAAATATTCTTTGCAACAGTCTTCCTCGAGCTTGTTTCAACATCCGTCTTGAAGGTCATCAAGATATTGTGCCACATTTTAAACTAGCAGCAACTAGAGCCTTTGTTTGATGGTAATTTATCACAGAAGCTTGGAGGGGGTTTAATCTCCATGCAGCTTTTGTGGCACTTCCCATGATAACCGTGATGTCTCATTTATAACTGAGATGATAACAGTAACGTGGGAAAGCTTGGGCAATGTCTGAAATCTAAAATTCCACAACCATTTGCAAAGGACAATAAATATGAGTAGTGAAATGACTTCATCAATCAGTATAAGCTGTTTCATAAAGAAGCTTGTTCAACACCTGGTGAGCACTGTCTCATTTTCACTGAATGCAACTTAAAACAAAATTATACACTATTTACCTAAACTATGGACATTTTTTTCTGGAGCCTTTAATTGTAATTTGATATATGAATGTTTTTTCATGGGTAGAACATTACCGTACCATAAAAAGTAAGTTACCACAAAAATACAGTGTGCTTTTCACTGCATATTGCAAATACAATGATCCAAAGCCCAGTCATTTTGTTCTCTGTTGCCCAAGAGAAGGGAAGGACAGTATGAAAGTTTGAAAATAATGTTTTAGTGAAATACGATATCTATGTGTTTCTAACAAGGAGTGCTCTTTTCTTTTCCAAGATTTTAAGAAGTGTACCCGTGCCAGCTTAAAATATATAGTGTAAATGCCTCTCACAGACTATTTCTCTATTTTTAATGCATGTTTTCAACAGTTGGCTATGGCAATCATTCTAAACATTATGCTGTGGCATTGGTCTGCACAGCGTATTTCCGTTCCTTAAATAGTCTACAGAAGAATTTAAACTCGAATAACCTCTAGATATCATGAGACCTCGTGGATAGACCATAAGATGTCAGATGTGTAATTGACAATGATCCCAAAACAAAGGCTCAGGCAAGTAAAGGGCAGTGAAAAAAGAAAAAGTAATTGCAGGACTGAGATCATACAAAGGCCCGCATCACTCCAGGTCGAGTGTGACCTCTTCTTTAAGATGTAATTCGGAAATATTTTATAAAGTGAAAATTAATTCAATTGCACTCAGTGCAATTACACTCTGGGCAAAACCTGTTGGGGCATACTTCTGGCAAACCCAATCACATTAATGATGCTGGCAGGCACAGTGCCTAAGCAATCTGGTCAAAATGAAAGGAGATTTACAAGAAAGAATGGCATCTCTCATACAAAAATAATGGCAACACAGCACTTTGTTCAATTATGTGATCACTTCCACACCTTATGGCTATTATAAGCAGGATGGCATTGTGAGAGGCAATGGTTTAGAAGCTTTATGGGTAAATGAACACTCTGTCGTTTATCTTTCCTTCATCCCTGTGTACTTGAATGCGGCAACGTAACCGGGGGGGCTTGAAAACGCAACAGCATGTAGTTACTGCCATTAGGCAAAAGCTTACTTGGCCCGGGCTTGATCTCAATTGCTGAGCGGCTCCAGATGTCCTTCTCCACCTGAGACATACGCTCCCTGGTTGTCTGGTAGGAGTCGTCCGTGGCACAAACTGTAATCTTGTCCTGAATGCTGCCCTGGCCCTCCAGGTGATCCCTGCCCTCCCTGTGTGGGGAACAGAGGAGAAGGGAGAAGAGTTAACATTTTAAGCCTACAAATTCTTTGGCTTGGCTCAATGGAATGGCCACTTGTCAAACCCAAACATAACAGCTTATTGCTGTTATTCACTGATATTTGGTGTTGTCTGGCAACACACACTGACTCAGTGACTTGCATCTGCATATAAACCCCTTGTCCTGTTTTATAAAGTGTCATTCTGAACGAGTATGCACTCGAGTAGAAATAAAGTGGCTCTAATGTAACTATTTTTAACGAACCCCTTTGACCCTGTTTGGCCACAAACACTGTCTCTCTGTTCTCAATCATCACAGGTCACACTTTTGAGATCAGTCAAAACATGAACACATTTGGGAGTTATTGTAGTCTTGTTTGAATGGAGCCTGATGGAGTCACTTGTTATATTGAAGAGAGAGACTAGTGTTTGGTAAGCTCCTGTGGTCTCAGGCTCACACCAAATTTACTACAAATTCCATTTGTGGCTGGCTGTGGAAAGGCTTATGCGGGCTGCTTACCCTGAGACATACTGGTGAATGCAGTCAAAGCTGGACTGAGGCTTTTCTTTGCTGTCACTGGATAGGTAGAAGGAGAAGACTCTCAAGCCGTCCGGTGATTCAGGGGTCGGTGCTGGGATCTTTATGTACTATCAAAGACAAATAAAGAAACAGGAAGCATTAAAGGATAAAGAAGGTTTAGAAGTAAAAATACACCAAGTCAGTTTGTGTTTACATAACCAAAGTGATGCAATTTTTTTGTAACCTTTTACAGTTATACAGTGTTGTTACATGCTCAAGTGAATTGTCTAGCATTGCTTGTGTTGCATCTTATTTCGTTCCCTGATGTAGCCGGAATTCTAACTATCCTGAAAGTGTAAAAATACTCAATAACAGAGTTTAAAATGAAAAAGCTTTGAGTTTGCGTGCGACCTGGACATGCTTGTTGTTTTTCCATGCAATCAAGTTGGAGCTTAACATGTATTTATCCATGGGAGGAGCCAGCCTGAAATGCAAAGCATATCAATTGTATAGCAGTCAGGTTTTTCCATTTGGAAGGTAACCTCTTCTGTCATAGACTGTCCACGTCGGCATAGCAACAAATAAGCCAACAGGGTGAAGTCAGGTTTCCTGTTGGGCTTTAAGGCCAGGAGATGAATGATGTGATTCCCTGGAGGGGCAGGCATGGGCCAGTTGCATAAAATGACCCAAAAACCTACTTCTGCGAAAAGGACAGTTCAGCATAGAAAGTCATTATCAGGTATGTTGTCCTTTGAAACACATTTGGCAGCTACTCTTTTCTTGGCAGCCTGCAGCTGTGCTACAGCCTGAAATTAGACAGTTAACTTTTGTTAATAGGATGCCCTAGATAAAGCTGACCCCCAGTGATTATCCTCCATTGTTTACATGCACGGATACATGCTTACTGATGAGTAACACTTGTGAGACATCTACAAAAGCTCAAACCTTTCCTCTCTGTAATTGTTTTTGTAGCAGACCTTGTGGTACCCCCTCAGGCCCAGGCATACAGGCATTTTTTTTAGTATAGGTCTGAAGAAAACAGACAAACAGTCAGATGGACTTGAAGCTGTGTCTTTAGTCATCAGTCATAAGTGATTGATTATAAGCTGACTGGCTAGGAGTGCAGTGCCCCTAGCAGATGTGACAGGCAGGGCTATAGCTGTCACAAATGCCCAGTCATGCAGCAGAGCCATAAGCATTTTTTTTCTTTTTGCAGCACAGAGCCAATGAACAACTCCTCCTTCCCCAAAGCGCTCGCTCCTCCTCCTCCTCCTCCTCTAAAACCCAACTCATGCCATTCACCCTACCCCCATCCGCTCTCCCTCATGTGCACAAGCCCACCCATGTCAACATAAAACACAAAGCAGCCCACAAGGCCACTGAAACTTGAGGAACACAGCTGACCATTAATTCCGCCCTATTTATGTCTGACCGTTCACATGGAGTGGTGAAGCAGAGTCATGCATATGTGTGCTCTGCTCTTTTACACTAATTAGTAGCGATCAATCAAAAAAAAAGAAGCATCAAAGTCAGCACAGATAAGAAGCGAGGATCAGCCCTTGGGTCCTATTACCTTAGGAGAGTCAAGTCTTAGCTTTGACCAAAAGTAAAACAAGTCAACAAAGGCAGCGGGCTGAAGAGATACATATGAATTTCTCTTTAAAATTAATTGGATGCCAACGAACAAAACAGAGAGTGCCACGCGATGAGAGTGCTCGTTTGCACATTAGCATTGCAATAATGCCACCACTGTGCATTATTTTTGCCTGTCACCACCCCCCACCCCCCCACCCATGCCACTGTGCACACTTCACATTCAGATTCTAATCGATGTCACTCAGGTCAGACTGTTAAGAGGTTGCGCCCATTTTATTCACAGCTTCCTTCTCAAGCTTCATAACATATGTCATTTAACCCATTAGCTCCCAGTTTCGGACTTCCAATAGAGAGTGTCTGCGTCCAACCGTGGGAGTAGAAAAGGATTGCACAAAAACTACCCAGTACCACGTTCCATGCTACAATAAATATGAAGCCATCTAGACAGTTAGGTTGAGATTAAAACAGCGGTGAAGGCTATCCTGGATGTCTTTGTTGCTAACAAGAATATCTAAGAATCATTTATTTACATCTTGTTTGTTAAATCTACACATAACCAAAATGTCCGAAACTACTATCTGTCTTTTTCTTTTATAAAAGAACTGTAATTTTTAATGAGTAGCGGCCATCTTGAGAAACAGTATAAAGATGCTGAAGTGAAACAGTTAAGAGTCACCAGGGTTGCCAGATGGGAAATGTTTAGGTCTCGTACCAGAGGCTCAAAATGATTGTATTTCAAGGAAAAGGATTGTACACGAGTCATACTTTCATAAAGTACAGAGCCAAGTTAGACTCATGAGAGGGAGAGAGGACTATTTCAAATGCTTTAATTTGTCAAAACAAAAGGCATGAAAAATTGTCAATATGACCCCAAATGAAAATCTTTTGCATGATATATAATATAAGTATATTGTATCACTGATTGTGTTGGCATTGCTTTGTATCGTTGTCAATTCAGGAAATATCCCTGATAATGTTACCTAGTCAGTCACTGACATTTCGGCAGCATGATGATGGCTTTGAATAATAACTAATCTTCTCAGCCAATTGTATGTCTTTTTATCATCAAACCATCAAGCCTAATGAAATTACCTCCATGTGTTTAGTCAATGACACAACTTATTCTGAGACCCTGAAGCTGCTGTCAATCAAGTACAATGTATAGATTTACATTGACACTGAGTCATAGACATTTCCATATGGAGCTTTGGTCTGATCCCCCAAGGGTCCAAGTGTGACTTAGTGCTTTGCAGTTTTAAGGCAGAGGAAGCCTTACACTCCCAGCGGTCACATATAAGATCTGAGGTCAAATGTTTCCTGAGCTCCACGGTTAGATGTTGTGCTTACATTCAAGTAATGACACCCGCATCAGAGATTAGATGGGGTGGCACACACGTATGGTGGTTACAATGCTCAATTTTAAAGTGATACAAATCTTTTGACGGGCTAAATGCTGCCAGCAATACACCAAAACTTTATTTGAATGTAGAAACATGTGATAGTGTATGTATATTTTCTGCAATACTTAAATGCTTTTTGACATGTTTAAGTAGATTTTTTTATTCATGGAGTGATGACTATTATATCTGCGTGAAGGGAAGAATTAATTAAAAGTCTAAAGCTTCATAGTGTTTTAATTGTAATTGCATGCACCATTTTATCTAATGACTACTTAATCATAGAAACGCTTAATGTTGTATTATTGTTATTATCAGAGTGTACTGTTAACATTTACACGTGTCTGATGCATGGAATTAAGCAGCTTCGGCACCACACGGCAGTGAGAGATGGGTCCTGTTCATTATCACAGCATGAGAAGAGCTGTTCGACAGTTACATTCCGAGACCACCAAATGGCTTCAGAGAATCAATCCTTTGCACCTTGTCCTTGCAGCCCCCCGCGGAGCATACAGGCCGAAGGAATAACTGCCTCCGTGGCCGTGGCCCAGCCACATCTGCTACTCCCCGGCCTTGTATGTTTGGAGATGTCAAATACTTTAAGACTGTTGTAAGGTGTGAACTGGACTGGAACAGAAAATCTCAGCAGGTGGCGCAGAATTTGAACAAGGAGAAAAAGGCACTATCATTTATTTCCTCTCAAACTTCCCCTTAACTGCCTAAGCATGTTCAAACTGCTAATTTTTAATGAGGTCAAACAGAATTCTTATTTCCCCCCTATTTTTTACTTAGTCCTGTGGGCTTTTTTTGTGCAAACCCAACATCTGCCGGGAAAGCTGAGACGATAATTTCTCCCCGTGTCTTTTGGTCTTGGCTCTGCAGACAAAAACGGGGAAGGCGAGGTTCCCAGCTCTGGTATTTGGCATGGTTGCACTGAGATGGAAGGGCCGGCGCCTGGATATGTGATTTACTCTGAAGTCTTTGCCTCCTGCCCCTGTCTCTACTGACACTAGTTACCATTGTCTTCTCATCTGAGCCTACTCAGCCATAGCTGCTGCGCGAGCTGCCCATCTTTTGTTCTAGCGTCTTCCCCCACAAGGCTGAGTGCAATGGCCCGTCGGGCCGCCTGGATTATTCATGAACAGCAGGGACGTGTGGCTGTGTGTTGTTGGGGGGGTAAAGGGAGAGATTGGGGGTTTGGCTGTATGTGTGTGTATGAAGGGGAGGGGGGTCGGCAGTGGCTCCCAGCAGAGCCAGTACATGAGGGATTGTCCTAAATAGTCTTCCTTTAGGAATGTGCAACTCCACTGAGAAGAGGGGGTAGGATCCTGATTGGAGCAAGTGTATTTGTTCCCAGATCACTCTTTGTTTAGCATGATGTGTAAGTGTGCATTTGGGCACACCATTGAGTCTGCAAGTTGGGGCTTTGGCTTGACAGTAAAACAAGTGTCAGCCGTGTTTCCACGTCCAATGCTGTCAAGCAAGTGCAGTGATGATGACGGACATTGTCTGGGAGAAACACGGGGTCAGATCAATTTGTCCCACTGGCTGTCCTCAAGCTTTGCGCCAAATGAACTAAATTACCATTGTCACTCTTTTTTCCCCCTCTCTCCTTTTTCCCCTCTCTCATTTGTTATGGTTTAAATGTTGTTTTCAGGGAGCCCGGATGTATGTGGCAGTTCCCGTGCTTGAGGATCTATTCATTGAGGGGGTTGGTAGAGACAGGAAAGGCAAAAGATGGGGGGTGGGGACTGACAGGAGTTGGTGTGGGGATATGGGGATGGGCAACTGTCGAGCATCCCCCAAGGTACTGCCTGCTATGCCAAGCAGAATTATTTTTCCCCCCAAGAAGCTGGGGCTAATCTGTCAACCTTAACAAACAGTCTTGTTCCTTTCACCCCAGACAGCCCCACCTCTCTTAACGATAAGAGCCTTCCTCTTAGAGAAATGAGACCTCACTAAAAAGCTTACAATTATGTTGTATTTACTTGAGGTACAGTGCTGTTTTCTGTCAGCAGAATGTACACCAAAACTGTTATGTCGTTGCTCATCATATTTTTATGTAAATATATATCTTCCCCTGTTTTTGTGACTGTGTACAGAATGTAGACATTGGCTATAAAACACTAGATGCATTGACACCAGTGTTGTGCTTAGTTGATCCCTAGCTGATTCCCTGTAGCAACGCCTCAAAAATCAGGAGCGCCTTCTCCTATTATTGGACAGTAGATTTCTCGTTGTGTATGAAAAACATAATGAGTTAATTCATTTTTAAAACTTGAAAAACGTTCTAAATCTGGTTGCCACCATGCTCGCTTAATATAGGCACATTACACTTGATGCTACACTCTTCTGACTGTATTTGACTGCCCTATATATTCTGTCCTATCTTTACAATGCCAAACTTCCTTTTTGGGTAAAGGAGCCATGAATAGTTTCACAGATCCTTTTCAAGATCCTTACAATCATCTCAATCCTGAAATACCTTGATAGTGCCTTTGTTTGAACAGGAGGCTTAATTCTCTCAAAATAAATTGGATAAAATTGCATAATATGTTATTACTATATAGCTGCTATATAGAAGAGCATTTGAAATGCAAATGAATAACACAAAACCAGTAAAACTGTATGTGTGTATGTGCAAAGTACATTTTTTTATATACAAGCAGGCTGCCACCATTGTTCATTCTGCTGACCCCGATTGTGCCATCGATGTCTGATTTTTTACAGCACTCGAGTAACCATAAAATACTCCAGAAAAACTACCACAGTCACCATGGCATCCTTCAAGATCCCTTGTGCGAAGCTTTGGAACACAATAATGACAGAGGAGCTAACTAAAGATATGTTTTTAAATGCAGGACCTCAGGAGACTTGTCCCTAAAACTCTGAAGGCCGAGTGCCTCTGTGTCAACACAGCGGGCCTCAGACGAGCACAGGACACACAGACTATGCCTTACTTAACACATCTGGATGAATAGAGCAGCGTGTGCCCTTTCAGAAACACGTGGGACAACTTTCCTTCTCACTGCTATGCCACTGGGAGAGGACAGCTCTCAAACCACATTCCTGGTATTGTTATTCTAATTAGCTTCAAGAAAAAAAAGGAGGTAAAAAATGACGTGTGCATGCACACGCACTTGCACAGGGCAAGAGCTCATTCCTGGCGTGGGCAGGAGGGCGAATCAAAGCAGCCCGGTGGCAGTGGGTATGTCGCGAATGAGTTAGGGGCCCTGATGTCCCCTAAGGATTTAGCCGAGGCATGAGGTGAAATGGCACAATAATCATGAGTAGACAAAAGGGAGCCAGACGTAAGCCCAGCATTCGCAGTCTTCATGAGAATATCCGAAAGAGCACCTTCACACTCCCCTCACCCCAGCACTGCTGCCTTTATGTTACAGCTGTGCACATAAAACAGCCGTAAACAAAAACAATTACAATGAAAAGTGCAATTTAACACTTGCACGAGCTGAAGAGTAAACAAAGCTGACACAGCACAGCATACAGTGCTCAAGTGTAATGCTCATGTTAACAGCGACAAAATGCCATTCATAAAACTTGCGTCTATTGGTACGGAAAAATATTGCACAATGGTAAGCCACAGTTATTCAGCTGAATAGGTGCGCTTCTATGTTCACTAACTACAGAGGTGCAAGTGGAGCAAGCAAACAACGGAAGTATTTGAAGTATGTGCTTTAAAATAACAGTGTTTTAGTCACATGGATAAAGCAGATTGCCCTATCAATACATACCTTGCCTACTCCATAAACAGAATCCAACAAACTAACATACGGTAAAAGGGATATAGATATTGCCAGCAAGCAGGTGGTGTCTTAACCCTAAAGGAAATTGAGCACTAGGATGTCAAATTCAAGGCCATTCTGGAAACCAAACCAGCTGTAAATGTATTTCTCAAGCCCCTCTGATGATTCCAAATCCATTCACAATCAAATGAATGTGCAATGAATAGTACCGCTCTACCTTTTCTAGTTCTTTTTCCCCACATTAAAAGACTGGGTTTTAGACACTAGTTATTTATCAAAGCCATTCTGTTCACGTTCCTTCAAAAGGTTCCAGTGTGTCCATCTATGTCTAGATGAGTATAATTAGATTTAGCAAGATTCCATTTTTTTTCAAGTTTCAGACTGTGATGAACACTGGTTTCTGGGCACTTGTGTCTGCATGATTATAAGCTTGGCAGACAATTTACAATAGTAGCACAGAATGCCGCAGGGTCAGAGAGAAAGGCGGCCCAAAACCTCAGCGTGCTATTTCTCGATAGAAGCCCTGGCCCCCGATACCGCCGAGCCCTGGAGTCGTGCCAGGACAGTGATTTGAAGAATTCCTTTGGTTTTTGTGGCCCTGGAAGAGCCCATTTACATGCAATTTGACATGAGCCAGCGAGGAGAAAGATGGCCTTCTGCAATCGGGCTCTACAGCTGGCAACTGTCAACGGACAAAAACCTCCTCACATGCTACATAGTGTGACCTCTTGAACCACATGCTGCATTTGAGGAAGGGACCACCTCCAGCGAGCACTAGTTCAGCAAATAACAAAGTGGGGGAATACCTACATTTGTGTCACTTTAACTCTCCAACCTGGAAACACAGATACTGGTTATCCTCTCAGTCTGTTGCATGCCAGACTGCCATGTTCACGAACAACCTCCCCCCACTAACGGCTTAATCTGGCCTCCCCCACCACCAGTGGTTGCAGCTACCTCATTAATGCCCAATCGTCCAGCTCAGGGACTATTGTCATAGGGGGAGGGAGCCTATGCTCGAATTCCGCAAAGCAATTTGAATATGCAATGTGCCAGCTGAGATATTATCACCAAAACCCTTTTCAGTGATTAAAGCGCACTTAAATTACACTCACTTCACATTTCTTCAAAGTTAGACTCGGCAGACTCAAATGCGGCAGTTTCATCTGCTGTTTGTCTCACAGAGGTTTTAGTGCAACAAAGATGCAAGATTTCAGTTATTGACATTATTGCATGTTCTCAAGGAAGAAAAATTCCATTATGTATATACATATCTGCATTTTACGTCTTTTCAATCTCTCATGTCGGCACAGAGACAACAGGCATGGAGACACGGGGGGCTCCCTGGGGTTCGCCAATTCCCCCTACCTCCTCCCCCTCCGTGAACAAAGCCTCCCCAGTTGCGAGCCTGACCCAGTAACCTGGGCTAGCAGCCTGGGGGTATAGACTACGCTGTTTTAGGGCTCCCAGCACTCGTGCGAGCACACAGGGCCAGCATTTGTGTACAGTCACTTTCGTTAGTGCAATCGGCTCTTGCAGGGGATTAGAACAGCTCCTTTTAGACAGGGCTGATTGTGTGGCACATGTGTAGAAGCGATGGCAGGTAGAGCCAGAGAGATTGTATTAGTGGCTGGCTTAAACATGCCGGACACAGACATCTTTCTTTATAGCCGCTTCACAGGAATGCCCTATTTCATTTCAGTGCCAAGAGGTTTTTGTAGGCCATGTACCTTGTATTTCTATGAAAAATATACAGTTCACAATATTTGGCAGAAAAAAGTATAACTAAGCAAAATACTGATACCATCCCCCTCAGTATCTGGGTTAGCCATGTTCATCCGTATGGATCGTCATCTCTTTTCACTTTTTCACATTCTAAGAAATAAATGATCGACATCCGTAAAAGGCCGATCTCCTTATGGATGCATGCTTATTCAAGGCTCAAGAAAGAAATACGATGTGTAGGGAAACTGTCATTAGTGCGCTCCACAGCAAATCAGAACTAATTTGAGTGTTCAATTTGTAAAGCATTAGGGAAGAGAATGCAAAACATCTTACCCCCTGGCTCCCCTTGAAGCAAATCGCTGGTTGATTTGATAGTGATGCCTGAGGAAAAAGAGAGAGAGAGAAAGAAGGAACCATTCATTAATTCTGAATGGTGTCTGCTCATGTGTAATGAAATAGGCAAATTCGTAACATACAGTATATACCAGTAAAGACATATTTTTATTATTCCAGCTCCGCTAAGTGCATTTCTCTAGATAACACAGGTCTCCCTCGATTAAACAATGCTCGGTAAACTTTCCTCATTGAATTCCAAAACACCATAATTACCATTTCCCACCAAGCTTTGCCTTGATGAATTATCTGTTATCTACAGTTTAAGGCTTTAGGGCTAATATGCTGAGTGAATGTGTGTTATCAATTGATTTATTTCCAACAGAAAACTTTGTCTGTGTTAGTCAGTTGGCTGAGCAAGTCTGCATTTCTCAGATCCGACTGGAAAGACAAAGCTCCTTCTGAAACCGTTTATATTTCTTTAAGCCATATGTACTTTGGTTGGTAAAAACTGTTGTCCAAAAACCACAGGGTACCTGGCTTAAGAAATAAAAAATGTATATATTAAAATCATAATCTGCCTTTGATTCAACGTGATACATGGTTAATATGTGAAGATTATTATCTGTGTAGACCAGCTGTGCGCCTGATTGACAGTGCTCTTCATTTATTATTAATGGTTTGGGGAAATGACTTCCCTTTCGAGAAGTATTGCTTTGATTTTCCTCATCATTCATTAGCTTTTAATAATGAATGGAATATTAAATATTAAAACACATAATACAAGTTGTTTGTTAAATATTACGCACACAGCTGTAGGGCTAAATAAAACTATTTCTAGGTCTGAATTTGGCTCTATCATTTTTAACAAGGTTCATCTTAAGTGCATGGTACATTTCCGTTGAACATTTAAAAAAAGAATGTCTTGATATTTACAATTACTGAAACAACAACAACATTGATTAATTTGCTCCCATGTGTAATCTCCACTTGTAAAGCCCCCTTAATATAGGCTGTAACGAAAAGCTGTATCGTATCAATAACATTTTACAAATACTTGGTATTGCTAAATCAATAATAGGAATTCCAATTTTGGGGTTATGAGAAGTCCATTTGGCTGGGGTTTATCCTCCACGGGCAATTTCTTAGACTGTAGCAACCCACAGATTGTTATTGGTGATGTATAACAATCTGTAAAGCATTAGTACATAAGTAGCTGATTAAAAATTAGGTTTACAAACCCTTTATCAAGTTGTTACCCACAGGTTAACTGATTTATAATAATTGCTTTTTTTTACACAAATTAACATAGTACAGTCTCGTTTTGTTGGAATATTTTTTGGTTTATAACTTGGGTTCTTTCTTTGGATCCTGGACTGTGATGTGATAGTTGCATTTTTTTTAATTTTTTTTACATGTTCTATTCTTTTTTTTTGATTTTCTCCTAAACTCTTTCACAAGTGAACATCGATGGCATCTGGGCAGGAGGGTTTGAGGAACTCTCATTTTTACTAGCTTTTTACTAGACCACATAGTTCGTTGATTATTTGACATCCAAATTCACAGTTTTACATTTGAATATGATTTGGAGTGTATACAATTCCATGTTTAAGGCTGTGTTTATTTTCTTGCCCTGTAGGTTTCAGGAGCATTCTCCCCACTGACACATACACGCACGCACACGCACGCGCACACGCACACACACACACATCCTAAATAAATCATACTGGGTGAAACGTTCATGTTGAGGATCCTGCAGGGCCAGATCTCACACCACAGTGAGAGTCCAGCGGCGTGAGAGTATTTTCGGGGGTGCTCTGTGACTTGGAAAGCTGCAGTAGTCACTCAATCAGTCAGTCTGCTTTCCTCTGCCCCACAGACCAATGAGCACAGGAGCTGGGCGGGCTTCCAGGCGTGAATAGGGGCAAAAAACAATAACACACAAGAGCCGAGCAACAACTTGCCGATCCCTGCCACAGAGCCCACTGTAGACTATACATGTGAAACACCGACTCCCACGTTCCCATCCAGCCCTGTTATGGCCCGGGAACGTGGCGCGCACGCAAACACACTGATTTGTTTTGACGGACCAGAATAAAAATAAAAAAAAAACTCAACCAAATGATCCTGCTGCAGCCATAAGTGCGAGTCTAACTGTCCTGTCAAGTATTGCTCTGGGAGAGAGGCTAGACCAAAATGATCTCGCTGTGATCTAATGGACCATAAAAGCAATAAAACAGTCTCCCGATCCAGACGACTGGAATCATTTGCCTGATGGCTTGTTCATTATTTCATTCCCGAGAGAAAAAACGAGCAGAAAATACAATCCCCCATTTGAAAAAATATCATAAAATTAATGACTGACAGTCATCCGCGTGCTCGCCAAACATCTAAATAATGAATTGCACTGCATGCAGTGTATGTTATAGAAAAACAGCAGGCTTTTAAAGCTCGGGGCATAATCACAAACCACTGTCACGTGGGGGATTTTAATACCCTTTGGGGTTTTTTTCGGGAAATTGCACTTTGGGTAAACAAGCAGGCCTGTACAACTTGAAATGGCCCGAGCGCCTCCGTTCTTTTTCAGACTCAAAATAAATATTACCGGGAGGACAATTCCGCGAAACCTTACCATTAAATCCACTGATTGCCTGTTATGATCGCTTTATGAATCGAGACTGTAATCTGCCTTTTATTGACACCGAGCCAGAATAAACCAGCACAGCTCATATTCATCAGCGAGTTGGTTGTCGAGACCTGCGTTGCCCACAGTCTACTCAGGTGTCACGCAACTTTGCAAAAGAATGCGTTTTCAGTTGGGACTGCATAGTTCCTGGTGTTAGGAATCGATTAGGGGAAAACAACGCTCATGGAAACACACAAAAACACACACGCACACCCAGAGGTGGACCCGATCACTCCCCCTTACCTTCAAGTTCTGGTGGGCTTCCAGGGTCCGGATGGCGGTGTCGGTGAGTTTGACGTGATAGAGAGTTTGATTCGGGGCGTTTTTGTTGATTTTGCCACAGGAGAGCCCATACCGCTGCTCCTGTCTCAGCGCTGCCATTTCTACAACTGAGCAATGTTGGTGACATTCAGCCTGGCACGTCACGGAGGAGAGAGCGTGTGGGCGGGGAGAACGCGCACGCATGCACACGCTCTCTCTCGCACTCTCACACACACTAGGGGGAAAAAAAAGAAAAAGAAAGGTTTTACTTAAGCTTTCCAGGTTACGATCGTTGGCCATTTGTGCCCGAGAGTTTCCAGCCGGTATTTATCTTGTCTCTGATCTATTTTCGCTCTGGGTTATAGTCAAAGTGGCCTTCCTCCAAATGCATTTTCGTGAATGCCCTCAATATTGTTTTGAAGCACACAGATGAGAAAGTTGACCACTGCATGATCATTATCGGGGCTAAAACTAACTTATGGTCACCATCAATTACTTAAATCGCCCTTCCTCAAATCCAAACGTGAAATATCCAAATGTTGCATAAAACAGGGTTTAGAGTAGTTGGTCATTTTGTGTTGATCAACTACTAATTATATTGGCTCAAATTACCCTGTTATATATACTATTAGTTACACATTTATACGGTATAAAGGTTTATTACAATATGCTGTACTTGAGCATATTAATGTCACACCTCAATGCAACTATCAAATACAATCTGCAGAACACTTGAGGTACTTATAGCAAACGTATTTACCAATTGTGTTACAGCATAGTACTTCAATCCGATAAATTGATGATAATGATTTAAGGTATTTTTCTTCTTTGGGGTTTTACGGAAGTTGGCATCCTTTAAGTTACTGCCACCTTCTGGTTTAGCCCCCCACTATTTCGGCAGGAGCCATTTCCTCATCCTCCCACCCCTTAAATTTGGTTATGGGTAACGCATATTTAGACTTCAGCCTTTAGATCAATTCATAATGCAGTTCTACATTATAGGCATGTCAAATCCATCAAAATGGTAACCCTTCAGCAAATGCCTGAAGCATTAAATACATGATAAACAGCATAGCTATGGAATCTCTAATCTATTGTCAGTTGCACAGCTGGCACTCCTTGATGATGGACACTTCTTATGAAGTGAAAACAAACACGTAAACCAAAGCAAATGAAATTAGAGCTTGTATCTCCTGAGTTCTTAGTGGTAGATTGCATTCATGGAAACGGCATGAAGGGACACAACGGTGAAGTCATTAAGAAGCTTACAGACGTGCTGGCAGATTAGGTTTTTCTCTTCTAATCCTGCAGATTACCACTGCGCTAGCCTGCTGCCTGAGAGTGTTTCATTGCTCTGCACCGTTTCTTTACATTGATCAGTTTTGGTCGCTACTTTATCAACTGGAGCCAAAACACTTAGTGGGACACAAGCAGGAGACAGAGAGGGTCAAAGGGCAGCAGAACTGCAGCTTCAGGCGGGACAGAGCTTTAACAACAATTGTAGAGGTTGCTGGGATCCAGAGATGTATTCTGTGTTGGATTTAATGAAAGACAGCATGGATTTTTGAAAATAATACGTCATGGAGACGTTTTGGCATTTTGATAGAGTTTAACTGGTCAGAATCTTTTCACAACAGAAGTACTACCTCGTACCTTTTGGAAGATTGGCTCAACAAAGAGGATCATCTCTTTTGGCAGTAAAATGGAGACGGCGCCATGTTGTGATGAGCATCAAGAGCCCACAGAGTCCGAGGTGACAGAGACCATTTTTGAGTTTGTTGATAGGGAGGGTCACAGCGAGCTGCCCCATGGGCCTGCAGAAGATAGCAAGGAGCTGCATAGGAAAGAGCTGGCTGGAGCAAGTACGAGCAATGAGATACAAAGCTCTTCAGAAACAGAATGCAAAAAAAGGAGAAAACTGAAAAAATCAAACAGCTGGAAAATGGTAAGATTTCAGGACCCATCAGAAGAGGAAGATGTGCTGGAGAGGGACAGCATGGCAGAGAGTCTCTTTCCAGAATATTCGATGGAGGACTGGACTTACTCAACATTTGAGGAGCTGTTCGTGGCAGAAAACTGGCAGGACATCACAGGTGAGGACACATTAGTGAACATGTGAACATTACATTGGATTTTTATTTGACACCGCTAAAGAGGAATGGCCAAACCGTGGCCGTGCATGTGTTTACCAACGTGTAGCAGATGAACTCCCTTTTCTGCTTCCCTTTGACCTTCTCTTCTCTCCTCACGCAGAGGACCGGCTTTTGAGGAAGAAGGTGCTGGAGCTTGTGGTCGCTCACGCCCCCTGCCCCACCTGGGGCCAGGAGGTCACTGTGAAGATGCAGTGTGTCCTCGAAGACCGTACTGTGGTGGAGAAGGATCGCAAGCTTGTCTTTGTCATTGGAGAGGGAGACGTAACCCAGGTTAGTTTTCTTCAGTGTACGGTGCCTATATCACATCATTAGACCTTATACATCAAAATCAAATTACACCGCTTGACTAAGTAGTGCAGCTTACGGCAACCGAGTTGCATTATTTTTGTGCGAGTCATAAACTAAATTTAAATTAAAGTTTCCATCAATCCTATAGATGTTACAAAATCCCTTACCAACTCATTAAGATCATCAAAGTCAGTATTGCAAGTCATGTGGAAACTGCAGATATTTGGACAAAAGTCCATTCAGTATTTATTTTAAGACATTTCAGTCTGGACCAGAATTGGAAAGGCCCTCAAATTGTGTTGCTGGTGTGGCTTGAATGCTTGTCTGCATGCTCGAAATTTGAATGTCGTTTTCAAATTCAAAGATTTAGTTGGTTAAGGAACCGAAATGTTCAACACGACGTGCATCAATCCATTTTGTGTAATGGTGTCAAAAGCTGCTCGTGCTCTAACATGCTTTCAGTAACACTTTATGACTTTGACACCTGTAGGCCCTGGAGGAGTGTGTCATATCCATGCAGAAGGGCGAGCTCATATTACTCCTGGCAGATTCACAGTATGCTTATGGACTTTTGGGAAGGTAAGGGCTTTCCAGTTACTGTCGTTTCATATTGAACTTGTGACTCAAGAACCAGTTTGAAGCAGAAGCAAGACTTGCCCTGTTTTGTTTTGTTTTCTGCCTGAGTGTAATCTCAGTAAGTAAGGCCCTGTCCCCTTGTACCTGTTGCTTTGGGGACTGGCTGGTTAACCAAGGGTTGTAGGGTTAATGAACCATAAACAGGAGCAGATGGCCTCCTCCTATCACCCTTCAGAGGCAGCCTATCAGTGATGTGTGTCTAACCCCCAACCTATGGGAGGAGACCACTCATATTACCAATGGCTTAGGTTTATAACCTTTACACCATTAAAGAGCCAGGATAAACACGGCGGGGAGATTAATGTGTTTCTGCCGTAAACCTATTGTTTATAGGTTTAATGTTTACATAACCGGGCATGTGAGAATAAGGCCGCAGTGGTTCCATGAGATATAAATGTACAAATAAAAATATCTGAGGAAAAAAAATCTGGAGCAAAAGTGCAGATCAGAGTTTACAGAAAATGCGTTTATTGTGCTATAATTTGTTCGTGGGTAGATTATCCCATAACCAATTACTTTCTCTCAGCTGCTACCCTACAAGGGTTTTGGCAGGTGGTACTTCAGTACTGTATATGTATTTCATAAACAGCAAAATTGTGAGCAATAGTGTAATTCTGAATGTGATACTATCAGTGTTGATCTTAAACCCACACCCATTAGAACAACTAAAACATTATTATATACATTTAAAACACAGTTTAGTTTTAGCCGCGTGTGCTTCGTGAATACAAGCAGTTCTCCAGTTTATATAAATAGACCCAAAAAAATGTCAAGAACCTGCACTGAGCTGTTCAAATTGGCCATTCAGCCTCATGCAGAGCTGCACAGAGGGGTTATGCATAAAAACATTGCTGACAACAGAATGTTCTGAATGTTCATTTGTTGTTTTCACAATATGAATGTATTCAATGTTTCAGTGTACTGAACCGTGACACGAAAGCATTCATTTGTGTGTACAGTGTGTACTGCTCCGTTGAAAATTGGTACACAAAATCCTGGTTGTATTATGGTGCTCTATTCAGAGGGGGGGGGGGCTCATGGGGTGTGAGCAAGGGCTCTCTGAGGTGTTGTCTGGAGTTATGCCCTCGGTCATGTGTGGAGAAGCAGTCAGAATGAAAGGGGGAAGACAGTGGGAGGTTAGTTAATGATTGTTTTGATGCAGCTGATTAGGGTTATGTGCTGTGGAGTCAAATCTTGGTGTACCGCAAGATAGACAATCAGTGCGTCATGCCACCCCTTTTAGCGCATATCGCTGAAGTGAAACACATTGGTTGGGGATTTGGTATGGTCAGTCCGCTGGGTAAACAGACAATCCACAGTCCCAGCAGGGGAGACTTTAAAGGCATGTGTTTTGGGGAAAAAATGCTTTCAGTTTTTTTTCAAACAGGTGTCAGATGAGAGGATTGATAGATGCAAACATTGCCGCCGTTATCCGAACAGGGGGAAATGCTGGTCATACAATGTGATTCCACACAGCGCAGTGACCTGTAGCTCGCCGTGCGGGTGATGGGCTGCCTGCAGGATCTGTCCCGATGGAATGATGATCATGAAAGCAACGGAAAAGTCTACGCTCAGACAGACTTCCTGGTTCTGGACTCAATTGACTTAAAGAAACGGTTCATTTTCTTTCTATTTGACATTAAAGCCCAAAGCCTTTGTAAGCAGGAAAATAGCAGCATGCGTGAAAACTGCTCCCCAAAGAGACATACCCTCAGCCCCCTCAGTCAGCAGTTTAGTAGAACCCAACAGTTGTTGCTTGTGGACAGAAATGAATGTAATACTCTTAAACCCTTGAGAAGCCAGAAGGAGTCTGCCTCGACAGAGCTGGAGCATCGCAAAGTCAAAGACATTAAATGTCACTGGCAGCTGCTTTATTTACATTTCAACAAAACTAAACTTGTAAAACAAGAAACTATTCTCAAATGAGCTAAAGCACATGCATGTCCAGCATTCCTAGCTGTTTTTGAAAAGCCATAAAAACATTTAGAAACGTGAACTTTTACTTCAGTGTTAACTGGTGCACTGTAAAGTCATGCTGGCCGACTGTCGACAGGCGGACAGAGGCTTAAACTCCTGAGCTGGCAGCAAAGGTGTTGGCGTGCTACTACTTTGGCACAACTGAGAGCTACCTCATTGGTACATGTTGAAGTGGGATTAATTAGACCACTGGGATGTCCCCTAGTAAAATAGTCCAGATGGACAGTGTTGGTCGGTTTATCATTTGACTGTAGCATCAATTTGTCGTGGGGATTGTGTGCCACTTGTGATTAGTACTTTGGTTCAAACACATTTGGACCCATAACATAACGCACAAACTGAGGATTGAACAGCATGAAAGAAACAATACCTTCTACTTACTCCGTTATTCAAATGCTTGGTCCTTCTTGGAAAGGGGCATGGGACAAGTGCCAGCCTCAAACCTTGCTTTTCTTCATGTTACTTGGCATGAATTGAATGGCAGAACTACATTACAGACAATCTACAGCGTGCACTGGCCAAGGCCTCTATAAACCACGATCCATACACTATTGGATGTGTCATTGCAGTTGTATTGTTCAAGACCCATGGACGTGCAGTGTTCTATCTGGAGTCATTTGTTTCATACTCTTGCAGGCTGGATAAAAGCAGGCTAAGTAATAAAGAGCCCCAGCTGACAGGCACATTTGGAAACAGGCACTGCACTAAACAAATAGCCTTTAAAGGAACAGCAGAAAGAGTGTGGAGACACACCATATGGCTATCATTGTCAGTTACTGAGGGGATCAAAACAAACAGGTCCTACCAGGTGGAGAGAGAGTAATCTCCCATTCTGTGACCTCAGGTGATGTGGGCCGGATGATTGCCAGAGCCTTGATTAGACCAGGATTATTGATTTGGTCGTACCGTAGCAGGGGGGTTCACATCGAGTGAATCTTCAGTTCATGGGAAAGTACAATAACTTTAACTGTGATGATTGATGGTTATTGCATAATATCTGTCGCCTGTTGTAAACTTGGCTGTTTTGTTTGATCTTTTGTGTTCCTGTTCCGTCAGCCTGCCAGGCACAGTGTGAAGGATAATAGCTTAGGTCTGATGTTAACAGTAGTTTAGGCGTAGACACGTCAGTAGGTCAGGTGAGTCCAATGCTCGGATTTGTGATGTCATTTAGGACAACGTTGTAGTTAAAATGTACCCCTATAATATATAAAAGTCTACGTCACAGAGTTAGTCAAAGATGATGAATTTAATCCCTGGTTTTGGTCTTTTCTATTCCACTGGTCCACCAATCTTTTTTGGAAGGCACTTTATTAAAAGACACTGAAGGAGAATTTCTTGCTGTATACTTTGGCGTACGTGAAAAAGCATGACATCTGGTAAAGACCTTTTAAGTTCCTGTACCAGATCCCTATCTCCTGGTAACCTTGTAATCTAGTAGTGGCCTATTGCGGTTACATAGGAATCAGGTTTTCACAAAAAAAACACATTATTATTATTATTATTATTATTATTATTATTATTATTATTATTATTATTATTATTATTATTATTATTATTATTATTATTATTATTATTATTGAAACCGTGTTTTTATCCAGACTAGAATGAGATCAGCTCAATTTTGCCCCACACAACATCCAGCCACTGTTGAATCTAATTAAAATTGTAAATAAATGTGTAACTATAAAGTATTATCGTTGTTCTATTGTATCAAATATAAGCCCGGCATTAGTAAATGACATGCATTGACCTGTGAAATGTTTTCTGAAACACACCCATTGCAAAGAATGCAGATGAAAAAGGTGACAGTGAATTTCTCTGGGCAGAGCGTCGTGTAGGTTGACGGATTTACAGAGCAGGGTGGAGTATCTGTATGTGAGGGTGTCGAGCCTGAATAAAGTCTAGTGAGTGAGGATACTTGTAGGCGTAGCCACTTTTGACAGACATGAGAAATGTCAGTGACTTATTTGATCTTTGCCTCTTTGTCTTGTCTTCTTCATTATGATGGTGCAGATTGTATGACATTAATGAAAATAGGGTGGTGTTAAAGCCCATGTTGATGTTGTTTGTTGATTATTATTCTTGCAAACCAACGTGACAAGGCACAAGCCAAGAACGGGCAGTTCTGCTTTCATTACATCAGATTCTTGCAAACGGGGCCAATGACTCACCCCACCGTCCGTCCGTCTTTCTATAGAAACGTCAGCACGTTGTCTTACTCTGCGGAACCACCTGAGTCAAAGGAATAATGTGACCTTTGAGACACACCTCTGTGGAGAAACACAACCGCGGATCTAAAGGATTCTTCCCTGCACTCGAGGCCCTTCTCGTTTTTTTTCCTTTCTGTTTGTTATCATTGAGGGATTGCAGCACCGACTGAACCCTCGGCCGTGTGGCCATGTGACCTAAACAAGTTTGACTGTAGCATTTGGGTTGCTTTCATTTGACAGACACGGCAGGGTTCTAGAAACCACACCCCGACCTTACGCTGCGGGAGCAGACTAGTCTGCACCTACAGCTGCAGCAGGCTTCAGATAAGATCTGGTTGGTTCTCAATGAACATGTACCCTCCTGTTTGTCAAAAGATAAGTGCAGCATGAGTCTGTAGCTTTGTGTGCCTACCTTGACTTATGAAAGAATACATGTTTCAAATCTGAGCAATAAAAGACTTCTCGCTTTACGCGAAAAACTAGATGGTGGGTTGTGTCATAGCAGTATTTTGCCTCTCGGTCTAGTGTTTGAACTATGCATGTCCCTCATCTAATCTCCCAGGATGTTTACCCTTTTCCCCCACTGTCAGAGCAGGTTTATCTCTCTCATTGGCACAGCCTTGCTTGTAACATAGGACTGCAATCAGTTATATTTACTTCTGCTTTCCTTGGTAAGGGTTATTTAATAGGACAGTAAATATCCTCACTGTTAAGGTGGTGATACTTTGTGGAATACATTTGCCTGTTTTATATCCATACTACCCTGTTAGTGCTAGACCAAGATTTTTTCTATTTAGAATTTCTTCTATTCATAGCTTTGTTCAGTTCCCTTTGCAATTGCTCAAAACCAGTTGCTTTTTTCTCACTTTTAGGACCACCCAGTCCCATTCATCATGTGTGGCCAGCATCACTTACCACTATATATTTTACAATTGTAGATCCAAAATTTACAACATTTCAAAGAGATGTAAGACCGACTGTTCGGATGAGAGGAGTTGCTGGGCAACCGATGAAGACACTGCATGCATTTGTTGGCTGATATGTAATGGCATGGATGATGATTGTATGTTGTAGTTGTGTATGCACAATTTAGAATTGCTACATGTACTGCAGAAGTGGAAGCTCATGTGTAGTGTGTAATGCAGTGCTGTACTGCTGATGTGGAGCGATGTTACGTGATGGATGCTGCCTGTGAGCCTGGAGCATAAAGACTTGTAGAAGAGTGGCATGCCACTGGTCTGTGTTTGTGTGTTTGAGTATGTGTTTTAGGAGCATGCAGATGTGTACTCAATGAGGACGTGGAGCGTGACTCATCTCGCTGAGACGTCAGTACTGCGTCATCAGCCATCTATCACAGGAACACCCTTAAAAGACTCCTCACAGAGTTTATGACTGGCAGACCCCCACTGACAAAATCAAAATCAGATGTGCCAAGTTTAAGCTTTAGGCATCAACAAAGACCTCAGTTGTTCGGTAGCTTCCGATTAATTGCACTGTGGTAATGTTTCGTATTGTTGTTCCAGAAAGTAAAAGTGACCTCGTGGACACAAAAAGACTGCATTATCCGTGCAAGAAATGAATTAGTGTGCCAACATAACATGAGCATGGCCTCTTTGTGTCATGCTTTTCGACATCTGGGTGACCTATGCCTTGCCACTGGCTCCGCTCAAGTTACGCCCAGCCCTTCCTTTTGAGAAATGTGACTGACTTATAATTGATGCTCCAGGTCAAAGAGACAAAAGAATGGTGCTAATTGCCACTCAACATTTGCTCTACTCTGCCTACTACTCCTCCCTGCCAACGTGATATTCATTTGGTTAGAATACAGACTCAAACTCCCCGAGCTAGTATTATTTCTCCCAGACAGCAACATAAGAAAAGGGCAACAGTGAACTGTGACGTTTGTGCAAAAATGGTGCAATATGTTCACGTTATATATGTCTGACATTTCAGGTTTGTTGGGTATAGGTGTTCGAGTAAACAACTATCACTGCTGTAATGTTTGACCAGGGAGCATGATAACAGCTGGGCATTTTAGTTTGCTTCATTTGTAAGATTATTTTCCATAAACGGTGACCTTTCTCTGAGGGAGTTATCTGGTTGCAGCACATGTGTGTGTGTGACAGCTCGGACTTAGAAGGGAAATGAATTCCTGATCAATATCTCTGTATGACATTTATTTTCCCTACCAGACTATCATACGTAGATCAACGGTAACGCTCAGAACCACAGGGGGAGAAACAAACAGCAACCCCTGCAGAATAATAATATAATCCCCAAAATAATCAACGTCCAAAAATCACACGCTGTAGAAAAGTAAGCCATTAAGTTACTTGCAACAACAGAACGTACAGGATACTTTCAAGAGGAGGACCATCGTCTTTCAAAGTGTAGAATTGTTGGCTCCTCGCTTAGAATATGTCGCAACTTAGAGAGCATTGAAGTTCAAAAGAGAAATCCAAAACTGGCAGAGCTCTGGTTTACATAATCACTCGACATAACAACTGGGCAAAGAGAGAATTGAGTTGTTGTTACTCTTAACTGTTGTATCTCGTCAAATGACGTGACATGTCATGCTTAGTGTATTTTCACTCGTGTCTAGTCTTGTCACTCACTTCATGTTTGATTGGGCACTTTTACTTTCTACTACCTCTCGTTCTCTTTCCAGATCCCTTTACTTCCTGCCTTTGTGTCTTTTTCCGCCCTCATCAGCATTTGCCCCGCCCTTGATTGTTTCCACCTGTTCCCACTTACCTCAGGTATAAATAGTCCCTGTCTTCCCCTGTCCTGTCCTGTGCCAGTTCACCTTGTGCCATGTGTCAACAGTCCAATGGATGAAAACCATGTTGAAGTGAATGTTAGACCTTCTTACGTTTCCAGACACATTTTCCACACTACTGTGTGAATGTTTGGAGTAATGTTTTGATGGGGAGATCTTTGAATTCTTTATCGGATCCATATCTGCCAACACAGAAACAGTCCCAATATGACTGACAGTGGGGGGTGATAGCACCGATGGGGGAAAAAAAAAAAAAAATGTTTCTAAACAAATCACATTTGCATATGCCTCATATGAATAGTGAATGCTCTGGTCGTGTTTTTTTTTTCTGAATTCACAACTTTATGTATCAAAATGTCCCATGACTAATCGCATTGGTTCTGGCACCCACACTGCCTGCTGCAGAGAACTGCTGTGTGTGCTCTACTTTTCGGCTCAGAGCTGATTTAGTAGTTGTGTAAGTTGTGCAATCAAATGATCCCCGCGAGTTGTTTCCGAAATGGCTGCGCAGCTACACGTCCCTGCCATTAAAAAGCTTCTATTTTCCCTGCAGCCGTTCTGGGGCTGAGATAGGACTCATTTTAACAGGCTGAGGAAATCTGTGGCAGATTATATGGAGACTATTGAGGAGCTCAATAGCCAGGATGTAGGCAGTAGCTGCCCTTGATCCCAGCGAGCACGGTTTCATTGGCTCGTTGCTGCAGGAGGAAATAAAAACAAAAAGGAGTGGAAAGCACATGGCAAGGCGGCAGCTGAAAGGCCTTACAATATTAGCTGCAAGATCTCTGGCTGTAATAGACGGCTGTTTTTCTACAAATTAACTGGCCCGCCGTGCGGCACCATGCGAGGAAAAACAGCTGTGACGTCTCACCAATGCCAGGATTAAAGCTAAGCTCATTTGCACGGCTGTATTGGTGCCGTGTGTCCATCCCGCAGTCAAAACAGACAAGACTGAATAAGTGCGGCAGTGGGGTGGCTTTTACTGCCGTGAAATACAAACAGCCTCATAAATCCTTTTGGATTTGGTATTATCATGCAAGCTGCACACCACATTTATTACAGCAAATCAGTGTACTATCTGAGGCTGAGGTTACCATAGAAACCAGTGTGATGCACATCACTGTCCTTTCCATCCTTTAAAATTGAGTGCATGACGTCAGAGTGACCGCTGTTTTCCCTCTGAGGGAGATTTTCCTTTCAATAAGGGCAGTGTGGGGTCTGCGTGGCAGATAACAGGATGAGTCAGGCACACAATCATACACTGTAATGAGGAGGTTTAAGGCATAACTTCCTAAGAGGGAGAAGTGAGTCCTCCTTATCATACATTTGTAAGAACACAGGGAAAGTGGAGACGCTCTTCCGTTAATGTGATCTGCTCACGAGAGTGAAACGCAACCACCTTCTGACAAAATCATGTGGGCTGAGAAACTGTCACTGTTCTAATTAACAGAAAGTTACACATGTGTTCATTTCCTGTTGTGTTTTATTAAATCATCTGAAGACACTTTTATCAAATATATTAGGATTAGAATTAGAATTGCGCACCTCGTCCCACACAAACATGCACATGCAAACACACAAGTCGGGGGAAATTTGACCTCTGCATTTAACCCATCTGTGGCGCATGCAAGGCCACAGAGCAGTAGACAGCTGAGAGCATCCGGGGAGCAGATGGGGTTAGTGCCTTGCTCAAGGGCACAAGAGGTGGAGTCTCTCTTGTTACTGGCGGGGGATCGTCCATCCTTCCAGGGGGAGATCGCCACGACCGGGCCTCGAACCGGCAACCCTCTGGTCCGATGCATGTCTGTCTAAATGAATGACAGAGGGATCTAGATTGCAAAGATGGAAGAGACATTTTCAGACACAAAGCTTCTGATTCCATCCAAAACCTTATTTATGTAGTCTATTTAATACTATTTGATGTATCACGTTTTTGTCACAGTATATAGGTTGTTCTATACTTTTGCTGAAATACTAGCAAAACAACTTAACAGTCGCGTGACAATAGATTGTTAGGACCGGTTTCTTTAGAGACCTGCAGTGAACATTACCATAAATGTTAGCGTGGAAAGTCCAGCTTGGCGCCTGATCTGCCTGTCTCTCAGGGCTGGCAGAGCCGCTGCCTAACGAAAGTGTCCTGTCTTTAACTCTGCTGTGACCTCTGCAGGCCTCAGGCTCCGTCCTGTCCTGCTGCTCTGTCTCCTCTCACTGACCCCACTCTGGTTAGGCTCAGGCGTCAACGAACATTTCCTCCAAGAAGGTTGAGAACAGAGAAAAAAAGTGATGTTTCACATTTAACTAACGACTGTCAACCTTACAATGTGAATGGCAAAACGTTGGATAACTACATGAAAGCAGAGCTCAGTTCTGAGTTTTGGAGTCTCTGTTGGAGCAAGCAGAGGTCAGTTTTAGGAATCGGACATGGGCTAAAGTTGCAGGTTCTCACACCACTGACCATCCTCTGCTTCCCTTTTGCAATAATAGGAAACCTTCGTTGGCTGGTTAGTTGAGATCTGTGCTGCAGCACACAAGTGAGATGCCGATCAGTGGTGACCCACATGACACTGTAAACCTCATAGATCTGACAACCCGCTGTGTACTCCGATTACACTTGGTGGCTCACCCGCCATGGTGACTCTGTCTCTGGTGCTGGCAGAAATGGAAGCTCAACTCTCCCTGGGTGGTCTGTTAGCCAAAGTATTACAGTGTTGTGTGCGCCACCTGGTTCATATAGCTGCAGAGTTTATAGACATTGTGTTTAAAAGGTGTCGAATCCTGCGTGTAAAATATTTCTCTGGGTCAGGCAACTGGCAGTCAGTGTGTGTGTGTGTGTGTGTGTGTGTTTAGGTGCGCACGCATGTGTGTCTCTGAGAGAGAGATGTCAATATCATGTGGCATTCAGCTCGCACTGAAGCAGCTGTACCTGCATCAATTAATGGAGAAATGACTCATCACCTCTCATCTGATGCGTCCTGTCTGTATTAGTCATGAGCATTAAAGTGGGTGTGTTCCCTCTGCGTGAAAATATAATCAGTATCTAATGACATAATGAGTAAGGTCTTCAAGCCAAAATGCTCAGGGTTGTGGCATCTGTTTCTGGCCAACTAGTGAGGGTGATGAACTAAAACCTGTTCTATCTTTAATGAGACGCAAAGTACATCAAGTGTAACAAATGCTGCATTCGGTGATCTATTGTACATATTATGCTATGCTAGCGTACTGCAAACCTAAATCTGGAAATGGAAGTGGGTTTGCTCTATGTACTGAATGCAAAACCCTTTTTTGGTTTGTTTTACTCTACATAATACTTTTGTTTAATGAGATAAAAACATATTGACTTTGCAAAAATCACTGATTAAATCAGCTTATATTAGCCAGTTATCTGGAGAAAGACTGAAAGAAGGCAAAAAAAAATGCCCCTATCCAGACAATGTGATCAATGAGCAATTTCATTTTCTGTTAACTATTAATTAAACTACAGGAAAATCTCTTACATATTTTTGACTAACTTGAGGTCTATCGGCTCTAATATTATGGTACTTAACACATTGATGTGTCTGTAATAATGATTAATTTAACACAGCTTCTACTTCTTCTTAAACATCTAAATATTGAAAATAATAAATTGCAAATGAGATTGTTGCTGACGGCTTAGAGGCTCTTATCGCTTTTATATCGTGGTTTGCTGTGAAGTGTCAGAGTCACTGTGACATCTTCAAATGTTGCCTTTAAAGTTGAATGCAATGAAATGTAATCTATGTTATGTTGCAGGGCGCTATGTGTCGGGACTGCTTTGTCAAATAAGACACATTTTCCTATTTCCTTGTGCATTCTGTATTGATAAGTTTTTTTTTAAAGGAAACGTAAAAGTATGAACAGTGTTGCAATTCCCACTGCTCAATTTAATCTGGAGGCAGGCTACTGTAGTGCATAGCATGCAGAACACTGTGTGTTATTGTTACTCGCTGCACACCATTACATAATATGTAGCCTTTGGAATATTGTGTATTTGTTCAAGATAAGAGCAGAGACAAGTATTCAAGCACAATGCATGGCTACCTAATGTTCATTCACTGTATAAACAGTGCTGTGAATCATTTGATGGTTTCACATTGTTACACGTGAAACGAGCAGGATAGAAGAAATCCTGTCTGGCGTTGAGACGTATGAAGCCTGTTTTTTGTTTTTTTGGCTGTGCTCTATGTTCTTCACAAAGGAATCAACTGTCCTCCTGCTGTTAAACGCCTGTTTTTCGTCTCGGCTGTCTCTAATCCTCGTAAACATGCAGCAGTTTTGCAAAAACAATCTGACAGCACCACACACTGCAGTCAAAGAAATTGCAGACTGGCCTCCCAGAGATGAAGTGCGGCTATGTGTTCGCAGCCATGATCGATGATGTCTCCAAACACTTCTTCCTCTCCAGTCCCGAGCGCGGGGGATCTGGCTCGGCTTTCTAAAGGCCTCGGCTCAGCAGCTGGTTTCACACTCCTGTGACAGGGGACGGGTCTCCAGAGAGGAAAGGTGAAAGGGTAATCTGATTCCACCTGCCGACACGGCCTCATCACAAACTGGGAATACAACTAATTCTCTGTGACGGACATGAATTGTGTCACGGACACAACCGGTTTGAATAATTCACGGCCCGACACCACTCCCAGTGCTATCACTTTGCAGCCAATGGGTGAGGTCTGCGGGGAAGCTGCACTTACAGCTCTCCGATTTACTTTCAAACCAACCAGTATCCTGTCTCACTGTTTTGTAATATACTCAATTACATCTTACTTTCAATATTTTTAAACAAGAAACAGAACACGCAGCCTTTTGATGGTTTTCTGTATTTTTCCCAATATTTGGTAAAGGCTCATGTCAAAATGAAATCCATGCAACTGTCATGCCTTCCTTCCCTCTTACACCTTTTGAATCAGCCACCATAGAATAACAAATGTACCAGTGGTTACAGCAGCCAGATGACTGATTAACTGGACTTGCCTTCTGAATAAGATGAGGCCACTGACAAGCTCATATCACTTTTTCATCATAATTTGTGCCTGAGTCCCTACAACTTTTTCAAATGTTTCCTTTGAAAGGGCTGTTGAATGCTGTGGAATTTCATCTATTTTATGTTGTGTTGTAAGGTGCTATGTTTTTCAATGTTTTTCCCTTGATCTTAAATGCCTGTGTGTGCAGTTGGATGAGTGTAGTTGGGTGAGAACATAACAAAACTAAATTAAATGTTTGTAGAGAAGCAGTAGCAGTGGAGGAGCATCACGGAGCACTGGAGTGTGGAGCCATGGAGACACCAGTACAAAAATATTAATATTTATGTTGTCATGTAATATATTTTACTACAGAAACTGTCCCGGTGGAGGGTATACTAACATTTTACATTTAACTTTTTAGAATGTGTAGTTTTTTGATTGATTTAAACAGCCCTTAGAAGATCAGTGGGTTATTTAGTGGACAATAAAAATATATGGGGAGTTACTTGTAGATAAAGTTTACTTTTTCTCCCTTACCCCTCTTCCTGTGTTGATGTTGTTCGTTTCAATGTATGTTTTTTGTGTTTGTTTATGTGCAGAGAGCCTGATATTCCAGCGTGGGCTCCTTTACTCTACCAGCTGCAGCTACTGGACATTAGAGAGAAGCCAGACCCATTAACCCTGTCCATCGCAGACCGCATCCGCATCGGCAACCAGAAACGAGAGCGAGGAAACTTTTATTTCCAGAGAGAGGAATACTGCATGGCTGCCAGGGCCTATTGTATGGCTCTGGATGTGCTAACCACATGCAGCCGAGGTAACCCACCATCATAACCTAAATGTATTCATAGAAAATATTTCCATACTGCTGCTCTATCAGGAATGTGTTGTAATAGAGGAGGTGAGTTTTATCGTTTTAGGAAAAAAGCAAAACATTTAAGTGTGGCACGGTATCCAAATACACACACACACACACACATCCAACTTCTTTAAAACACACCATTTGATACAGACCTCAGACACAACATTTCCACACCAATCTCTGTCGAGAATGACATAACAGCTTCGTGCTCCCCTCTGCCATCATGCTAATCGCACCATCACAATGCAGAGCCTCATCTATCTGAGCCACAGGCCACAATAAATATGTTTTTCTTAATTCTTTAGTATAATCAAAGCTAATCAACTTTCATATTATTTCCACCGTCTTAATCGCTTTGATCATTTATGAGGCAGGGTGGGCCCCGGAGGAAAATCTGACTGAACAGGTCAGTGAAGAGAAAAACATGAACTGCTTCATAATGTGTCAATGATTGGAGACTGGTGAGTGAACTCACCGTGGCACTGAAGAGAGAAGCTGATCAGGGCATCAACATCATGCAATTAGTGGATGAGAAGACGTCCAGAAAAATACTATAATAAGGAAGCAGAGCAGCACCAACAGTTTAACACTTTTTGGACCCTTCAGACCTAATCAACACACCACAGTTTGTGACATGTTAAAATCACTTTAATTAATGAAATGGTAGCCATTGGCAAATAAAGATGTATTAGCAAGAATATAAGTCGGAGGCAGGGAATATGAAAAATTACGATGATAGAAAGAAACCTTAACTCAGTGTCTGCGTATTACTTATTCATAACATGCAAATACCAAACGCTGGGAGTTTTGGTGTAAATGATAAAATATGTATACATATTATGCATACAGAAACAACAACGTATCCTTACTGGGGTTGTTACAATGTCCATGGCTGAGCGTGCATGATCCGTTGGGTTGTTTTCGCTCCGTGCAGATGGCAGCGGCGTGGAGGCAGAGGAGGTGCGGGACTACCAGGTGAAGTGTTTGAACAACCTGGCCACCGCTCACATCAAACTGGAGCAGTACGACGAGGCGCTTCACACCAGCCAGGACGTTCTGACCCTTGAGGCCAACAATGTCAAGGCCCTTTTCAGATCTGGAAAGGTGAGAGTCCTACAGAGAGATGACAGGGTGCATCTCATTTGATATTCATCAGCAATACATAAATGATGGTTGCAGAGAGAGTTCCTGCAAGAAAGATTGTGTTTATTTAATGTGAGATTATGTTTAATTATTGGTGAGGAGAGAAATAGCAGCTAGACTTATGCTGCCTATTCTCAGGCTGCATTAAGGGTTCCTGCTGCACGGCTCGCACTGTATGTTTATTAATCTCTTTCAGCTCCTGTCAGAGAAGGGTGAATACAAAGAGGCGATGGAGCTGCTAAAAAAGGCCTTGAAACTTGAACCGGCCACCAAGGTGAGATTATGTGGGTTAGCTGCTCCAACCCATTTGCCATCACGTATGCCTGTGAATCCCATTCATCCCTCATTCACTCAAGGGGCAGGATTCTTTTCTAAAAAAAACATTACCATTAGATCCACCAAATATGCCAGATATACCAGAGTGACTATGAGGTTTGTGGTCATCACAGGGCCTTCTTCCCTAAATGTTGGTTTTGGTTGAGTTGGTCCAGTGGCCAACACAAGGAGAATCCTTGTTGCTACAAACCTTCTCATTTTAAAAACTATGGCGGTCAGTCTGCTCTCGGGGAAACCTCAATGTAGAAGTTTTGTTTATAGCCTGTGACTTTACCATAAAGCTGCAACATAACAAAATATGAGGGAAGTAAAGGGCTCTGAATACTTTCTGACCCATACACATATGATTATTATTCTCTTCCAAGGTTCAGAGATATATTCATCCACACAACATGTTACAACTGCTTGTTTTCACTGCATTTCGTTGCCTCAGATTATATTATATGGAACGTAAAATGACATTCCGTATGCAGGCTTAAATGGGATGGTTTTTCACACATTAGACTGAGAAGTCGAGATCCCAGTGAGAAACTTTCTCTTCTTCTGAAGACGAGTTCTGTCTTGTTTGTGTGGTTTGTCTAATCTGCCAAATCCTCCACAGAGGATCTGGCACACTGCACATCTGGCAGTCTACAGATGTGACCGCACTGCTCAGAGTTGTCCAGCAAACTGGGTAGAAATAACACACGAATGAGCTAAATATTGTCGCGTTGAAGCCATGTAGTAAAAAAACTGTAATTTTAGAGCTCTAATTTAGACTGTCCACACTATATAATTAGGATAACTAGTCATCATATTTTATACATAATTTCTAAACATTATTGATTAACATTATTTTAGGTCACTTGTTTGAGGCCCTGCAGGCTAGATTTGAATGTGAAAGTGTGCGGAGTACTGCTTCCAATGTGTACATCAGGACAAAATGAAAATATCTGCTACTCTGCTAGCTTGTCTCAATGTTGGATAAAATACTTTTGTTATGATACTTAATCACATCATTTATCTATCATGTGAAAATCAAGTTATTTAACTGCACACTGTTCAGGACATGAGGATTTGCGTTTCAGACCTCTGCTCTCACCTGCTGGACATTTTTAAAACCGCAACCTTCCTCAAATAAAAGGCTTCACGTCGCCTTGACGGCATATTAGAAAAGTCTGTTTTTTTATGTTACTGGAATCATACAGATTTCCCCCCTCGTTTCCTTAAGGCCATCCATATGGAGTTGTCTAAACTTGTCAGAAGGCAAGCAGGAGGCCACGATACCCAAGAATGGAAATCCAAACCTGCAGAATTGCTTGGAGACAATGTCACACCGTTTCTGATCCCTTCTAAGAAGAAACCATCTGTAAGCCGACAAGAAACTTGGGGGAATGTAAAGATGTATTATCATAAACAACGGGCTGGATTTTGACTGTGCCTTCTGTGTGTCTTTGTTGTGGCGCTTTAGGGAATTTCCTGGAAGTTTGTCCTTGGAGCTCTGGTGGTGGCCCTGGGAAGCTTAGTGACATCAGTGTTTCTGACTGCAAGAAACTGAAATATTCTGCTAGCGGCACTTTGGAAACCATCATCATCAGCATCTCTATCACGGCCGTCTGAAGATGTAGAGTTTGGTCTTCGGTGGTTTGAAAATAATTGTCAACTCTGGACATGGGAACGTATGCACTACCGCAACACTGAGCCTGGACTTGTATTTATGGACGTGTCTGTATCTGTCTTAAAAGGTGTTGCAGTGTTGATGTAAATTAGAATAGTACAGCACTGATTGGATTATCAGCAGAGATTTTATCTTTTATTTGAATTTGTAAAAATGGGTTTTGAAACATGGTGTCTCGTGTCACAGATACTCAAAAAAATAACAATTCAAAAGATAACATTTTGTAAAGTATATAAACCGAACCACAAAAAAAAGTCATTTTAATAAACAAATATCTTTTTACATCACAAATCTTTGGAATCCTGCTCCAGGAGGTACAACTGCATTGTAATATCATGCTTCAAATACAAATGCTTCAAATAAACTAACTTGGTCAATTTCTTTTTTCCTTTTTTTATTTTTCCATGGACGAATCCGCAGATCACATAAGCTTGGTCTCAAAGGGAGAAAAGTGCATTTAGTTAAGAATATTTGCAACATAATTCTCCCTGACATTAAAAACATTAAAATGATTGAGGTTTAAAACAGAACTGATGAATTTATATACATTATTTATTTATCCATTATAAAATCCCATCCAAATAAGTGCATGCTATAAATGTAAATGCGCATATGTGTATCTGTACATGTGCAATATTCCAGTGATTGAAACCTTCATTTTGATTAAAGAAACAACATTTATGAAAGAAGTTTACTTGAGATATAAATATTTTAAAAGGTAAAAAAAATATTCACTTCTTTAAGATAAAACCTTTTTGTCCTTCATTGCTTCCTTTTCATCTACCAATAGCAACACATCTACAATCCACAGCAGTTGTCAAGAGTCTTCTTTGGGTTGGATTGATTTAGTTTGACCTGAGAATCTGACTGCTGCCTCAGATTTACATTTTTCTTTACTTCTCTGTGGGGAAAAAAGCAATAATGCTGAGTCTTGCCATAATTTGTTAAGGAAACACTTAACTCTAACTCTCCGTCTCTCTCTCTCTCTCCTACCTCGCAAGGTGAAGCACGGCTTCGACGACGTTGGTTCCCTCCTTGGCACTCGTTTCGCAGAACAAAGCACCATATGCCTGCGGGCAAAGCAACGACACACGTGAGTCAGTTTATTTATACGCCTGTGGAAAGGGTTGACTATATAAACTTATATATAAACAGTGGGTGGAAAGTTACACACCTTGGCCAGCTTCTCTCCGTGCAAGCTGCTTACACACCTTCCCTCTGCGAGCTGCTCTCGGAGGTCCACCTTGTTTCCAATAACACACATGGGGATTTTCTCATCCGATGAATCCTGTGCGAAAACAGAAGGACGGCAAGATACATTATTGCTTTTGGTGGGATCCTTCTGTGTCAGTCAGCATTTCCACATTTACCTGAATTTGATCCACCCACTCCCTGATGTTAAGGAAGCTGCTTTCCGAAGTAACGTCGTAGAGCAGCAGGACGCCATGAGCTTTCCGGAAATAAGATCTGGCAATGCTACGGAACCTAGAGTATAACGGACAGACATACTGTATTTGTAGGCTAGTTACATGTTGACGCAGATTTGGTTTATGAAACAGTTTTTCCCATTGCTGCGGGCTGTGTATATAAACAGTATGAGAGTCACCTCTCCTGTCCAGCAGTATCCCATATCTGCAGACTCGTCTTCTCTCCGTCCACTAACATCCTCTTTATTTGGAAATCAACTCCTAAGGACCAATAACTACATTATTATATACGTTTATTATATTGTTTATTTCAAGGGGATGTGCGTTTGCATTGGCACCCACCCAGCGTTGTCTGAATGTCTCCTCTAAACTCGTTGAGCGTCAGTCTAAGCATGAAGCTGGACTTCCCAGATCCAGCATCTCCAGCTAAAACCAGACGGTACATTGGAGTAGGCTCCACGGTTTGTTCTATGTCTGCTTCCAAAGGCTGTGTGAATGTAGAAAAGGGACACATTTATCACATGTTATGTGGGAATTGTGATTTTTTTTCAATTTATACAAATTCGTTTCAAACTAAAATTAAAAGCTTGATGCTTCCACTTTGATCGTGAAAATCGTAGTGGGAACTGGACAGGTCGACAGTCTATCACAGGGTCAACACACAGACCACAATCATTCACGCTCCGATTCAGTCAATTCTTTCTGCCAACATCTTTTACTGCATTTAAATGACTATTTCAACAAGTAATTAGAAGTAAAATATCTCGTGTTTTGTTCTAAATTAAATTTTCTTCACGTGAAAACAGTTTAACAGCTTTGACTTGAATCAATGATTCTACCTTTGTGGAAAACACAGACAACCGTCTGCGTAGGGATGATGCGATGGAGCTTGCTGTGCTGGGAGCCGCCGACACCGCAGCTTCACATTTTACATCAGATGTCTGTAACGAGGGGGAGGGAGGGAGGGGGAGAGAGAGCACTAATTTAAAGTCCTCGAAGCTCTGTATACAATGTTGTGTTACCCGTGATGCAAAATGTGTGTTCTGACCTCCACGTCGGACGGAACACAGGAGTAACTGTGATGCACAGTTTCCACCGAGCCTCTGCTGTCGTCGCTGTCGTAGTCACTGCATAATATCGTAGCTGTGTCCATCGGCAGAGAGACTCCACTGTCCAGGTATTTGTCCGCCCAGGTGGCCACGTGAGAGTAAGGCGCTTTGCTGGGATGTGGCTTTGCGCTGCACCAAACAACCCACCCACACATACACACACACACGGCTTTAGCTGCTGAAAATGTAACTCGCCCAGCTCAATCTGTAAATGCACAGTGGTGTTAAAACAAAGCAAACTGTATATACCTGCTGATGTTGAGCGTGCTTTGTCGGAGTGGTTTCATCTTTCGGGGGGGGATTTCATTTTGGGGAGACCGCTGTGTTAAGCAGATTAAGACTTTCACACTCTTGAACTACTGAAAATTAATGACTGTCAGCTTCTACCTGATGTAGAGTGATTTCAGCAAACATGGCACTTACCCTCCTTTTAGCTGCAACCGCTTCACTGGCCAACACAGACCGAAGCCCATCATTGCTGTCATACAGCTTTTTGTTCGTTTCCCTAAGGTGGCGAGGAAACACAGGGGAGAAATACTGCCGTTGTGTGGTAAACCAATTGCACTGACAATTATTGTCTACTTGTGTGTGTGAATCTGCCATTCTGGGTAATACAGTCTGTGCTGTCTAGTACATGCATTTTCTCAAGATATCCTTTTCAATATTAATACATTTTTATAGAGCCTATACATGCTAAGATTGAGGTACTACTGAAAAGATCATCCGCAGACACACTTACTGGAGGACCTGAATCTGACTTGAGTAGGATTGGTACTCCATCACCAAACTCTTCAAATCTTCCGTTTCTCTGTAAAAAAATATATACATGCACATTCTAGTCATTCCTGGTTCATATTTCTTGCAAGATAAACAAGAACTGGGCCTCACCTTGCATGTTGAGTTTTATGATCTGCATACAAGTTCTTCAGCTTGTCCAGCTCGGAGTGAAGGATAGCGATGTCTGTCTGGGCTTGCAGCAGAGAGGAACGCAGCTGCTCATTTTCCTGTTGGAAGTGATTGTTAAGCTTTTTTTTTTAATATTTTTTTTTTTTAATCACACGCTTCTTTGTTTCATTTATTCATCATATCTCCCGACTTGACTCACGTGCGACAGCTCTCTGATTTCTCTGTTCAGTCTCACCACCTCATCCTTTGACTTGTTGAATTCAGAGTCCTCCTGGTACTTGAGAACAGACACAAGTGTTTTGTTAAAGTGTGATCCTGATGAGGAAATGTCAGAGTCACTGTTCAAGCAATGTTAGACCTGAATTTCCAGACATGCAGTTCCACCTATTGACAAGCAAAGTAACAGCTCCAGCCATTTAGATCTGGAAATACAGGCACCGAAGTCATACCCCAACCCGTACTAGATGTTTGCTGACAGCAATGTCAGCAAATAATATATATTTGTGGATAGTCTTTTACTTTTAAATAAACACAAAATATCAACATAAGAGGATTCATTAAATTCACTTTTTAAATTGTTGTGACTGAGTGAGCCATTTTACAGTATGAACATTACCTTAAAAGTTAAAGTTAATTTGTTAACTTAATTATAAGTTACCAACCAACATACAGCAGTGTAAAACAAATGTATACATTTCAATTTAACAGCAATGAGGGCATTTTGACCAGAACGTAGGCCCAATGGATTCCTAAAAAAAAAAACTCTAATGTCAGTGGGCTCCAATTAAAAGCAATAGCATGTAGATATTATACCTTAAAATACAAGATTAAAAATCATGTAAAATTGAGAATGGTTCCCCTTTTTAATTGTCACTCTGCACCCTGAATGCCTTTTTCTAATGATCACCAACTAATGGTCACATTTTACTGTCAGGCCCAACAAGTTGATGAGAACTTTGAAGACTAATTTCACTCAAATACAGGGTAAATGCACAAATGTTTGTTTTGTTGTTTTTTACCTTCACCAGTCTGTCCACAGTTGCCTGCAGGTCTGCAACCTCATTCGCATGCTTTCTTTGCACGGTAGCTAAAGTGCCTTCCATTTTCTTTTGCTCCTACAAACATGAAACCAAAGCATTTAGGAGGCCAGCTCAGGTCTAGAAGAGCGGCTTTCATCTCCCTTTAAAGGGGCTCTTTGTGAGCTGACCTGCACCACAAATATGCAGGTTGCTCGCAAGAGCCAGAGGGGAACACGTGAGAATACTTCCTTCACAATTAAATATATTCTTTACTTCAATTTCCCTGTTTAGTATTAGCAGATGCATATTACACAGGCAATTCTTGAGGTTTAATATATAAACCTTGGATTTTATTTTTTATTTTTTTTATAACAGAATGAATGACAAGAGCAGTAGTTCACAATAAGTCCTGCAGGTAACAAACTCACCTCATCCCTCACCCTTCCCTCTGTTTTGACCAATTGTTGCTGTACATCATCCTCCAGGGCTGCCAGCTGACTGCTGTTCATCTCCTCAGCGCTGTTGGAAAAGAAAAGTATATCCACAGATTATGCTACTGATAAATGCAGCAAGTACTAAAAGGAGGAATAAATCCACGTACTGTTGGTCAGACAATTGAGCCTGACTGAATGGAATTCTATGTGTTGCAGTTGACTGCCCTGTTCTTGACTTACCAGAACACTGTGCAAGATCAAATCAGAGGCAAGGGAGGGACAAACATAGAAATGCAGATTCCAGCGGGCCACCAAACTTTGTGAGTGAGATTTCCTAAAAAGTTTTAATTTGATTTACCAGGTCAAATTTATTGAAATGTATCATGAACTAAAGGGGTTTTCTACTTCAACCAGTAGATGGAACATAGGGATAATAAATATCTGGTGTGTAAAAAAAACAAACTGTTATACAATGTTAGGGGAACATTTCTTTTTTTTAGTACTCCTACTTCCTTGAAGAAGGAATGTCCCCTTTCACCTGCCATGCACTTACTGAAGCACAGAGACACATTGGACACTTAACAAAACCAACTACGACACACAATCTGTTCACATGTTTAGTAATGAATTTCGACAATTACTTTGTTGAAGTATGTAAGGGATCACTTCACAGATTTAACATCCTTTGATATCTACTGAAAAGCAGTAACTACAAGAAGAGCTTTTATAATTCATTAAAATGTCAGATTCTTGACAAACACAGTGTATCTGACAAAGCCCATTAGATTTGCAGCATTCAAAACTCATTTATTTTGGGGGGCTGGATGTCAGGCGATAATGCCAATCTCCCCCTAGTGGAAGGAAGGGATTAGGTCAAGCAGTTTGTCCCAGTTGCTACAGAGAACGAAATGCATTTAATCGTCCCTTTCATTTTCTTTTCTGTTTCAAGGTCAGGCGTTTTTAAACCTTTAAGGCTCCACAGGGGAACTTTTCTTCTTACCGCTTCAAACTGGTCTCCAGCTGTTCACACTCCAGTCTGTTGTCCGCACTTTGACTGATCAAAGCGAGGATGGTTTTCTCATACTCTTGAAGCAGAGTCATGTTTGCAGAGGAATGAATGGCCTGGTAGAGGCGAGCCAGCTGCTCCCTGAGACTACAGGAGCAAAACAAATAGTTACTCAAATTAATAGAGGCCAGTGCAATCTTCTCACAGTTATACTCCACCCAAAATCCATGAAATACTCCATCTGTATGTTCACTCAGTATGTGAGACACATTTTTCCTCGGAACATCTAATAACCACCAGTCAATAGAAAGTAACTTATATTTGTTACAGATGAATAATAATAGTAATAAATACGAAGAAGATAATGATAATACTAACAATAATAATCCTTATTTGTATAGCACTTTTCATACAACAAAACATTCAACATGCGCCTCAAGTGCAGACACCCATAAAGGTGCCATATTCAAGAGGGTGGGATGTCCATGTCTTTTTATTTAATTATAACTTGGGTGTAGGTGGGCATACATATTTTGAAGTCATCAATAATTGCATTATTCTTGGTTTTCACAACTACAACTAGACAACTTCAGTCTAACTAAGCCTAGCTGAGCTCCCAAAAGAGATCTAAATGGAGATCTGAGTAAAACTTGGAATGCTATGCTCATTCTCATTCAGATCTACCACTTTAACCAGAGAATAACAGGATACAAAACATGGGTCAACGAAGCCAAGATTTTCCAAACAACAAAGTGGAAATCTGCCCACACAACTATCAAACTCTCATGTTGCATATCTGCTTGAATTTAATCACCGATTCTGCCAAAGGATGGTTGAAATACCCTGATTTCATTTTGCAGCACATTATAGATTTTGCTGCAGTGGTTTGAGGGGTACCTCAAACCTCATGGCTGAACAATGAGAGGCTAAAAATAATGTTTGATAGATTACATGTAATGTTATGTCCATCAGAAATATTCAGCTGCCTTAAGTGGAATTAACATTATGCTTTATTTGTTCATAAATGTAATTTCCTATATATGATGAATGGCCATTGTTGAAAATCTTGTTTAACAAAGTGGATTTAATGTGACTTTTTCCTTTAAATAACCAAATGTCAAAGCAAAGTCCTTGATACATTACTAATTGGGGTGAGTCGTGCTTGCTAATGCTTCACAGAGACTTATCAGATTTTTTTCTGTCTGAGTGAATGACTTGAAACAATGCATGTTTTTTTGCCGAGAAGTAAAGGAAGTGCAGTGTTTACCGTAGTATTTTTGTTCTCAAAAAGGGAAACATTTACACCATGTCATCAATTAGTCAAGTGTGCGTCACTAAGATGACTGTGACCTGTAAGGTAAACGAACTTCTGTTACAGGACCGGCACAGGATTATCTACAGTGAGGGTCCGTGTGAGTATTTTAGGCACACATCTGACAAGTGTAACTTGGAAACGGCCTACAATGGCAAAACAACATCCCAACAGAGTCACCTGAAGAATAAGCATGGCTGAACACATGACATTTTTAGTAGCCTGTGATATATTGGGGTGATTAACTTGCGGAACAAGTCATTGGGCTTGTGAATGTGTATAAGGACTCAAGTTAAAGATCACCTGATAGTTGTTAACTTCTCTTTGCATAATAGTGAAATGAATGCCCTTCTTTCTCGTTTTATGTTTTCAGTGAAGTAAAATGATGACATCTACACTTAACTGCCAATGCATGAGGTACACCTACATACACACAATGGCCGTACAATAAAACGCCCTTGCAATTTTTTTTAAATCTATTTGATGAGTAGACTACCTTTATTTATTTGAATTGGGTAAGGCTGTAAAAGGTTGCACTTTTTGGGATGAACAAAATCCCGTACAGTTAAACACTAAGACACATTATTGCATCTAAAAATATACCATAAAAAGAAATGAACACAGGTGGCAGGTGCTTTATAGTTTAATCTAGGTTAACCTAATAATGTGTGATTGAATAGTGTCTCTGCTGGCCCTTTGAACTTGTGAGCCGGTATTTTCTGTTGGAGAATTTGACAAATTCTCGGGGTTTATTATCCTGCCTGACACGCACAGGAAATATTATTTAAACCGGACCAGAGGCTGTGATTTGTACCTTTCTGACAGGAGACAATCCGCATCTATCCTGCTCACAAACTCTTCCCAGGGACAACACGGGCTCTGTCCCAGGGACGCCACGTCCAGCGACTCGGACACCTCCTGGAACCTGGACGAGAACTTGCTGTAGTCGATGTATCCGTCCTCGTCCGCGTCGAACTTGTCGAACAAGTCTCGGATCTCGGCTTCTGGGACGCTGAGCTCCCGGCAGACAGCCGTGAAGTCCGCCAACTCGATCCTCCCGCACTTGTTCACGTCGCACGCAGAGAACAGCCTCCGGAGGCTCGGCCGCTCCATGCTCAGGGACCACAACGCGCGCGAAGCATGTGAAAACCAAAGCCCCTTGCAGACGGAGCTCAAAAAAAAGAGACGCTGCAATACATGCCTCAACGGCGCTCTCGCTGGGAAACGGAGGGCACGTTCATTGGTCCAGATCTCAGCGGAGGCGGGCACTAGACGGATCAGTCGAACCTATGTCCCCCGACGTCCAGGTCGGATTCCAGCGGCGTCTCACGTCCAGGATCACACCGAGAAATGCTGTGGAGCTGCACTACAAACAGAAACAGATACACAACCCGCTGGCTTCTGTTTGCATTTAAGGTGTGTGAGCAAGCGAGTTTTATCAGACACTCCTCTTTGTTCCACCAGCGTCTTTCTGACTCCACCCTTAGAGATGAAACACACACAGGGTTGCGAGGGTCACCTTAAAAAACGTAAGACAGTACAGTAGTTACCTGTCACAATGTAATCAGTAACGTGGTATAGGTATGATAATATTCAAGCAATGTAAGCTGATCACTTTCACTTACTTTTACTTGTATTATGCCAATAAAGACAAGAGATGTTGTGCCAAAAGCCAGGCCTGGCACACATCTTGCTATTATTTCCCAAAACGTGATTTTCCCCCAACCCAGAAGGGCTTCTTTAAGTGGGAAAAATATTGGATGGTTTTAAACTATAGCACAGAGCAGTCCAACTAAGAATAACTATATTAGTCAAACCAAACAGGTACACAAGAGGATATAACTTTGTTTATTGCATGTAAGACTGTTTGGTCGTGATAAAAGCAGCTGTTAGGATGTCAGACGATTAATTTAGATAGTTAACTTGAAACTTAATGAAACTTTGAATAGCACTAGTGCACTTATATTATATATTACTTATATAGTGCGCTTAGCACTTATAATATCTTATATTTGGCTTAAAGTTTTTCAAGAGTGAATAAGCTTATTTTTACTGATTGGCATATTGTGTTTCTCTTGTTCTTGTCCGTTCTTCCTGGTAGAGGAATGTGGCTCTTAATGAGGTTTCTTCCATTGTTTCCCCTCTAAAGTTGTTTTCTTTGGGAAGTTTTTCCTTATTTCATCGTGAGGGTCTAAAGACAGAGGATGTTGCTCACTGTACGGATTGTAAAGCCCACAGAGGAAAATGTATCTGTATCACTTTTTTTTTTTTACCTCTGCCATATTTTTCGCATTGCCGACGTTGGCGTGCATGTTTCAAGTGTTTTTAAACGTTTTACATTTTTAGGCGCCATTTTTTTCACATTACCAGCTTTGCTATGGATGTTACGTTTTTTGACTTTTTTGATATTTTGGGACCACATACTATCCTATGACGTTTTTGGTCCAATTTTAGACAGCATGCTATTATAGGACGTTTTTCACTTTTTACACTTTTTGTACACCTGTACTATATTTTTTCGTGTGTATCCTTTTTAATTATTTTTTACTTTTTTGGATAACATACTATACTATGAAGTTTTTGTCAAATATTGGAAGACATGCTAAACTATGAGATTTTTCCAATTAAACATTTTTCTTCACTTCTACCATTTATTTTTTCATTGCCGACATTGTTATGCATGTTTCAAGTGTTTTATTTTTTTACATTTTTGGACGACATACTATACTACGACGTTTTTCACTTTTTTTTCCAATGCTATCATTTATTTTCACATTGCCAAATTTGCTATGCATTTTCAAAGTGTTTAAACATTTTTTTTTTTTTTTTTGCTATCTTTGGACGACATAATATCAAATTACGTTTTTGTCACATTTTCTTTTTTGGATAACATACTATACTATGAAGTTTTTGTCAAATATTGGAAGACATGCTAAACTATGAGATTTTTCCAATTAAACATTTTTCTTCACTTCTACCATTTATTTTTTCATTGCCGACATTGTTATGCATGTTTCAAGTGTTTTATTTTTTTACATTTTTGGACGACATAATATCAAATGACGTTTTTGTCACATTTTGTACGTCATGATATACGATGACCTTTTTGACTTACCATATCTTTCGCATTGCTGAAGTTGCTTTGCATGTTTCGAGTGTTTTTAAAAACAATACTTATTTGTTGTTTTTGGACGACATACTATACTGTCACAGATCACAGGAAAGGAACCCAGATGCACGACTCAGAGTTGGGGATGCAAAAAAAAGTTTTTACTGAGCGAGCAATTGTCCAGCAAAAGGATCAGCATCAGGCTATGGTAAGTCAGAAACGCTGGAAAGCTACGGCAAAGAGGCATGGAGAATTGGTGGAAGTGAACTGGTTTTTGGCCCGGGAGCTGATAAGGGAAGTGGGAACAGGTGAGTGGAGATGATGAGCAGGTGTGTGGAATCAACTGATGGCAGGGCAGGTGTGAGGGAGTCAGAGGGTCTGAAATGAAAGAATTAGTAACGAATAAAGACAAATAATAAATGTTAGTAAATGTAAAACCAGATCATTTGAAACCGTGAAACTATAATATGCCTTTTTTTCCCCACTTTTAATACATATACCAAATTGTTTCGCTTTGCCGATGTTTTTGTCAAATTTGGACGACATGCTATACTATGACATTTTTAACTTTTTTTCAAATCTACTATTTACTTTTGGCAAATTTAACCCACTGTGGGACAACAAAGGATTACGTTATCTTCCACATTGCCGACATTGTAATGCATGTTTCAAGTGTTTTTGCCTTTTTTTTTAGATAATACAATACTATGATGTTTTTCACTTTTTTTTACCTCTACCTTATTTTTTCGCATTGCCAGTTTCTTTGCATGTTTCAAATGTTTGTTTTTTTTTTACTCTTTTATATTTGCGTATTTGTGATGTTGCTATGTATTTTTCAAGTGTTTGGCATTTTTTGTTATGATGCTTTTCCCTTTTTTTTCACCCCTGCATATATTTGCGCATTGCTGATGTTTTTATTCATATTCTGATGATTATTTCTGACAATATACTATACTATCATGTTTTTGATAGAAAGTTAGACAACATACTTTGGTTACAACTGTGCTTGTATTTAATGTATTAAATGCTGACTTGTTCTGTTGAAGGTGCGACTGAAAGGGAGGCGTTGCCATAGTAGGATTGCCTATACTCACCGATTGGTTATTTATTTCCATGCCTGATGGAGAATTGTGCTGCTGCTCCAGGAGGACGTCTATTCCAGCATCCAAGACAGCATTAGAGCCTTGAAGGAAGAACAATTCTAATTCATATTCATTATTTTGTATTTCCACTATTGAGTTTCATTAATGATTACAGGAGTGGACTGCCAGGTTTAAAAATCATTTTATATTTTCATCTAAATTCTGTTTTCAAATAAAAATGTAATGTTTATTGTAATGTTTTGATGTGTCATTATATATTGGGGGAAATGGAGCCTGCACTTTACACAATATACACAACATACTATACCATGACGTTTTTTAACTTTTCTCACCCATACATTGTTTTCCCCATTACCAACATTGCATGTTTCAAGTGTTTTTAAAATGTTTCGATTTATTACATTTTTTAACATACTACAATATGATGATTTTTGTCGATTATTGGGCGACATGATAAACGTTTTTCACTTTAGCACTTTTCTTTCCAACTCCACCATATTTTTTTTTCTGATTGCTGACGTTGCCATGCGTGTTTCAAGGGTTATTTTTTAAGTTTTTTAGAAGTCATACGGTACTATGACGTTTTTTGTCAAAATTTGGACCCCATGATATACTATGATGTTTTTCACAATTTAATTTTTTTTTCACCTCAACCATATCTTCGCATTGCCAAGGTAGCTATGCATGTTTCAAGTGTATTTACATTTTTTTGCCTTTTTTGGACGTCATACAAAACAATGACGTATTTGACAATTTTTTGACGTCACACAATACTATGACATTTTTGTCAAATTTCGGACGACGTGATATACTATTATGTTTTTCAATTTTGCACTTTTTTTCCTCTCTACCTTATATTTTCGCATTGCCAAAGTTGCTTTGCATGTTTCAAATGTTTTTAAAATGTTTTACTTTTTTGATATTTTTAGACGACATACTATACTAAGATTTATTTTGTAAAATTTTTGGACGACATGATATACTATAACGTTTTTCATTTATTTTCAACTCTACCATATTTTTCACATTTCTGTGTTTCAATGCATGCTTCAAATGTTTTTAAAATCTTTTACTTTTACGTACTTTTACAACGTTTTTTCACTTTTTTTTCCACCTATACCATATTAATTCACATTGGCGACATTGCTTTGCATGTTTCAAGTGTTTATTTATTATTATTATTTAAACAACATGCTAGACTACAAAGTTTTTCACAATTTTAAATTTTTTATTCACCTCTACAATGTTTTCGCATTGCCGAGGTTGATATGCTATGAGGTATGCTATTTTTAGATGACATACTATACTAGGACATTTTTTCTCAAGTTTTTAACAACATACTTTACTATGACGTTTTTGTCCATCTTTGGACGACATGCTATACTATGACATTTACATTGTACCATTTATTTTTTCCTTTCTGTCATTGTTATGCATGTTTCAAGCGTTTTTTTTTATTTTTTTTTACTTTTTTGTCATTTTTGGACGACATACTATACTATGACGATTTTCACTATTTTCACTTTTTTTATTCACCTTTACAATGTTTTCGCATTGCCAAAGTTGCTTTGCATGTTTCAAATGTTTTGAAAATGTTTTACTTTTTTGATATTTTTGGACAACATACTATACTTTGACGCTTTTGTCAAATTTTGGACGACATGCTTTACTAAGACGTTTTTGTCAAATTTTGGACGACATGCTATAGTGTGACGTATTTCCCATTTTTTCCCAACTCCACAATTTTTTTCGCATTACCGACATTGTTATGCATTTAAGTGTTTTTTTTTTTTCTTTTACTTTTTTGTCATTTTTGGACGACATGCTATACTATGACGTTTTTGTCAAATTTTGGACAACACACTATACTACGACGTTTTTGTCAAATTTTGGACGACATGCTATACTATGACGTTTTTCCCTTTTTTTCCACTCCACCATTTTTTTTCCATTGCTGACATTGTTATGCATTTTCAGGTGTTTTTTTTTTGTTTTTTTTGTCATTTTTGGATGACATACTATACTTGACACTTTTGTCCAATTTTGGACGACATGCTATACTAAGAAGTTTTTGTCTATTTTTGGACGACATGCTATACTGCAACGTTTTTGTAATTTTTTAAAAGATGCTATACTATGACGTTTTGCACTTTTTCCCCAACTCGTACATTTTTTTTTGCATTGGACGACCTACTATACTATGACGTTTTTGTCCAATTTTGGACGACATGCTATACAAAGACGTTTTTCACTATTTTCACTTTTTTATTCACCTTTACAATGTTTTCGCATTGCTAAAGTTGCTTTGCATGTTTCAAATGTTTTTGATTTTTTTTTCTTTTTTGATATATTTGGACAACATGCTATACTAAGACGTTTTGTCATTTTTGGATGACATGCTATACTATGACGTTTTTCCCTTTTTTTCAACTCCACCATTTTTTTCGCATTACCGACATTGTTATGCATTTATGTGTTTTTTATTTATCTTTTACTTTTTTGTAATTTTTGGACGACATACGATACTATGACGTTTTTCACTTTGTTCCAACTCTACCATTTTTTTTGCATTGCTGACATTGTTATGCAAGTGTTTATTTTTTATTTTTCTTATGTCTCATTTTTGGACGACATGCTATACTATGACGTTTCTGTCAAATTCTGGACGAAATGCAATACTAGACTTTTTTTTCACTAATTTCACTTTTTGGTGTGACAGCATACTTTGGTTATAACTATGCTCATAATCCATGTATTCAATTCTGTATTCCGCTGGTAAAGTGTGAGTGAAAGAGTGGCGTTAGCGTAGTAGGATTGCCTCTACTCACCGATTGGTTAATTAATTCCATGCTGCTCCAGGAGGACTATATGTATACACCTGTATCAAAGACAGCATCAAAACCTAGAAGAAAAAAACATTCAGCTCCATTACTTCCTTCATATTATACAACTGTTGAGTTTCATTTGAGATAACAGGTGCAGAGTGCAAATCATGTTTTAGACAATTTTGTTCGACATACATAAACTATGATGTTTTAGGTCAAATTGTGGACATTAGACAATACTTACATACTATACATGACTTTTTGATGGTCTTTTAAGATGACATTGGGGACACATAATTGTTATAGTGTTATTTTTCTTCTATTGTACACACTCAAATCGTGTTACAGCTGTGAGCACACAACTCTGTTGTCGATTGGTTTTGGTCACAAAAGGGCTTTCACAGAATTCAGATTTTTTTTTTTTTTGAAAAGTATGGAGTTGATTGATGTCCTCAATACTTAATAACTGATCTACTCGAAAAACAGGTTTAAGCATTCAGCAGCTCACTGATGAAAACAGTTAAGCTTTTCCTTAAAATGCCTTCCCACCAAATGTCAGTATCAACAGTGCACAGCGAAGGAGGCCACCGCCAGAATAATACATCATCTGCCCCCAGGAGATACATTTCTGTGTGATAATGTATGCGTGTCCTGGGAGAGAGCGGCCATACTCCAGACTCCGCGTTGTTTCTTTCAGTTAGATGTCGGGCAGAAGCATTTATCTCGCCAGCTGCGGCCACAATGACACATCTATCCATTTGGCGACTGCATTAACTTCCCTGATATTACATTATGTTTTCAATGAATCGAAGACACCCGCGTGCCACGTGTTGGGTTGTTGTGGTGTTGTGTCGTAAAGTCCTCAGTCGTAAAGCGTTGAAATGTGTGCGCACTGCGCGTCCGTCCGCTGCGCAGTAGTATATCCTGTTCCCTTTTAGAACGTAATCCCCGTTATACAAAATATACCGGTAGACACACACACACACACTCACACACAAACACACATATGAATAAAAACAATAATTTATCAGTATATAAACACTCAAATTCTAAGCAGCAGCTGCATTCCTATATTGGGGGAAGGAAAAATAAAACGTTCTCCAAACTATGCGTACAATAAATGTTTTAGTCTAAAAATCATGAGCCATTCAAATTAAGAAAAAAAAAATCCATTGGATCTTTATTTGAGAAAAATAAAATAAAGTGCTTTTTATGTACATTACAAAAAGAAACAAAAACAGTAGTGATGTAGTGTACAAAAACATATATACAGTTCACAATATTTTATATTGGCAGCTGAATTTACAAAACAGTTTTACATGAAGAAAAAAAACTCTCCTCTCTCGTTTTTTAACAATACATGTTGACAAGTGTTGGTAGCAACTTGTACTTCCACAAACCGAAGGCCTGGCTATAGTGGTTCATTAACAGAGAGCAGACGAGAGGGTACTTTCACTGTAACCTGCTTTGAAAGAAGTGTGTTCAGTACCATCACGTTTTTACTACAATCATTGCCACTTTATATTTGTACTGCACTGAGCAGCTTTAATATTGTTTTGATGACAAAATCTTTCGATTGTTCGTGATCTCGATAACAGTCAAAGCATTAGTCTTTCATACTGCATGACTGATTACAGGGAACCAGTATTGAAATTCATATTTGCAGTACCATTTACAAGAAATGTAACATAATACTAATGCTTATCTATAATTCATGATTTCAAAATCAGCCAGTGGTTATGTATGTGCTACAATTTAAGATCAGGGTTCAATCCCTGACTAAGGTTGACCACCATAAAAAATAATAAAAATAAAAATAAATAAAACACCCCATGAGCACATGTTGACAGTATTAAATTACATGTATCCAATGTACTCCCTGTTGTTTCTGAGCACGGCCAGTCCTGTCACTCCTACAGCACTACTACCTGGTTAGATTATTACACCAAGAGGCACATCTCTTGATTATGGTTTCAGAAGGCATTCTCCATTTACTCCAAGGCAGATTTGTTATCAAATCCATGACCTGCATTGTTCTAAGGCTTTTCAACATCATGTGCAAATCCTATGCATTCTGTGTCAAGCAGTATGCCTCCCTGCATTTTCAGTGACATTTTTAATTTGCTGGCTGCATTACAATTCAAGAGCCAAACTTAAGACTTTAATGTAGCATGACAAACGTGCCTTCAAGTTGTTTTTTTTTGACTCCATACATTTGGTGAATATATGGTTTATCATTTTGACCATAGAGATGGATGATTAAAATACACAATCCTTATGTTTATTACTAGATGAGAATGAAAGGTGCTTTTCTGGTTGCCTTTGAAACCATTTAAGCAAGCAGAGGGCATTTTTTTCCATTCACTCACACTCAGCAGTCAATTTGTATATCAAAGTTGAGGGTATACATATGTATGTTGTTTATCTCAGGATATGAATAAGTATTTATAGTATTCAAATATTCAATAGTACCTCTCTTTGATAATATTGATAGACAGATATGACTAAATATCTCTGTAAAAAACATTGGGCGTGATAAGTATTCGTTTAGATAAATCAACAGCATATTTACATTGGTGTACTGGTCTCTCGTCTCTTATCATTTGTTTTTGTGATGTCAGCCTTCCAGAAATTCACTATGTTCTTACTGAAATACACCAAAATGGCTAAAAGCTCTTGCATACTCAGTGTAATGGGAGTGTAATGGGAGTGAGTGCATGTAAGGGTGTGTGTTTGCAGTGCCACTGATCCTAAAGTCACTAACAGTGCCAACACCATTGTGCTTACTCAGTCTCGAGATGACTTTTTCTTGGTCTTTGACTCACTTCACATTATTTGCTTTGCATAGACTGCCTATCTCACGAGGAACAGCATGATAATACCTGGAATGGGTGTTTTCCCTTGATCACATTTGGTGAAAGAAAACCCTGTGAAAAGTCAAGCTTCCACAGAGGAATGTCTGTATCCACGAGTAATAATACTAAAAACATATTTAAAAAAGCGTATTTGTCCTATTTATGAATAGAGTATCTTTTTGGTGTCTGATGGTTGAGAGAGTAAAGGTTTTGTGATTTCTCGTATGTGGTCTCTTTTTGAGCAATCCATCTCAGTGCATCATAGGGATGTTTCTCTCTGTTGCTGAGTTATACTTCAGCCTAAGGTATGAGTATATGTCTGTGAATGTACATGGGTCTGACTCTTCTTCTTTGCCTGCCTCAGACTTGTCTGTGTATAATTTAGTGTGAGTGGTGCACAAAACCTCATCTAAGGGTAGGTGCTTGCAAAATGACAGCGTGAAAATAAAACAGCATCACCTCAAGAGTTTATGGACGGACTGAGAGGCAATGCAGTTGAGATCCAGTCACTGAACAGTGGTTGCAAGGCCGCCACTTTGCCCGTTACATTCCCGCGAGGAGGGGGGCGTGGGGGGTTTACAATGACCAATGAAATGCAAAAAAAGAAGAAGAACAAAAAAAATACAAAAAAAGTGCAAAATCTGTGTAATGAAATGTCTCTCCATGAAGAGTCTGAAGTTTCCAAGGGGTTTGTCTTTCTCAGTAAGTGCACTCTTTTCCATTCACTCAAAATGAGTAACTCCTCGCAGCATGATGCTGGCCTCACACTATTGAGTCTTTAATCTCAGAGCCCAGTCTGACTCGTGGCCGCGGGCAAGCGGGGGAAATCTCCACATGGCTCTCTTTCAAATTCAGAGGCCTCTTCTCCGACTCGGAGAAGCTCTTGCTGTTGTCGGGCGAGGAGCACTCATGCGGCGGAGTGCTGCAGATGTAGTTGTCGTTCAGGGTCTGGTAGCCCTTGTGATCCGACACCGACGCCGTCACTGTGTTGCCGTTGAGCGGCAAGTTCTCTGCCGGCTTCCCCACTATCCTGGGTTTCTTCTGCGGCATGTTGGCGCACTCGCCGTCCTTGAGCATGGACTTCATGTGGTTGCGGTTCCTGTAAACCACAAACAGGGAGAAGACCACCAGAGAGAAGACCAGAAGAGCGCAGACCACGATCAGCTCATTCCAGTAGGTCTTGGGGTTCATCTGTGGCGAGCGTGCCTTCCCTGGCAGAATGATGAACTCCTCCTGGGAAATCTGGGGGGTGCGTGAGCGGCCTGTCAGCGTGGTGCTCTCCTGCTTGGCCTCGCCCCTCACACAGTAGTTTGCCAGCAGCTGTTTGAAGCCTTCCTCCACCGACCAGCACTCGTAGGTTTCTTGCCTGTTAGCTTGAGCAACCACGACCAATCCTCCCTCTGGGCTGGGATAATGGAAGTGGCCTGCACTCTCACTGAACTCCCACCTCCTTTCAGCCAGATTAGACCGAAGTTTGCAAGGCAGGACTTTGAAAGTGTTGGCGGGGATAATGATCGCCTGGCAGGAGGACGTTCCTGTGGAAAGATGGATCGGACATCGCATCAAAAAAAAACTTGCGGCCTTTTCTGGCGAGGACTTTGAGGTGCTACTGGTCTGACACAGCAAAACTGAAGTAGAGAAAATGGAAAAATCCCAAAACAAGAGGAGTTCACTTACGTGTAGGTGGAGGCTTGGCAAAACGTGGGCTCGGCACTGACTTGTTGCAAATAGCTGATGTGTCTGCCTCATCCACATCCTGAAGCCAGGCACTGAAACATTTAATCAGAAAGTGTAAGCACGTCTCGTACCCCCTTACATTCACATAACATCTGCCTAGAGGCTTAAGCTGCACAATGTGTAGATCACTCCACATACTTCCTTATTGAAGCCTGTCTGACATCCAGGCACTTCCTCCCGTTCCAGGCACAGTAAGGATCCCTGGACAGGATGCACTCCCCGCAGCTCTGGTAATTAGTGCAGTTGGCAACTGGGACCTCAACCAGTTCAGAGAAAGAGGAAACATAAAGTCGACCCTGTGGAAGAGAGGTGGAGAAAAGAGGGGACAGGAAGCCCCAAATTCAGTAACTGGGTTGCTATTTTTCATCCTGGATCTTCCTTGCCTGACCACGATCTCAACACAATGCACTTAGCGACTCTGGATGCATGTGGAAGTGAATCTCCTTGCCCTGAAGCACAAACTCTGAACAAGCACGTGCCAGTGTCACAATTCCAGCTGTTCAATACACCGACTGTTTGCAAATCCCCTGAGAGCACGTTGCATGTAATTGGTACATTGAACTTGAAGTCGGCTTAAACCTGCGAGTCATCACGGCTCACGGAGTCTTTAAACTGCCCATGAATGCATTTACCCAGCTCGTTATGAGTTCACACCACGGGAAAGCTCCGTAAAACAATTACGGCCTGTTTGTTTCCCTCAGCACTCCACTATACCTTTTCGGTATCCAGCTCGATTTGCTGCACTGGTTGGGAACCACGGAAGATCACCATCTCCTCAATGATGTACATCTTGTTGTTGACATTAATTGCTTTATGAAGCCTTCCATCATCTAGAAAGGGCAAAGTGTTTGTCTTGAGATTAACTGGAGAACACAGGAGGATGGCAATAGGCTCGTGAGTGTGTTTTTGTGTGACCGTGGACGTGGAGTCCTTTACCTGTGCCGATGAAGAGCACATTATAGGCCTTTCCCGTGGCCACGACTCGATGGACGGCGATCTGGGTATAGCGAACGCTGCGTTTCAGCAGGAGGGGCTGGCTGCGGATCACGCTGTCCATCAAGAAGTGGTCTTTGACGAAATTCAGCACCTTGTCCGGCATGTGCAGTGAGGAGGAGATGCCCTGCTCTCTGGCAGCGTTTGTGATACACTGCAGAGGTAACACAACACACTGTATGTTAACACATAATAATCTACACTGGTTCGTCAAACGGACTGCAGGTGTATTTTTTTTTCTCTGTTTTTTTCATTTTGCCGCGATTCATTTCTGATCGGCCTGCCAGGCAATGCAAGAAAACGAAATTTGATTAAAAATCTAAAAGGGAAGAGAGGAGGAGAGTGATACCGATTTGACCGATATCTGCCCGAGCCTTTTGTTTTTATGAAGTCCCCTGGGTCTGAACATTGATATGCATGTGTCCACTGTTTCTCCAGCAGAGGGCAGCAGGTAGGCACTCACCGCTCCAGGCCGAGGATCTGGGATCGGATGGTTGTATGTGTACCACTGCTGGGTCTCTCTGTTGACCTCTCGGTATCGGCCATTGAACGCTTTTTCCACCTGCTCCATGGTGAAGGAACACACTGCAGAGCTTCCCGAGGCGCCGTTGTACCTTTAGAGACATCCAAGCATCTCAACAACACCTACTGATTCTTTGTCAAATACATGAAAAAGCAGTATGTAAACTTATTCAGGGGACATTTTACAATTAAAGCCTAAGTAAAGCCTAGAAAGGGAATTCATTATTTTAAAAAATATCGCATTCAGATGTAACTGATCAAGGGCTGCAGAGGAATTGCAAGCCAAATCTTGTACAGAGCATCCCCTTTTATCTTGTTTTTGTACATCATAAAACACATAAGTTACTAAGCACATTTTTCGAAGAGATTAAATAATATCCCAATGTATTTATTCATCTAACTATTCCAAATGTATCTTATGCAAATCATACTCGCCTTGATAGCTGCACAAACATTTTTAAGCTTTCCTACAGCAGAGAGACGCAAGAATAATATGTTTGGTTCCTCACCACTGAGATGTGAAGACTCCGTAAAACACAGTGTTCCTCCAGTCCTCTGGGCTGGGAGTCAACACAAACATGTCTTGGATTATGTTGAAGGGAAAACCATCATCGGGCAGGGAGCACAAGAGTTGAGCCTTGAGGAAAGTCGTCCATTTCTTCTGCAGAACCCTCTCACCCCCCGTGTCACCCTGCAACACAAAGTAGTGTAGGAAACGATTTAACATGTAGCCGGTGGAGGGTGTTCGTATCTAAAACTGACACCCGTCGGCCGTGGTGACCGTTTTCAGTGCCTTAAACATGCAAGTGTGAAGAAGGCATGAAACAATGATTAAATGTTTGTACCCCAGCATCACAGAGGAACTGATTTTGGTTTTGAAAAGATGACCAGAGGTTTTAAGGAAAGATGATCTTCTGCACCAAACACATTGTTTAGTTATTTAGTTCAATGTACCTAATGTGCTAAAAAGCATAGACTTAAGAAGAAGTTGACAGTAGCAGCAGTTTTAAAAATGTTAAGAACAGAGGACAACAGAGAATAACTGAATTTCTCTTTTTTTTTCTGAAAAAAACACGTACAAGCTTTTCAGATAAAACTTGAATTGCGTTAACTCTAGTTCCTCAGAGGAAATAGCATGGCTTGGGAAGGGAAATGACACACGAGCAATACTGGGTTTCTGGAGCTATTACTTATCGTAATAATCTAAGCAGATAATAAGCATAACAAACAGAATATTCCCCAGTTCTCATGATTGAAACTAGTTTCATAATTTAATAGCCCCCTGTGCTTGAACTGACTTTTGAGATTTATTCATCCATTTCATTAGACCCCTTGTGAAAACATCTATTTTCTAAAAGACTTATCAAAGTTAGTTGAGTACTGTGGCTTCTTTCCTGAAACTGAGAACATGCTTTGTGGGGGGGGAGGGGCGGGTTAAGTAAAACAATGTTTATCATTCATTCCATAGGGTCAATGGAGTGGAACCTGTGTACTCAACACCTGAATATACAGAGAGGGATGGAACCAGCATAGTAAGTCAACCAAGGGATAAACAGAGACTGGGATACGACTGATAATGTATCTGAACGGGTATCACAGTAAAGTATAACATGAAGGAAGTGACACCATCTTCTGTCTTATTTTCCGAATTTTAATACTTTTTTTTTGTTTGTTTTGCATCTTACAATTTTTAAGCAAACCCCCAAAAGCCAAAAACGTAAAAAGACAAAATCCTTTCAAAACAAGGCATGTCACACCAATGAATATTAACTCCATTAAATTGAATGTTTTTTGTTTTAATTCGATGATGTATAGGGTGAGAGATGCCACATCTACAGACTATAGCTCCCAAGTTGTGATCAGTATTCCAGAACGTGGAGAGATGGTTTCATGAGACACAGGAAATTGGGCTCTAACTTGTCGTGCTTTCTCTCAGGTGAAAGTCAACCTGTCGGCCAGAACTCATTCTCCATAGATGGTGATAAACGTGATCGTTTCTACAGAGACAAGCAGCGGTCAAATGCCTTGTGAGGTCGGCAGTTTGCTTTGAAAGGCCCCAGGTGATAATCCATTTCTACGCATGGATCCTGAGCTACAGTAATCCCAAAACATCTTGAGTTGGCTACCAAGTCCTGTCTGAACACAAATATTTTTGGTGAAACATGATAAGAATGGAGGGAGGAGAGGATCTAGAGAAAAAGAATCAAGCAGAGGGAAAGATGCCGGAGGAATGTTTTTTTTTCTGAAACAAGATATCCTGCGTCACTGCCCGGCCCAAGTCATAGTTAGTCTGTAAGAGGCTTTCAGAAGACTTCACATACTGCTGTGTGAACACAAACACACAGGAAATGCACACACAGCCCCCACCCTCTGATCTGATATATTCGGATAGGGATGGGAGGGGGTTATCAGGAGGTGTAGCTCAAGGATTGAAAAGATCTGACTGCTTTCAAGCATCACTCACCTTACACACGCGAGCAATGCGTGACACAATGGTGTTGTCAAAGAAATCAAACTCCTTTCCTGCTTCGCTGAAGAAGAAGTAAATCTTATCATCATCGCCGACGAGGTTGCCCTTGGGCAGGCTCTCCTGTATGTAGGCTGAACCAACAAAGGCAGGGTCTGAAAGAAAAGCAACAAGAACAGTATTGTCAGCTCTGAGTATATACAGCACATGTTATCCTGGCATCCAGGGGTAGGCGTCCCTATATTTCCTACATCAACACACTGTATGGGAAATCCAGTTCCAACAAAGATCATAAGTTGAAAAAAAAAATGTTAATGCGATAATCGCTGTCCAATTATAGACTTAAGCATGTCATGGTACAAACAGTTTAAGGGGGCAATTTTCATAAAGGGTGTGACATTAAAACAAGACATGTACAAAGTGGGGATAGAATATAGGAAGCGACATGATGTAGCTGCAGGGCCATACCTTGAAGCCAGTTGAGGGAGTTCTCTGTTTTCAGCGCAGTTCCTTGGCTTAGACTCTTGTAAATAATGGGTTCGTTCCCTTGAAAATTACTGACTGTACCGGCATACAGCTCTCCATCTGCAACGCAATGACGACCAGTGAATTAGGGGCTTAATGGAATCCAGACGTTGTGTCCCCGCAGCTACATCTATAAATCCAAACATTTGTATAAAGCCTGATTTTATTGACAGCCGCCAGCACTACACCCAGGCCTACCAGCCATGATGGCAGTCGACTTGTATTCAGGGTTGAACGGGCAGCGACTGCGTCCATCCTCTGTAACAAGCTCGCCCGTATCGCTCTTGACAAGGGAGAAGTCTGCAGTACTCTGTAGAAAAGGGGCCACATTAGTGGAAAAGTTGAGCTGTAATGTGCCCTGACAGTGACCGAGGCCCATCTGTCTGGTAAAAGGGTTTTTCCGTCTGTCTTTGACAAACAGGCAACCCCTGTGTGTTTGTTACAAATTGATTTAAAAGGCTTTCAAGGATTTGAAAGAAAGGATTGAAAATTGGATCAATCCGGATATAATCTGATTACAAGCATGAAATATTTTGATCCATTTCCCTTCGGCACCGGATATAATAAAATAATGCATATCTTGGTCCACTTTGTGAGCTGAGAAACAGCATCCAGCATGAATATTATTTCAGATGCTCCTCCAGATCAAGTCTGGCACCAAAAGAAGGCAACAATAAATGACACAAGCAATTAGATTCTAACAAACAGCTGGAGAGCGTGTTCCAACACTTACCAAGTAAGCACAGATGGGGCTGAAGGCATACGTCCCGCAAACATACAGATGAGTGCTGTTCATACGTAGTAAAATCTTGATGTAGTTGAAGCAGTCCGTCTGTTTTGAGACAAAAGAATAAAAATTGATCAATTACATTTTTTATAACAAATTTCATTAGGACAGGATTAGGCTATCTTTATAAAGACACCGATAATGAGAAACAGAAAAACAACTTTATAGGAAGTACACAGGTAAGGATAAATTATTATAATAATTATGATCTTAATATACCGACAGGGTACAATCAAGATTCATTTAAATAAATACAAACTTGAGTGGTGGATTAAATGTGCCATTCATTTAATAGTTTTGAGTTGATTATTTATTTAATTTAAACACCGATGCCGTTTGCTTATCCGTTGCCTCCCAAGGAAACAAAATGAAAATCACATGGATCTAGGTCTGTACGTTCACATACAGTATACATGTGGTAATGGAGTAGGCTAACAAACAAAAGTGTAATAGAGGAGAGGAGGAGGGGTAGAGTAGAAAGGAAAATTACAACTTGACAGGAAATTTCCAGGCTCCTGAGCTGGGTTGGGTTGGTTTCCAAAGTGTCAACTCAAACAAGGAACACCTGCTGCCATGTAAAAACAGTCTGAACTGTTGAAGTCAAGTGACTTGAGATTTAGCACTTCACTCACTTGCAGGTCTTTGCCTTTAAAACTGCACTCATCTCTCTTCCTCTCTGGGGTTTTCCACGTGAGCTGCAGGGGAGACACATATTGCAGGTTTACTACACTGAGGGGTGTCATACTCGCACTGGAATGCATTCAATTCATATTGCACCTCTGCGCTCCTATTGAAACAGCTTTTATATTTATTACAGTATATTACACTGTGTATGGTTCTGCGGTTTAAAAACGCCACTTACATTCCTTTGAAGCTTAACTGCGCTGATATCGGAGAGGTTAAGGGCAAAGAGAATCTCCCGAGCGCCAATGTAGAGCATGTTATCTTCTTTACTGAGGAGTATGGAGGTGTAGTTGAGGACGCCGCTGACTGAGAAACCTTTGGTTGTCCTCTCCTTCGCATCTGATAAGAAACAGACAGATAGAAGACAGATTATTCAAAACTGTATTTTTTGCTCCTCTGTATTAATTAGACACGATCACACAATGAAATCTCAAGGTTTTTCATTACGATGGCTACCCAACACACACACAGTTTGTGTTAGAATATAGATGAAACTTTTGACTTGAATTTAGATGTTTTAGTAAAAAAAAACATGCACTCACATATGATCTACTTTTTGAAATCAAAGTAGTTTCCTTTATTTGACAGTACACCATTACCATTGATGTAGGAAATACACATGGTTGTCATTTCACTCTGTTTTACCTACTTGCATTGTTATTGGACTGTGTAAGGCAATTTAAAAAATACTGTAGATTTACAGGGGTGTGTGTGTGTGCAAGTTCAAGTTCATCTCATCAGAGAGACAGCACAGGAGAAGAGAAACGGAAAAAGAAATTCCTCATATTTCCCAGAATACAGCAAAAACAAAGCCATATGAATTTCCCTGAAATACAGTAAAAGTGTCTGTAATGCTGCCACACTATCACCTTCCGACTGAAGCCATGGGGCTCAGTCAGAAGGTTGGCACAGCTTCAACAACTTGCATCAATTGCATTCCAGCATAGACAGAAGAAGAGAACTGATGTAAACTGGAAGTGACTGAAGCTCTGAAACATGAATTTTGCCTCGGTAATGTGAGAGATTTTATAAAATATAGCTCCAAAGAACTCCATTAATTAATCCAAAGGATGGTCCTAATATATTTCTTATCAATGACGTCCTTTCATGTTAGTAGTACAGGGATTTTCTCTTCGGTTTACTCTTGAGGAACTGAATAAAATATAATGATAATGATAATGATAATGATAATGATCATCATCATCATCATCATCATCATCATTGTAATAATTATAATTATTATTATATATTGTAATATTATTATATTACAAATATGGCACTACCTGAATATTAAACTCATTAAACTATTTTATATGTTTTACTGATGACAAGCACACAATGTGGTATGTACCCTGCAGTACATGTGACCTGACTTAACCTCCCCTCTGTGGTTTGATGCAGGAGGTTGGGAGACTTCCTCTCCCTCAGGTAAATAACATTTTAATGGCAGTCCATCGCCACAGCAACAGGGGACCATACTGCAGTTAAATCTGTCAGTAAAACCGCAAGAGGCTCTGTTCTGCATACTGTACCTGAATAAACTCATTGGGGCTATTCTGTAACAGTTATGAAGCGCATGAACCCCAAAATAGAAATAGAGCTCTTTCTTTTATGAAAATAAACAAAATAGAATAACACAAAATACAGTTTATTTTAAGTCAGTGTTTTTTGTGCATTTCATTCATTACTTTTAGTGTGTTGAGTATTATTTTTCACCAATGTTTTATCTGGAATCTCCAAAGTGCACTGAGTAGATTGTTTTACTATTAAATTAATAGAAATGACCTCTGCATCAAAACAAAAGTCCACTGTTTACTTTAAATTTAACTCTTTGTGTTCGTTTTAGTTTTTTTATTCAATCCACGTTTCAATAGAGGTTACATTTGTTCTCATCAATATCTGCCTCTCTTGGGTCAAGCCCACAGCGCAGGTTCACACAGGATGCGCCTACAGGTGCCCACGGGGTCAAAGGCAACTCACTCATTTAAGGGGGTTACCACACAATTTAATGTGGATTACACAAACACCATCTATAAGGGAGGACACACAAATATCTCACCACAAGGAAAGATCGCCACTGTCATACTTAGTGACCACAGCTTTGAGAGGGAAACAATAGGACCTCTAATTGAGTAGCCTTAAAGAGTTTACAACTATACAACACTTTCCATTTATAACCTCAGGAAAAAATATATTTACCATCTTTTAACATGTTGGATAACAGTTCTTAATTTCACAGTATAATTGTTGTCATGTTTTGCCTTGAGGTCAGCCTTAAAGCACAGCATGATGTTTAAAGCACCTCTATGATTACGATCAACAGTCAAGGGCTTTCACTGACTTTCTACTCATTGTTTTGGGTTCACAGTCTGCAACTTAAGCTAAACGATTTTCCGTCAGGCATCAGTGGAGACCAAAAACAGAGCAGTCATGACCACCAGTCCTCTCCAGGGACCACAAACCAGGTTCAAATTATTCCTAGGGTCAAATAGTAGACTGACTGTTACCTTCAAGACAAAATCACAAGCCAACAAGTGTATCCCACTTGAACTTATCCTACCCCTTCCTCTGTGCTCACCACAGTGTCTTAAAGAATCCCCTCTATTGTTGTTTGACTTTCTGAGGTTGACTCATGAAGGTTGGATTCGTAACAATGCAGGCCCAGAAATGTTGTGGCGTACAACAGGAAGAGGGCAACAGAGAGGACAGTTACAGCTACATGAGAACATATTCATCCTCAGCATCGTCACATCCTGCTTTTAAGTGGACCTTTGAGGAAAAAGGTTAGCGTTCTACAAAAACATGTGATGGCCAACATAAAGTGCATCATGGTGTGTCATTTTATGGCATACTTGTATATAACTGGTTGTGATCAGGATGCCACACATTTTTTTTTTTTTTTTTTTTTTTTTTTTTTTTTTAAATCGGTCCATCATTCTTATCCAGAAGAGCTCCAGGAACACTTTTAGTGAATTAACTCTATTATCCTTTAACCTTTTAACTTTTTTTTGTCCTCCTTGAGCATTACATTTGAAGTCTGTGTTTCATCCAGCAATGACCCGACACTGGAAAACTCAAAGACCTGCCTGTCAACAAACCGCTTTGCCAAATGGTAGTCAGATCCCAGTCACAGGTCCAGCAGGTAAACATTTAAAAAGTGAAAGCACTACAGAGCGAGGGATCCAGCAGGCAGAACAGGAGGAGTTCACGGCTCACTGTTTCACTGTTACCCTTGCTTGAGTTAGAGAGAGTGAGAGAGCAAGCTTTGTCGTAGAGTACTTCATCTGTGACCCTTTATCTAAGCGCATGAACAGCCCCATGGTTCAGCCTCTGACAGCTGGAAGCAATATGGGATTATTGCCATTATTATGTAATTAAAAGTAATTTCTGCAAATGACATACAAATGACTCGCCTAGAATGGCCTACTAATCTATTTAGAGGGGAAATTAATTATATTGGCTGAAAGGAATCCTTCTCCATTTTCTGCAGCTGATTTCTTGATGAGTCTGTGGCCAAAAGTGTAGAGGGGATAATTAAAGTGTGAACAATTCCCTCCAAAGGGGAATTGTAGAGTAATTTGTCCTTTGGTGACAGAGATCTAAGTGCCTCCTTTTGTAGGGCAAGTTTAACTGATTCAATCAGTGGCCTCCCTTATGAGGGGGCTGCCTTTATCAGCTCTCACAGCTGTTAAGGAGATCAGACGATTGCAAACCTCATCTGAAGCAGCAGTTCTTGTTCACAACCTGCAGAACTAAAGGACAATGTCACTCACAAATATACTGTACAAGCTAACTCTCCAACACCCCCCTCCCCCCGGACAACTGGATCTGAATCTTTTCCGTAATAAAATTGTTCTTGTAAACTAGACAGATTGAGACTATCAGGACTCCATACTGGTCATCTTTAAGGGACGTCACATTCCACAAATTCCTGTCTTTCAGGGGACATAGGAAGCATGTTTGTAAACCACGAAAGGACTCACATTTTAATGTGTCTATAAGGTGCATAGACTGCACCTAGACAGTACTGAGTGTCTGAAAAATGTATTTATCCAGCCAATTTACCAAAGAATATTGTATTTTATATATATTTATGAAGTAGAAAATAGGCAGATCAAAAAGGACACCACCAGGCAGAAATGTCTTTCTTGATCAGCCTGCGATGTGTTGATTTCAAGTACTGGTTGAACTCTTGGAAATCCAACTGCTTTAAGAAGATGATTATAACCCTCTACTGAGCGTGAAGCAGTGGCCATGGCGACAGGAAGTCAGAGTGCCAAAAGTCTCACTGGGTCACTGTCAGAGCTACAGCCGAACTGCTGTCGCATTGTCCGGTGTCATTAAAACAGAAAACAGGCCATACTGGAGCTCTAACTAAGTTATCCCCCGCAATTTTAAACTAGCCATTAAGAGTTGATGCTGAATGGGTAATTGTGTGGGAGAGTAGACCTGGGGAGCTAAAAGACAGAGACCAAAGCATCTGGAATGCATCAAGACGACAGGCCAAGAGGGTCAATTCCCCCAGAGATTCGTTAAACAAGCTGTGAACCTGCTGTTTGCGTTGGTTGTCTCCACTGCACCATGATCCTGAGATTGGTGGGAATGCAGCTTCAAGAAAAGTGAGGCTGGGGTGTCTTTTTTTATTAATGCTCTCAATGCAAAGGAAATTGTCTAGATGAGAGCAAGTACAAGCATTACACTTAACCTCATCGCTATTAACCTGTACCATATAAAAGAGCATGCACCTCAAATCTAAATGATCCTTTCTTCCCATGGAAAATGTTGACAGAACATTCTGTTGGTCAAAGAGCAAGAAAGCTGACCTTGGATTAGCCGTGGAAATGTAAACCAGCTGCGGGTTCCTCAGGACCACACCATGACTCCTTCCGTCAGTGAATAAAGAGACATGAGGGCGGGGCATGTTTGCAACTGTCCAGCAGCACTCTGCCGTGGTCACTCTAATCCCAGCTAACTTTGGGCAAGAGCCAGGGTACGCTGTGGTTAGGTTGCCCTACATCACATGCAGGGACAGTTCACAGTATTGTAAAGCTTTTGTCTCACTTGACATCCCTGTCATTTGAGATTACTTGAGGGTAGCTGAATATAATGGTCTATACATAACAGCTTTTAAATAATTGAAACGCTTCACCATCACTTTCAGCTGTGGGCATGGCCACAAAACAGCATTATAGCGGAACTGTTGCACGGTGTCTAACAGGGGGCAGAACAACAGGCAAAGACGGGCAACACAAATGGCTTATAGGTGTACCTCTAAATAGCCCTCCTACACTAAGCCGTTCAGCATGGTTTGCATTAAACACCGGAAGAAAGGCGGAGAGAAAAAAACAGATGCCGACCCTGCTCTCCGAGCCCATGATCCGACCTGATAGGCGCATAATTAGAACCAGACAAGTTTTCACACCAGAACACATACAAATCCCCATTCCATATTCAAGGAAGATTACCCTCTTCATTAAGTCACACCCGGGGACCAGGGGACAGAGAGAGAGAGAAAAAGGGAGGGGAAGTCAGTCGGTGGAATGTTACCGGATAGGAGGAAGCCAAACGGGGCTCTGGCCCGCCTACACTATCGTGGTTAAAGCAGGCAGGCCATCAAGATAACCGGCATCCGGATGGGACACTGAGGACCAGCAAAAAGCAAGATGAGACCGGGCAGTTACTGCTGTGCAAAGTTCAGGTCCCGGAGCCCTGTGGCTCTTCATTCTACTTTGTTACAGTAAACATAATATGACAAAGCTCTTCTACAGGAGGCTGGGAAATATCACTGTAGCCGAACAGACATTGCCACAGCAAAACAACTTCTATCACCAGGCTGCCGCTAACACTGACCAGGTGGTTCAAGTTTTTTTTATTTTAAACACCACCCTCTTCGGTCTTTTTAGATGTCCTTCGTCAGGCGCGCTACATAAGCCAACTAGTAAATTTAAGTCACTACAAGCCCTCAGCCATGTCGAGAAGGGCCAGAAGGATAAAATCATTCCTTGTTAGGTTTTATGGGGGAACGAAACTATCTCTGTTGTTAAACCTGGGCTGTTTCCTGCATGAACCCCTCATGAAAGTGCCAGAGCTCATCACCGGGTTAAAATGACAGCAACATATCGAATACAGACAACAGATCAGAAAAACAAATCCTTCCTTGCTTTGCCTCACTCATACTGAATGCATGGCATACATACTGCACCCCTCTAACTTGTGGGTTTTTCGCAAATTAAGCTGGTGTTTAACATCAGCTGCACGCCTCAAAAGCAAACCTTTCCATCACAAGTGGGAGAAGTGTGAAGCGTCCCTTCATTGAGTGAATGATGATGCGTGTTGTTGTGAAATGCTCAGGCTGTGGGCTTTGTTGAGGCTGGCAGGTGAGAGAGATATTACCTGTCGGTATATGGGTCTTACATGTGCAAAGGTACATGTTCAGACAGGCAAGATGGCTGACCTGCTCATAATGACCCACTTACTGGAATTTTTTTTTATCCAAGTCTGTAAAAGATTATCAAGAGATGATCTATTTGCATGATCTTGTCTGCCATTAAGATGGTAATGATGAATGAAGAGGAGTCACTAACCACAGTTCAATCACTGAAAGCCTGCACTCATCTCATAATCCATCACCAGCTCAATTTCCCATAGAGACACTCAAATACAGCGAGAGCACCATTCCATCATTTCGGCAAAGACAAAATCTTCCTTGGCACTCGTAGCAGTGGCAATATGCACAGGGCTTTCTGCACAGAAACCCACCACATAACGCTATTTCAGCAAGATCCAAAACATATTCCAAGGGTGATATATTCTTGGAGCCAATCCAACTCCGACACATTCACACACATGGTCAATTTAGACTTTTTAAATGATCCTGACTCGAATATGCCTATGTCTTTGGACTGTGAGAGGAAGCCAAAGTTCCCACAGGCACCCATGGGCATTTGAAACCAAAGAACCATCTTCCTCTGAGGAACCATCATGCCACAGTGATGCCCAATGTGAAATATGATACATGCATTTGTCATGTTTCTAATTTGGCCTGAAATACAGATAAAAGCAGTGCTTGTGAGAGTGTCAGACTGTCCGCCTCACTACGTTGCAGCACAAAAGGCCTGTTGGCTTTCTAATTATGTCTGACCTGCAAGTACTCCACAGAGCCACACCGATGGAGCTGCCATTCAGAGTGCAGGTTTGTATGGATTTTAAACCTTTATGGTGAAGAAAAACACACACTCACCCATCAAAATCCTTTTGTCACAATGGACACATGTGTAATGAATTGATTGTTTTTTAGATGGTGGACAGAGTTAGTGAACAAGGACACCACTGGGAATTACACAATCGTTCCTGGAGGCACGATGCGAAATCACAAAGTGTGGCAGAAGCTTTTCTATTTTCTCAGCCCTTCTATTATTTCCTGTTTAATCAAAGTTTGCCAAGTGCTGTTGTTTATGCAAAAGGATCTACCAAAGCACCAAGTGGAGCACCAGACAACGCCAAGGCTCGCGTCACCTTGGCGTTTACAGGTGATGAGTACATTTGATAATAATGCTTTGCCTTCCAGCCACGGTTACTCTATAGTCCAGAAGTTGATCAAACTTACTCTGGGAGAAGGTGAGGCGTGGGGTGACATCGTTTTCTGTGACAGCTGGATGAAAGCAACCAACAAGCAGGACAATGTATGCTGGGAGACAGATCCAAGCCATACTCATTGTCCACAGGCCTCCTTAGGACCGCTGGTCAACTTGCAGTGTTTTTTTTTCCTTTCAGGGTTTTCGGGAATTCATGAAGAGCACCTTTTTTAACCGCAGTTTCTTTTCCCCCTTGTTCTCTGTGCTGCTGCAGATCCAGGCTCCTTGAGTGGATGGCTTATGCTCTGTTGTGAATTCGGGCACTCCCTTGGGGCCGTGGACGACGAGGACGGTTTGAAACGACGATCTGTGACCTCAGAACAAGACGGACAGCCTCCACCGATGAGTCTCCATGTAGACACAGCACAGCAGCGTCGCAACTCAGGTCTGTGAAAGCGAAAGAAACAACAGAAGGATTTTAGTTTTGCAGGTATTATACGGAGAATCTAATTTGTCGAAAAGTGTATTCTTTGGGCCTTTTTTCTTTATTTGATAGTGAACTAGATTGCAAGATTAATACATTTATTTCACTAAATGTATCCATCCATCAATCCATCAAATTGAGAAGTTTCAGTCAGTCAGATATTTCAGGACTAAAGTTTTGACCAAAACATATTTTTTTTAATAACAGTGCTGAGTTAGTATGGCCTCTCTTTTCCAGGAATCACAGGAGTTTCTAGCCACAATTTCCCCTGAACTTTAGTGCTAAGAATTGGTGTGTATATTATAAACAATGATTTTTTTGATTGTCAAAGGTCAAAGCAGGCTTTAGTTCTGCTTGCTCACAGTTGCTATTTTTTGTTGGTAAAAGCGGTCAAAACCAAAGGAAATGGACATAGGTGCAGAAATATATTGTTCAACTCTCAGTGTCAATTATTGAATATATCAGTAGCTATTTTGCTATTTATCCACAACTAGGACAGAACAGAACAAAGCCGCAAGACAACTATTCTAAAAGTGAATGGAGTTATGAGGCATTTTAGTGATGCTGATTAACTGAACATAGTGAGACATGAGGGGAAACTCAATACAGACATCCCACTTCCAACTGCAAATGCTCCATTACAGTTGCCACAGGGAGCTCCTCATTAACTGCAACCAACAAGAGGCTCAGTTTCATGTGGGGTATGGCAATCAATAGGAAAAGCAAGCGAGTGAAGCTATTCCTGTTTTCTATCAAGGGGCTCCTGACTCTTAGTCAATAAGCCGTCTGACGTTTGCTGCAAACACAGACATCTCCAAATCTGAGCCGGGTGCCGTGACATTTGGAGGAACAGGCAGGACATGATAAAGGCCAGAGAACAAGACTCAGAGAGGTATTTTACACCCGTAGGGACACATAAGACAGAGGGGGAGATGAAATACAGGTAGATGTGACTCTGTCCCCTGGATTTGTTACCATTAAGGAATAACACTTAGCGAAGCTAAGGAAAAATGTAGTATCTTTCCGTAGCCTTAAGTTGTTGGAAACAAGGTTTTTCATTCAAAGTTTTTCGTCAATAAAAATAAAATGTCAACAGGAGAGCCTTCTAAATCGATCAAGGTGGCTAGACTGTGGGACTGTGACTCTTAATGATTCTAATGACAAAAGCAGATGGGGTTAGTATAAAAAGTTCCCACTTTAACTCCAGACAAGGTCACTGTCTGAAGTGAAGTGAATCCCATGCCAGGAGCCGAGCTGATGTCAGTCGACTGGGACGTGCAATAGACAGGGAGGGCAGCCATATACATAATTAGTGTCCTTTTTGTGTGGAGTAGCCTCAAAGTGAGTCAAACACGTGACCACCAGGCAGTGAAGTTACCGTCAGAAAAAGGGTCCCTCGTGCATCAGGTTGAATTCAGCGGAGGAACACGGAGAGAGCCCGCCTCAGCATGAGTGAGAGAACAAGGGCCCCTCTGACAGCCCAGAAATCTATATGCAACTCTGCACTTCACTGCTCTCTCCTACATGATGCATAAACTGAATCATCCCTTTCACTCCGCACACAGGCGCGATAGTGTGCTCTGGCTGTGGATGATACTCGCCCCATCTCTCACTCTCTGTCCAGGAGCTCCTCTTAATTCTCCGCTCCCCAGCAACGTATCGGCCTGTGCATCTTATCCATAAGGACTTTCTTTATGATTAGGGAGCTCAGCTTGAAAACGATGTGTAGTTTTATTGAAAGATAACTGATGCAGACTGACATAATGTATGCATTGACCCATTACTTAAATACATACATAAAATAAAACATAAAAAGACAGAAGGACAGTTCTAGCAATCACTTCTAGCTCCAGGAAGTGCTGCCTTCACTGACAGATGTTAAATAGTGTCTTGATATCACAATAAATAGCATTAAACATCATTTTTGTCACCACACACGTTTCTAAGGTATGTTCCCCCGTGCCAAGGGGACGTTGAAACATCTTGTGCATTTGACCTGGGAATGAGTGGTCCCAATACAACAAGTTGTCATTATTTATAATCCATTTAGGTTACCACAACTGTTTAGGCAGTCCACGCAGAGTAAATAATTGGGAGTGGGAAGAGACAACTAAATGAAGCAGTGACAAGCTCTACGGGAAACAGGGAGGGAATCCTACACGGGAGCAGATAATCCTTCTAATACTGTCAATAAACTTTACAGCACATTTGTCCAAAAAGAGGATCTAAGTTTCATATTACAGCGAAACACGGGAATTCTCAGCCCTCCTTGCCAGGCATTTCCTGTACTACAACAAAGCCCTAGCTGTATATCACTAAATGGCAAAGACTGACCACCGACAGCAACCCTTATGGGACTAGACGAGTATTATAAATAGCGGCACTGCGTATAACGCTGAAACAGGTGGCACTACTTTTAGCTTTGCCATCTGAGTCGAGTAGGAGGGTTCAAGGCTCCCTGGATTCCACACACACCCTGTTGACTGGAAAAATGTTGACTGGTAAATACGACCTCTTGGCACGCCTGTCATCTCACGATGCCATGTGTACACACACACACACACACACACACCTCCTCCCTGCAGACAACCCAGGTCACATGCTCCCAGATGTGGCCTTCAACCTCTGATCAACACCTCCCCTCCACCGGCCCCCTTGACACCTTCCCAGTCTGAAGGACCCTCAGATGTGGGAAGACACAGATGTGAGGTGTTAAGGATATCAGCTGCTAGGAGAGGCTTTAATGCAGGAGCACGCCTGCACATAAGGGCAGAGTGCCGGATTCACTTTAGTGCTGACACAGTTCTGCACCGGACCTCCCATCTACTCTCAGGTTATTTAAACTACTCCTCATCCTCATCCCAGGCCTTGAAGCCTCCATCGTACCCATGGTACAAACTCAATTTATTCATTCATTATTATAATATTTTATGAATTACCACAACTATTTCAAATTGCAAGCGGAATACCATACTATATGTCTTTAAGTATAAGATAGGTAATGCAACACTTTATTAATCACCTTGATACGAGAGATGATAGCTCTGTGCATCACTGCATCTCATCTAACATCCCCAACAATCCAGAAAAGTTGCAACCACACTACTAAGATGTGGAAAAAGTCACTCACCTGCAATAACTTTGTGAACATGATGCCCAAAGAGTTGAGTGCCAGATATGCCAGGATGGTTTGAATCAATTTCAAAACATACTTAATTTCCTATATGTGCCGATAAATAAACACAGTAATACCAAAGGGGTTGGCAGTTTAATCACCTCAACTAGAATGTTCTGTATATTTGTGGTTCTTTCATAAAACATGCAAGCTCGTAGATAACTTTCAGAGATCATTGCACAAAAACAGATTCTCCAGTAGCTGTTGGAGCCCCATCCTGTTCTCCAGTGAATCAAAATTCAGAAATGTCTGGTGCTTAGTATTAGTCAACCCAATTAAAGTGCAATTCCCACACCTAGCAGCCATTGCACAAACGCATGTCACAACACCGAAGAGCAACCTCCTCTGGCCAGGACTCAGCCGTTCATCTACATCTGAAGGACAGTGGACATGAAAACGTTCACATTCTGGCCAGAGAAGACAGATGGTTTGAAAGAGGAGTAAAAGAAGCCATCTTTGCTAGAGCAGAGAAACCATCACTGAACAGAGGTGGAGCTTTAAGACACCATCTTTCAGCCACCTGCCATGCTGTCCTTCACTCTCTCCCCAGGAAGGTAAACAAGAACAACTCAAAGAAAATCTCAGGTGAAACTAACGACCCACACCTAGACTCAGGCGAAAACCATAACCTGAATCTGGGCCAGGTGGCCAACGACCTCCAAGATTGACACAATGGTCCTCTAATTAGGTACTCATCCTCTGATTAGCTATTCATCTCGCAGAGGATAAATACCTGAACTTTTCCAGCAGCTAGTTAGAACTGAAGAAGCCTCTCGGATGAGAGGTGAAACGTCTTCAAGAAATCTTCAACCAGTCCAGTTGCCTACTTGGAATCGCACTTGATATTACCATGACCTGGATGACTGAGAACCTTCACAGACATAATTAATGGCTCATAATTCCTGATTGGACCTTGCATCAGTAATGAAGACAATATTCTATTTTAAATACTTTTAATTGCTTAATTAAACTCTTATTAAACTATTGAACAGAGATACAGAATATTATGAACTTAAGGTTCAGGGGAGCTTAATTCATCAAGCTTGCTTCTCCTCTGGGGCCTGTGGCACACGGTCAGAGGTTTTGAATTTTATCTCCAGTGCAGACTCCCATAACATCCCATATGTGGAGCTATTAGGGCATTAAGAACATATTGATGGATTACAGTATGACTGTAAAGTGGAAGAGCAAATGTAATCACCTCTGCCTTTGAAACCCATACAAGAGCCTAAATCAGACACTGTCTTAGAAGTGAAAAATATTCAAAATCATATTCCTTTTCATTGCACACATTTCCATACCAGATGTGGAGCCAGCGGAGGCTGCTTGCTGATGACATGTAAAGTGGCAGAGCCGGGCCTGCTATCTCTATCAAGGCCGGAGCGGGTGAAAGACGTGCAGCAGGGGCTCTGAGACATGAAACCGCATTCAAATACTGAAAGGAGGGGGGAAAAAGAAAAGCAAAAAAAAAAAAGGCATGGACACATTTCCGCATCGAAAATCTTCATTAGTGCATGCATTGAGATGGAGTTCACCTGAGAGTAACTAATCTCACCAGACTCAATGAGATCCTTACTATTGTGTGATAGTCATTTGCCTCTCTTGGCATTGTGCCTTTTATTTGCCGGCACCAAATCTCCCTGTCAAAACACATCAGAGTGGGCATAAACCTGTATTGAAACTACTGATGTGCTGTCCTCAAGCCTCAAGCTTGGTAAACACTGAGGCAAAATTGGCTGACGCTTATGCTTTCCCTCCTCTCTGTTCTTATTTTCACTCCGTTTTTAACAATCCAGTGTAAGCTGAATGCCCTGTTGATCTTGCAGAAATGAGCCATTTCTATTCTACTGTTCACTGTACTGGAACACCTTCAACATTAGAGTTTTCAGTGAAATGATTTGCCAAGAAATTGGTGACCCATTTCACAGGTCACAAAGCAGATATTGCAAACACTAAAGAGGTCGCTCTCGAATTACATATCCCTCTTACTTAAACAATGACAAATCAAAAAACAATATTTCACCAACACCTAAACTATAAGTGCAGCTCAGTTTAAACATCGGAAGATACATTTATTCTCTCCTAAATGTTAAAGGGAGAAAATAATAATAATGTCCACAGCAGACATTTCATTTTATTGGGGGAGTCCAATGTTGATACTAAATTATCATGTATCAGGAAACTGATGGGATGTGAGTGGAACTCTCGTAAGCAACACTGACCTATGCCAGGACCTCGGTTCTGGTTATGAATTGTTTAATGCAATCCAATGAGTTCTGCTCATAAATAAATACATTATTATTATTATTATAGCAACTATGAACATGAACCATCAGTGGAAACTTTTAGCAGGGATCACAAACAGTAGTCACATTATGTGGAACAGATATGCAGCACAGTCCAGCAAAATCAAAAGAAAATTCCTCAAGGACAAGTTCATGCAGAGTCCCAACATATACAATTTAATATTGTTCAGTGCACTGCTTTAGAAACCAAGGGCATGTGTTTTCAGGAGGGCTGCTGGTGTCTGCCCGACGCAGGTGATGAGCATTTCAGCTCTAAGTAGGTCAGACCTGCTGAAACACTCGCTCCCATTCAAGATGTCTACACTTGTGCACTTAGCAGTGAAATATTGACCCTGATAAAGCAAGTGCTGATAACACACTGCCGAGTTCAGGTGCTTTATCTCGCCAGGTCGTGTTTACCTTCAAATTATTTGTTTTTACAGATAAGTTCACAATTCACACCTACAGTATACTGAGATTGCTGTTAAAATACACATATTTGTATAATTGGTGTAGACATTAAATGTTGAGGTTTTATTAAATTACTTTACTTAAATAATGAATCACTTTTGAATTAAGAACAGATCAGTATTTATCAAATGAAGTTAACAAAAATTGAAAAATTATTCACAGCAATTTACCAGGATTTTTGCAACACTTTGCATTTGTCGAATAAAGCAAAGAAATATGACCTCTGATTTCCTCTAATAAAATAATAACACGATGCATTTCTAAGAAAATCGAGGCATACGGTCAATGTGCTGCATTAATATCTGCCCATGTAAATTCATGAACCATTTCATCACCAACAACGGATTGAAATATTTACCCGCTTCGAAATTGGTTAGGCTGGTGTGGCATCCATGAAAGGCTGCAAACAAAGCGGCGTAGCTGTTCTCCCTTGATGTCCACAGCAAGAAGCTGCACGCATTCCACCAGCTTAGAGGTTAAGACAGAAAGCTCAGGCTATAGGCCACTGGGCAAAGAGCTGAACACATCCATCAATGTGTGGGCCCGATAAAAGGCTCCAAACGTCCATTCCTTCACATGGTCATTGACGGCGCAAACCACAGCCCCGCCTTCAACACTACTCAAAGAGTTGAGGGTAGGTGAGGCACATCGTAAAACTCAGATCAAAACCAATTGCTGACATGCCGCAAGTCTCACGCATGGACTTCGGCGCTTTCTACACACAAGCTGATCATATTTTAAATGTATTGCAGTTAGCAAAGCGGAATTCCACTGTAGCAAATGTCTGCCAAATGATTGGGCGATTGAAAAACGAATCGTTTCTGAATTATTGGTGATCTTGCTCAGCCCGAACAAGCCTCACAAAAAACACTCAGTTTTGTCACTGTGAGATATGACTCAGGGGGAAGGTTTAAATGATGCTGCTGATGCATTTTGCTGCAACTACTGTACTTAAACCTTGTGAACAGTTATTTGGTTGTTACATGCATAACAGAAACAGAATATTCATGAAACTGATTTTGGCAGCTCATCCAAGAAGGTATAATCAGGGTAATTTTCACTCCTCTATCACCCGTTATCCACTAAATGTAAAATGATACCTGCGATAACTTAAAGGGCAATCTAGTTGTGTGTAAGTAATGCTGCTCTACAACGCCATTCATTTTTTTATAGTAATCATCTTTAGGATGTATTTATCACTTGGTTTGAATACCATTGACCTTTTGCTCTTGCTTTCATTTTAGAATCCCTAAACTGTTAAAATGCTAAATAATGTATTACCTTATAATGACATTGCACTCAGTAAAGTCTGAGTATCTTAACAGTGCAAAGACTGGCTCTCTAAATCAAGTTGGTGAGGTACTTGCAGACACCCACCTTCCTTATGGCTGTGGGTGCACTGATTTCTTTTGTACTCTTCTCACGCTACATTCCTCAGTATGTTTTAAAAGTTGATTTCAGGTCAGTCAAATTCTCTATATTTGACCTCTCTATTTGTCAGTCAGACCACATTAAAATATCTTTGGAAGGAAGATTGCCCCCCTTTTTATGGAGTCTGAAAGTGGGGCAGCTGCCCCCCACACGCAGTGACCTCACTTAGTAAAGATCAATAGTGAGCAACGCATTCCTCAATCCAAGTCCTCAGGAGACACTTTGGCCTTGGTATCCCAACCATGCACACCATCTTGCGAATCCTTTTAGCGCCCTAATATTTGGGGTAAATTCCAATCATTGACATCCAACATCCTAGACGACCACATTTGACCTATGAGGGCAGAGCCTCTGGTAAACCATACGGGGGAGATGAGTCCCTGTCACTCAAGAGTACTACCCCATAGGTCATGCTAATGCAGTCACTAAAGGGCATTTTGTCAAGCTGCGTCCAATTCTACATGTTTATACTCAAGTTTTTCCCTGGCCCTTTTTCATTTCCCCCTTTCAGTCTCCCTGTATACGCCCGAGCACACAGAGCAAAATTATGGGGCCCACATTGATCCCTCCGCTGGATGATTTAATGGCTGACTGAGTGTTCTATTTAACAAGACAAGCATATAAGGGGATTAGCAACCTATCAGATGACAGAGTTCAGCGTGCTTGGCTGCAGGTATACGGGCAGATATCCTATATCACATGATTTGCTAATCACTGTGCATATGGCATGAATGTGTTATTTTTCTAAAATAAAATATTGGAAAATGACCAGCAGTTTAGTATAATTACATAACGGCTAATAACATTTTATGTTGAATTTTTGTCACTACTCAATGGACAATGTTTAATGTTTTATTATTATTATTTAAAAAGGACTCCTTAAATTCATGTTCCAGGTTTGAAGTGAAAACCCCACTCAGTGTGTCAGTGTGAGATGCAATCAGAGTCCTGACACGTCCATACAACAACCCCTGGCCCCCACAGCTGGATGTTTGTAGGAGGGAGCTGATGTCATGGAGAGATGGAGGTGAAATGATCTGTTACTAGAAAGATGAGTCCCTTCACTGAGATTTCAGTGCACGCAACATGCCCTCAGACATTTTACAGAGGTTAAGGCAGGTTCACCATTTTGCAACCACTCAAATTCTACATTTCATAAGAAACAACTTCATTTTACTTACAGCCGTAAAAAGCAAACAAAAACATTTACCTAAAAGGATGAAGCATACTCCGTGTAAACAAAGGTCAAAGTCCAACGGAGGGTTACTGACATCAGTATCAAAATGTGAATTATCAGACTAGAATGGATTTCTCTGTATCAACAAGTTGTTATTTGACAAAGTATTTATAACTGTAGAAAGTTATGCAGTATTGCTATTCAAGAATATCAAAGATTGTACAACATAATAGTTTATTTTAAATCTTAAATTAAAACCCTAATTGGAACCCTAGGTAAATTCACTTAAGTCATAATAAAATAGCCCTCTGACTGAACAATGTACCATGGGCAATTGAAAAATCACTAAAGACAATATTAAAAGAAATATATATCTTTAGCAAAGTATCAATAGACAATATTATATTAGATAATATATGTTGTGTTACTGGGAAGGATTTGCTGATTTTCTGTCACCAGAACCACTGAGACCCACTGACTGAAGCAGAAGAAAAGAAGAGCGTCAACAGTGTGAGGTCCTGTGAGCTTGAACTGCACCTGCATGCTGAACAGCTTCATCCTCTCCAGATGTCTGGAGGCCTCGCCAGACCCAGAGCCAGCACATCTATGACTTGACTGCCCAGACTCTGGTGGCCAAATGCCAGAAAGTAAGCAGAATCGCAGGGCAACGAGGCCTTAAGATGGCCTGTGTGCAGTGTCTTAATATATCACATCTTCAATCCAGGCTGATGAATTATTCAGATGGTGCTATCTAACCGTGCCTCTCACCTAAAACATCTGCCCTGCCAGCCCGTCTGCTGGCTCTAGCTTACACGGCTCTATGCCACAGGAAGCTTTTAGTGTGCTGCTGCTGCCCTGTGGTCTCTGTTCCATTTAACCCCTTTCCTCTATCTCTATTTCCATCTCTGGGACTTGAAGCAGAAGGCAGCAAAGGAGATAATGTTGCCATGTCAAAAAATATATATATATATATATAGGAATATCTACAAGATACAAGATTATGAGTTGATGGTGATTAAAGCATCATAATGCTCATGCTGTGCAAGTATCAGGGTTGGAGGGTGTTGCAGAATGTTAGGATCATACCAGCTGATGCAAAGTGTTATCCGACCATATCTGAATCTATAATAATAACATAATAGTAATCTAATAGAATAAACATAATCTAATACAATTGAATATAGCTGTTTTCAACAACCAAACTCAATTGCTCTTACAAAAGTCACACGACAGTCAAACAAATGGGGGTGACAGCGCACACAATGTTGTTCCCGTTTGTACGCATTATGGATTGAAAGAACAAAAAAGCCTTAGAGAGAGGTTTAAATACTTCAACACACTGACAGCTTTTTCATTTGTGTGGTTTCCAAAAGTGATCTAATATTTTTTTTTGCAGGCAGCTCCCCTGTTCCGACATCAGAAAGGCATTGCTACAGTGGTTTCAGACACTGTTCAGTGACCTGTCAATTTATATTCTGTATTGGCTGACCCCTTAAGTGTCACATCAACACAACACACTTGGCTAACCAGAATCTCATTTTAAATGTATTACCATAAAAAGATCCGACAAAGCCTTTGCCTTTAGGGCAGGAAAGAGTATAACATCCACGTCTCTGGACTACATCGCACACAAAAAAAGACACCAAGCAGAAAGAAGGCAGGTTGCATTATACCTCGAGACCATTGAATTAAGGATTGTTCATTAGGAATAAAAAAGTGCACACACACAGCCACACGCCCCTGCAGTGTTTAGGTCTCAGCAAAGCAGGAAATGACTAAATACCAGCATTGCTCCTCCTATCTCTCATTCTCCTTGTCATTCATAACTGCCTGAGACATACCAACACCACCCAACACTATTCATATCCAAGTTTAGAGAAGAAACACTTTGTCGGACAGTCACAAAAGTGTGCGTTTCAGCCATAATGGAATCGAAGACTCCGCTTTGTGCACCTGAGCAAGACACTTGTGGCCTGGATACTGTGTGTGGAAATGATGCATGTGTGCGCGCGTTTGGGTTGTTTATATTGATATGTTTTTTTTTTTTTTTTATAAATGTACCCAGTTTCTCGGTAAGGAGTTGTACTAAAGAAATACTATTAAAAGAAAGTACATCTTGTTTACAGTGAAGCAATTAGTGGCCTGTGATCGGAGAGCTACGGCAGGAATGTCTGAAAGGGTCAGTGGCACCGTTACCAGAGTAAAGGGCACGACCTGGAATGCTCAAAGATATCAAATCACAGCGGCGAGGGAGGGACAGACTGCTAAACAAGGCACGTTTCCATTAATCAGGCCTACCCTCATACTTATGTCAGGAAGCACACAAACATAGCTGACCACTAACAACAACCTGCCGTAAATGTTCCCAACGTGACACCTCACAGTCATCCATCAGCCTCGAGTGTCAGGGGCACAGATGTCGGCTACACATAGCTTCATGGATTGAAATAGACATTTTCTATTTAGCACGCAACATGAAAGGTGAACAGGTGTGTGGTAAAGAAAAGACAATTTGAAGAACAAAAGAAGAAAACAATTTGCTTTTGTCACACCAGCACATTAGAATTGCTGACATATGTGTAAACATGCTCCACATGAAGCCTCCCAGGCTTGTATACAGATAAAATACGGCACTACGCGAATAAGGCGAGGCCCCAGTGCTCTTTATGCGTACGTGATGTGTTGGTGCGTGTTTCATATGGGTTTCAAGGCAGATGTGAGGGTCTCTGGGACACTGGAGCGGACGCAAAGCAACCTGGCAGTGTTCCAAGTCCACAGCCATTTCCCACATCGGGGCACAGTGATGGACTGGGAATAAACAGAGGAGCCCGCTGTGCTCCCAGAATGCATGTTTGCAGAGTTCCCATCAGTGAGTACACACTAATAGGACTCCCTGAAGGCCCGAGTTTAACCTTTAGGATACAAGTGGCTGGGCCACTCCACAACTCCCTCCCTCAAGAGCCTCAGCTATTAACCCTTTTCTGACTCATGTAAATCAGCATGACAAACACACTTCATAAAAAATCTTACTGAAAGGACTGAGTTCATGTAATATGACATGTAAAATCCAGAACATCAACTAAAAGGACTTTCAGGCAAAATCATTAAAATGCTGAAATAAAAAATAAATAAAACACAATGATGATTTTACGACAAAATTCAAACTCCCTTTACTGGGATAATTTATTTTTTATGTATGAAAGATCTCCAAACAGTATTTTGTCAAAAAAAATGCATCTTGTGAAATGTATTATTTTCTAATCCAATTTATTTTACAATCCATGTTACATATATGGTGTTTTGAAAAATGGCTTTCTGTTCTTCCTTGTTATATGGTGAGGTCTTAGCAAAAGCTACCACTCTATCTGTGTTAATTTTTCTGTTCTGTGCAGTAGTTAGGGGAGACCTTACTGGATTTAGGACAAGCTGTTTTTATTTCATGTTGTATTGCCGCAGTAAGCATAACTTCTAGTCTTGAAAGACGGCACACAATATTTAAAAAAATATATCTTTAAAAACAGAATCATCCAAAGTGTGTTCTGATTCGGAGCCATGCACCTGTTTCATACATGTTTTGCCTCAAATTATTGCACACATATTTAGTTTGAAATGTGATGTGAAATCTTAATTCACATTTGTGACGCAAACCCATAAAGATAGCATAGAAAAAAAGTGCATTTAAAAAGGATAAAGAGAAATCTTTTTCTCTCACACACACAGAGGTTTGCACGGAATGACAGGGATAGAGTTGACCTGACTATATAAACAGATGAAAAAGAAGGATCAGAGTAGCCTAATGCTGAGAAAATGCCCTTGGGATATGCTGACAAAATGGAAACATGTGCATATGGGAGCAGCATAGGGGATTAAGCTGTGATAAAACAGTGGGATGCAGTGTGACTTCTTTCTTCGTTGTCTTACCCCCTCTGAACAGATTTAGTAATCTGCAACAGGTTGCTCCCTGCTCTGGGATGCGTCACAACACAGAAGCTTAATTTGAACCTTTTAACTTATACAGTATTGCGTATATTTACGTAGCACAGCTACTGCGTTCCAGTCAAATTCTTTAACATTCTGTGATATTCAGGGTTCCCAGTATAGGTCATTATCACCACATCATATAGTATATTTTTGCGGAGAAGTCTGGATTTGAAGCACTGATATAACAGGCACCGTCTTTAACCAACGAGCCAAAGCTTTTCTGACAGCATCATACAGGCGGCTCATTGTCAAGGCCGCCGGTATCCAGAATGCAACTGGCAGCTGTTTTCTTTGTGGATCAAACCAAAAGAAAACCGCTGACCAAGGTCAGCACAGACAGGCTTTTCTCCTACAGCACACAGATGGATCTCCATATACGAGACTGCATAAAACAAAACCCCACACTGTCACAGAGAGCCCTCTTGATTATATTCCACCCTCTTGTGGAATAATTAACCGTTCTCATAAAAACAAATCAATCAATGCTCCTATTTATTGCAGCTCTGCTGGGTGTGCGTTCATCATCTGAGGATCTGTGTCTGTGTTAAAGCTTGGTTTGGGAGGGTTATCTCTTATGTCCAGCTGCCGTGTGATTACAGACAGAATCACCTGACCCATTGCAAGTTCTCCCCAGTGCTGATTTTTCTCTTGGTAAGAATGTTACCCCACAAGGAATATATATATAATTCTTCTCATTGCGACTTTACTGGGATTTTTGACTTTGCTGAACATAATGATACATGTGCAGTTTCACATCAGAAGGCTGCTTTAACACATAATAGCTGAAGGGAAGAAGTGGCTCTATGCAAATCTTAAATTAAATGTACACAAAAGCCTTATTATGGGACATCACAACAACACTGAAAGCCATTTGTAGTCTAGTGTACAATGTATGCACCGTATACTTGAATATTTGACTACAGTGAAGTAGGAAACGACAAGTAGTTCTTCTTTTATAATGAGCAGTTTGTTAATATTCAAAAGTTATTTTTTTTAATGAGGGAGATGATTCATATCATTAAACATGTCCGTGGCAATATTAAAATGTAAGAAAATAGTCAAACAAATTCTGCTTAGGCAAATTCAAAAGGAAATCAGAGATTGCCGAAGAAAAAAATTGATCGAAAAATCACAGGTTGACTTCCTCCTTGACATTTGACAAAGGTTTCCCTTTATGGTGTCAACCCATTAACTACCACCCACACATGCCAACAATTTGGCAACAGTTTAGACTGTGCTGCCAGCAGCGTGTGGGTAAGAGACTTGAGTTTCATACAGAAACCAGTGTGATAACCTCAACAAATTGAATGTGCTGGATACCAATGACACACCATGAAAATTACAACTTTGGGTTGATATTAATGTTTGGGTTCTCAGCCTTGAATCCTCTCTGGATTACTACTCATTTTGAAGACAGGGTGAGGAGAAGTGTGCAGTGGCTACCGCACCATGCAACTCCTATCAGTGGAAAATAAGCCCCACTTGTGGTCAAAGGAAATCCTCAGCTTTTTTTGAGACACACTTGCACACAAAACAGCAAGCCTTAAAATACAAACACACCCAGGTAAATAGCTGTGTTTCCATAGAAAATAAGTCCAGCCTCTCTTAATGCAAGGGTTCCTCCTACACAGGCAGTACACAATCACCCACAAACCCAAACTGACTATACACACACACACACACACACAAAACACACAAACACACACACACTTGGATTCAGACTGGGTCTTAAATGACCCCCTTGCCCAGCTATCACCTTGAGATAACGACCGACTGAGGAGGGGGACGGCTGTTTCGTGTCAGCTCACACCCACATTAAAGAGAGAGGCCAACACTAAACTAAACACTGTCTGAGTAAAATAAAAAAAAAGTTTATAATTCTCTTCAGGGAATCGACAGGTTATCCTGGCAGCAGTTCAACACGTAACCAGAACTGCAGCGTAGCCTACTTACATGAATGATTCATCAGGCACCACACAGTCAATGAACATAAGGGTTATCATCTCTGAGAGAGCAGTACTTACACTCCGTCCCAGTCAGCCGTGGCCCAAAAACCTCCTTCAGATCATAAAAGAAAAAAAACAACAAAAAACACTTCCTTTCGATGACACAGTTTGACTGATTCCTCCTGCAGGAAGTGTCAGATAAAAATCCACACAAACAGCAGAATTTACAGGCTGCGGCAGATGACAGCTCTGGGTCGGCAGGTCCTCACTCTCCCACTCCCTGACACAGTGTCTTACTACAGCCTGCCTCTGGCCACTCAACACACTGGGGCTCCTCCCATTGCACATTGTCACGGTGGGCGAGAAGGCAAGGGGGGCGGAGGCTGTGGAGGGAGAGTCATGATCTTGACTCATTATGTGCCCTAAGTACCAATGTGGTGGTATAAATACTTTGCTATTTTTCAGGAGCAAATCTATTATCACATTTTACAGACTATGTTACACCGTATAATTAGGAAACCACATGTGCTCAGTGCAGTGGAGCAATAAATAGAAGAATAAGACTGTGTATTGTTGAAGATATACTTCATAGGAAGGTTTAATCGATAAGCAATTCAAATATTTTTTCTTCTCCTTCGTGCTTTTCTTTCCTACCGCTGTAAGGGTTATTTGTTTGATTTAAACCTGTCCAAGTAAACATCCACTGGGTCATATGAATGTCTACTTTTAGGAAATCACACTACGTGAGGAAAAACTTACACGAGAAGAAATTGTACTAGAAAGACATTACGCAAAGTGAAACAACAAGTGAAGAAACAAAGGCCTGATTGCATTCACGATAGCCTCGGGGTAGAGGGCTGCAGATGTTAGCCTCTCAGCCAGCTGCTTGCACCCACGTAAAGACAGCCTTCATTGACTGTAATTACCAGTGACTCCAAACTACGGGAAAATGAACCAAATCTGTTGGTCCTTTAATCACGGTTGTCTATTGCCATCTTTTCCCGTATTTAGTATCAGACACGTATGAGGACATGTGCGGACATATAAGTGTGTGTGTATTTCTTTGGACCATGCCAAGTTAAAAGTTCATCACACCATTTACATAATATTGTTCTATGACATTCTGTCATGGCCAATGCAGGAATCTATAAAAGGCTCACGAAGGAGATGTGTGGAGTTGAGTCACAAAGTGGTTCAGTAAAAAGAATAATCCCAAAACTCTGGCAGGTTCTTTAGGTCTCCACAAATGTGTTGTGGGAAGGTCTCAAATGAGGCCTTCTTATGTATTGTTACTGTGGACACTCATCTCTAATGAATGACATGTTTTCCCCCATATTTTTCAACATTTATCAACAGAGCTTTGACTATCGTTTTGATAAATATAGAATTTGTAATAAATCTCCAACCTGTCAAATGAACACATGTCATTAATTAGAGGAGTTGCACATGCAGAATGTTCATATGTTAATTACATAAATATAAATAAATAAACTAATAAAGTTTAAGCCTAAGTGTAGGTAAGCGGGGTGTTGAGACAGGCACTCCTGATTCTAAAATAGCAGATGCTAATTATAAACTTCAGGCAACTGCTAAGGAGGCTAGCGCAATGGCAAGTCTGAGGTGTTGGGAGTCTGAGCGCCGGCTCAAGATACAACATTCCACACAGTCACCTTACACGTACTTTGGCCAGAGCAAGGAAACCCACTGAATGTTTTATTTCCAGGTCAGAGAGCTACTACACCCTCCAGCCCCTAGTGGACTGGAAACACCTCTTGTTGAGCCGGACCACCTGCCCCTGCCATGCAGGCGACATTTTGGAAACAATCCGTGTGGGATAGGAAGGAGGCCCTCTGGCAGACGTCTAAACACATGGCTCAGACCAGTCGAACAGACAGACGAGGACTGGCCTCTCTCATTGCCTGTGACCCTGTTAATGTGGCTGCTCTCAAAACGTCACTCTGCATTGCCTCCACTCTTCAAGACTACTACACAAAGTGCACCCCACCAGTTACAATTAGACGGCTCACAAATGCTCAGTGCTGGGAAAAAGTTAACGCTCACTTTGAGTTGTGTTTTTGAGAGCAATGGGAAACTTGGAATAAGTTGATGATCAATAGGATAGATGTAATTGATGTTTTTTATACCGTTAACAGGAATTCAACACCTTTTTCACAATGAAGGGTTAGTAATAAAAATATGCTTTTGTGATATCACAGGGGCACAGGAAGACGCAGATAGGATTATTTCAACCTACACACATACGCATGCACACACACACACGCACACACACAAACACACAGACCAGTGCTGAGAGGTCATTCTATATAAATGAATAACAATGGAGGAATTATAGATAAGCCCTCGTGTTTCACATATTAGCTTAATGGGAACACACCAGATAGCAGCACTTGGCTACTTAGCGTTACATATATATATGTTTTTTTCAGAGTAACATACAAGACACTTGACATTCAACTCATGTCTTCATACTCCATGCCGAGGCTACCTGTGACCTGCGATATTTCACCTCACCAGCCTGTGTGATACACTGTTGTCCAGAGTTGCACACTAACAGCAGGGCCATAATCAACACTTAATGCAAGCATCTGTTCTTTGCTACCAGCTAAAGGGGAAACACAAACAGCTTGGGTTGTAAGGCATAAGTGCTACTGGAGTCATAACTATTTAGTCACTGTCTTTCTTTGTCCTCACACCACTTACATTTACCCTTTGGACTTATTTTAAAGCCTCAGTATTCATTATAGAGTGTAGATTTGGTTTCCCTTTAAGGATGTTCAAAGCATCTTATCCCACATTGTGAGACGATATCAATTTACAAGTGTAAGGTGAGAAATACTTGAGTGCGACCCTTTTTTCCTTAATAACTGATCACTGATTACAATATCTGCATTTGAACACTCACTTTCTCCACCTGGAACATAAACACTGGATATAATCTGGTTAAATATAATAATATAATACGTTCACTTTATTTCAGCAGGACAGTAGCTTTGAGAATGTAAAGGTTTAAAAGAACATGGTTTGGATAAACCTATGGTTTAGGCTTGAATGCACAGCTGGAGTGTGTAATGGCTGCAGACCACTGCTTATGTTATGAAAACATCTTGAAAGTAAGGACCAAATGCAAATGTCCTACATTTAGGCAGTAAATGTACCATTCATAAACAAATCAAGTAATAAAAATAGCCTCTTCAATGTGTGGATTTGTTCGCTTTACTTGCCTCAAAGCCACGGCAGGTTCTCCTATAATCTTAAACAGGTAGGACTGAGGGAGTTTTTTATTTGATTGCTGTCCCACTGCCACACACTTCCCCTTTAAAATATTCAACTCTCATAGCCCTCCATAAAATCTATAATAAAACATGGTTTGTCTAATTTTAAACTCAATGGGACACATTTATGAAAGGTGAACGAGCTGTCAGGAAGTGCAACAACTGAAGTTGCACAATGTGATCCACGACTGAGGTGCCTCATTCAGGCATGTGTGTGTGTAACTGTTCAGCATGTCGGATGGTGTGTATACTCATTTTAGATTGTGGAGCTGTGATGGCTCAATATGATACATTCACCATCCAAATCCACCACCTCTCACACCGTGAAGTTCTCCGGCGCAGAGGGTTTGTGGGATGAGTGCCCTCTGGTAGTTGGGGTGATGCCAGTGAGCAATCTCTTTGGGGGGTGTGCGTGCGTGTGTGTTTATTTGTGTGTGTGTGAGAATGCTTTACAGCCATCTATGTGACTCACTGCTGGTCCTTTCATTAAACTGTTGCATACGTTCTCATTTTCTCTATGTCACCATGCTATCTATTAGTCACAAGTCTGAAACCATGACTACAGTTCCCGACACTATAAGTCACGTCTGCTAAATCATCAACTGCATGTGTGTTACTTTCATACCATGCCCTTTTTTATGTACTATGGGTGTCTGTCTTTAATCTGTGTATATCTAAAACTATGAAAAATATGTTAGCGTAAACTTGCATAAAAATTGCATAAAAAATGTGAAACCCCAATTTATGGCACTGGTCCGAAGCAAACTAAGCAAAGCCTGCTCGAAATTCAACAAAGCGAGAGGAACAGCTCGGATGCTCCTCAGGTGGCCGTCCATGGCCGTGGAAGTTAAATAAAACAAACCAGGACTCTATATATATATATATATATATATATATATATATATATGTATAGAGTCCTGGTTTGTTTTATTTAAACAATTGTTTCCTTCTCCTGGCAGTAAACCTAGATTCCATAGTATTGTGTTACATTAATTTGAATATCCGCAAGTATAGCACTGAAACTTGCACCAAGCGTATTCATGGATTTTGGATCTTTTACAGACCAAAATTAAACAAAAATGTATCGGGAAAAATAAAATAATATCATTTGTTGGCTGCAGCCCCACATAATATGCATCACTACACAACATATGGTTACATATATCTGAAATGATTGCTCATCAAAACTACACAGGAAGCCAAGTGGAAGTTTACATGTCATATAACACAGTTATCAAACTCTATGCAATAAGCCACTTCGTAATGAAAGCATAGGAAAACAATAATTTCTAATGGCCATTTTTAATTGTAATAATCAAGTAACACTCTCTTGGTGGAGCGATGTCAACTGATCTTTCAGGTAATCAAGACGAAGGTGAAATTGACAGAATCCTTTCAGTTTCAGCTGTCTATTAATTACATCCATGGTGTATCTTGATAGCCTATGCAGATGAATAATGGCCCCTCAAGGATAATGCTCAGAGTCTGCTGTGTCTCAAAGACCAATTACGCTCACTGTAAACATGGCCGCTCTCCCACGGGGAAATCATAAAATAACCCTGGAAGCACCACATGGTTTCTCTAGACTTTATAATCCAAACAGGGATTTTCCAGAATATAGCCTGATCCCAAAGGGCGAATAAGACATTAGACATCATTTCCGGGGTGTGTTATTGCTTTAGACTGATTACAACAAAAGAAAAATGTTTCAGTGCTGATGCGAGACCTGATGAATGGATATGATTAGACAAACAGAAGCAGACTTGTGTGATGACTCAAGCACAGGGAAAACCCAGGATGAATAAGTAATAAGCCACATCTACATGTGGGGCAAACGAGATATGAAATATTAAGTCAGCATCTGACATAGTGCAGGAGTTAATGTTCAGCAACTCCTGAAGAATTCACCACTGCAGCCTACATTTAGACCCCTATGTGGCCCTATGCTATAATAGAGCTACACCTCTGCTTTACACACAGCGGTGAAAGTGGAAAAGTGTATGGCTCAGCGTCTCTGTAATGCATACTGGAAAAATCCACGTTAATTTCTACATCTGCATGCAGATAACACCCGCTGCATCACGCTGGACATTTTCATAGTATACGCCCAGTTTTCTGTAGAGCGGACGAATCAAAGTGAGACATGGAAGTAAGATAAATTATCATCCGATCCCAATCTATTTATTTCTAAATAAGAAAAGTACAACAGCGCCGTGTATCTAAACCCATATATCCAGAGTGAACAAAACACACACACATACACACCCTACAGTTAAATGACTTCACACTAATTGTAGCTCTCCACGAAACATGCTCAATTACCTTTGAGCCAACACCGGGATCCGTCTCATCTTTACCATGGAAACCATACTACAGCACACGCACGCGCGCGCACAATTGCCATGACATCCACCGCTGTGGCGACAAGACGCTTTCGGCGTCCAGATCAATTCACTCCAGTGCACACTCACTCAACCTTGAGTCCATCACTCCCCTTTTTACTTACATCTCACCTCCTCTCTACCCCCTTCTTCTTCCACTTCTTCTGCTCCTCTCTCTCTCTCTCTCTCTTTTACAATAAATGTCTTGCCATGAGCCATAAAGATTTACCTTGTATCGGCAGAGGGCGAGGCGTAGGACTGGCTCCCGCTCGGTGGAGCGGTGGCTGAAGAGGAAAAAGGAGAGGCAGCTCTGCAGGGATCCCGTGAGATGCCCGGGGATGCAGCTGAGCCGGCACCGCAGGCACGCATCCGTCGACCGCCACTATCAGCCAGCGGAGGAGGAGGAGGAGGAAGCAGCAGCAGTGGCAGCGAATCGAAAGGGAGGGAGGGAGGGTGGTGGGGGGGTTGCTCTATCAGCAGCAGAAACATTACATCATAGGCTGTGGAAGGGTGGGAGAGGAGTGGACGGAGGAGGGGAGGTGTTCCTTCAGACAGCAGCACCGTCTCCGCCACTGCGCTCTGCTCGGCGCACGCACGCACGACTCCCAAATTCAATATTTATGACCAGGTCACTGCGAAATGTGCCCCTTTATATCAGGCAAATAATTAGACTCAACTTTACTTATTTGTGTGCTATATCCCTTTTGGGTGTGCTGTCAGAGTGGATTTCATGTGATGGACACTAGAACGTGGTTTATCTCCACGGGACGAATCGTGTTGTAGCATATATCTTCAAATTGCGTCGCGCCTAAAATGTGTGCGTGCTTGAACGGCTTGTCTGTTCAGTTTGTGGGAGCCCACGCTGTCTCAATTCTGCAGCAGCCATATGCCAGACCGGTGCTCGCTCGCCAGTGCCCACAAAGTGCGTTGATATTCAACCTCTGGAAAAGGTCATCTGGGATGGTTCAGTGCAGTTGCCAGTGAACAGGTGCAATTGACAGGAGTTAAGGTCCGCTCACGCAGGTTGTATTTGAAAATTGCTGTCACAACAAATGTCTCCTTAACTGTGATGTGAATATATCGAATCTTCGAGCACAGCCAATTGGCAATGTTTGCCCATGTGCAGAATGGGTATGAGTGTTGCCTCCTTTTCAGTGGTGAGTTGGTAACCTCACCACAGACCATGAACTATGTATGGTGTCGTTTTCTTACTTTTTTGTGAGCTCTTCATAATGTCATCGTGTGGCGACCTACCATAGTCTAATTTGTCCTGGCACAATTTCTTCACAACTACATTTATCAAAACAACATTAAAACATCTCAAATGTTGTGTTTTGCATTTTTGCTTCATTGCCGGCTTACTTTATGTTTAGCCATTGACTCCAATATGCTCTTATAGTCGCTGTAGCCTACTCCAAACTGTTTCTCTACTCTTAAAGTCTTGAGAAAACAGTCATTGCTGGTTGACGTAAAAAATACATCTCTACCCAGGTGCCAGAATAGGAATGTCTTCACAGACACCAGATTTAAAACTGTAAACGGCACAATACATAGAGATTTAGCTGGTGCTGAGAGGCTTAATCAGGAATTGTGTGAACCCGTTTTTCAAGGGCTTGAATGTAATAGTTCATGTATTTTTTTAAGTTGGGCATTAAAGTCACAGCCTTAAATGAAGCCAGACAGGGCTTCGGGGAGTGTCCAGAGCAGACTATAGATTAACATGACAGCATGTTTGCCAAAAACATCCTCATACGAACCAATTACTTGTAATTGAGCTTTTAAATCTTCCCCTAAATATATTTATCTATACATAAGGTACAACATAACAAGAAAAATAACCGTTTTTTTCCTGTATATTGTGACCTTAAAGGAAAGTTGTCACTGCATGTTCTGATGGTCAAGTCCACTGCAGTGGTGATAACAGAGCTTGTCCTTAAGAGCAGAAATGACAGGCCACAGAGACCTTTAATTTAAGGCCCAGTGGCAAGAAAAAGAAAAAACCCTGGCACTTGAAATGTCAATAGACGGCTCATATGGGCCATCTGTAATCTGTACTTCATCATGCCCCCCCACACATACAAAAAACAGTTGTTATGTCTAAAAACTTATGTTCGTTATTGTCAACAATGATAAAAAAACAAGTATAGACATCAAGCCTGAATAAATGTGCACTTTCATTCTGCCACAGTCCAACATAATACAGAGCCATCCCTATAACTTGCAGATGTGACCCCCACAAAAGTAGTATTAATATGATCATCTCAGTTACAATACATCCAAACAGAGGGAGAAAATAATGGAGCACTGTCTGCGCACCAAAGACCTTAATAAGTGTGACAGTGCAGGCAGAAAAATCAATGCAACTGCTATTTTGTCCCTCTGCCTTACTTTAAAACGGACCATAAAACATTCCTCACATACCAAGTATTGTAGGCTGACTGGAATTCCGACTGTAGCTGGACAAGGCTGCGTGATTTCCAGTGTGTGTGACACTATTCAGTGGAAGGAGGTTACCCCACAATGTAAACAGCACTCCAGATGGAGCTGACCTTTGCCAACACAAATTAGCTGAACCCTTATGACCGCAGGGGACTACAGCCTTGGAATATTATTGCTGTAGCACACAGACAACCAGTCCACTCCCAATGAAAAGCTCCTTTTCCCACGAAATGCTTCTATTTCACAATCGCAAATAGATTGAAGCACTTCTTTAAAAAAAACACACACACAACACAATGGCAGCATTGAGAGACGAGGGTGACCTTGACATGACATTTCACCAAAAGCGATGTTTGATGTTGGGAATAAAAACAGTATAACACAATCAGATGTGAAATTTCGAACAACCCATACTGTATATGAGCATCAGATATATTAAAAAAAACACAGATGGGGGAAACACTTTGATTGATGTTCCCATTGCATCCTTCTCATTGTGTCTGAAAAGACATAACACATCCCCTCTGCAGCTCAGTCGAATATATAGTATATGTATAGTATCAATAATTATGAGAGTATTACAAAATAACGCACCATGTCACTATCATGTTTTCGTTTTTTATGGTAGAAAATACAGTATATAGCATGTACAATGTACATGTACAATACATGTTCAAAAGCCACTGGGGCAGTCTATCTTCATCATCCAATTTGAGAAAACATTGCCAGAAGAGTTCAGTGATGATGAATTATTCAGCTTTTACACATGCAGAAAGAGGGGGTCAGCTGTGATAGATGGTGTTGATTGATCACACTTAACAGCAGCCGCCCCCGGAGGCCACATTCAAATTATAGGGTCAAAGTTGATTCCCTAACCCCCCTCTGCCACCAACGTGACATACACTCTCATATGAACGTTGTTGAGATATGCAGTACAGGATTTACAAGTGACATTAGCTTTAATGTTAAATATGAGATATTTTCATGCAAAGAAATGAATAACTTAAAAGCCTTGTGTTTCTACAAACTGCGGGTGATAAATGTTATCTGGAGGTTTCAGTGAGTGAGCTTTGAATTTAAACAGTACTGTATGTCAAACATACAGACCATGAGCAGATCGGCTAAACATCTATCAGTCCAGTGGCCCCTTAGGATAAATAACCAATTCCATACGTAAACACGCTTGTATTTCTTCTGGTCACAACAGTCACAAACTGCGCGGCAGGTTTTACACAATGGACATGAGGAAGATTATTTGAAATTAACTTAAGTCTTTTTTGATTACAGGGGTTTATTTGCCATGAAAGCTGCATTTCTGATCTCTAACATATGGAAGTCAATGCATATACTGCCATCAGTAAAAGAGCAGCAGTTGCATCTCTTCACTTTGTCTTGGAATAGTCATCTTAATCCCCCAGTATAAAGTGCTTGCAGCTGAAAGTTAACAGGGCCCCGCCCTTGGCACCTTTCCCAAGGGTCTCAGGGGCCTCTGGTTCAGCTGCTCTGGTACAATGTGGCAAATTCACAGTCTCATCGTGCCAAAGTGTGTGGTATTTGAGCGGGGCCAACTACAAAACACCTTGACCCACCCACCTGATTTCCTAATCTGACATGTTTAACTCAGCAGGAACTAGGTATTATATCTGAGGATTCAGGACTCACACGAGGAAGGACACAGTTTTAATCAGCACCTGACCATGGGACTATAGGGCGAAAAAGGAGTGTCGAAAGCTTATTAAATATTTGTTTTATATGAGTATTTCCACCCATATGTGGATAAATGATGATTTTTTTCATCTGGAAACCCCTCATAACACATTACCAGATCTATCCCCTCAGCTGCTGATCTAAGAGTCTACCGGCAACACCTCTGGGCTCTCCCGTTTCAGCTTGGCCTATCCAAACCCCTTGTTTACGGACTGTCACTGCAGTATCACGTTCTGCGTTACCGCGGCAACACAGCGATTATGTTCACCTCTCCATTCACGTCCCACTCTCGTCCCCTCAAGAAACACTCCTCTTGTCACCACACTGAGTTGACAAAGCAGGCATACTACAATACACATTGTTGGGTGGATCTAAAGAAAGCCGAGCCCCACAGCAAGGTGAAGCAGGATACATCAAACGGATCACCAAAAAGAGCTTAAAATTATTTTTAAAGCTATTTGACCGAGTGCAAACACATGTCTACTATTCACTTAAGTATATTATATATATTATATATATATATATATATACTGTATATATATATACAGTATATCCACCCTGAGTCTGGTTCTGCTAAAAAAAACTACCCATTTTCCCTCTCCATTAGTGCCACATTCTACCTTGAGATAATGTACGTTGTGATTTGCCACTATACAAATATATTTTAATTAAATATTGTGTGGATTATATACTATGCTATTCAGAAAAATACAATGTTTTTCCCACAAAACTAACTGGGAAGATATTATCCTTAAAACATGATAAGCTGGAAAGAACTGAAAGCTCTTTTTTTTCCCAATTATGATGAGATATCTGTGTGTCAATTTAATATGTCAATCTAACTATAGAATATACGATTCATGTTTACCCTTCAGCATTAGGATTTCTTGTACAGTTGCCATATTGCCTTTTCTGTGCAAACTATAGCCAGAGTGACAGATGGTTGCAACTGATCTCAAGGTTAAATAATCCCATGGCTGATATTGACTAACATACCTCCTTCAAAACCTTAATTAACATAATTCAGTTTTTCTGGTGAAATATTTGAGGAATGGTGACATTAAAAGCAGGCATGTCATGGTCACACTGAACTGTGAGTACATTGCAGGCGTGTTAATTCCTTCTAAGTACCTGTCTGTCACACATTGAATGACAGTGTGGGAACTCAATAAAAACGAAAGTCAGTTTGAAGCCTCAATTTGATAACGAAGATCAAAGGGGGCTACACTTCTGATCAGCATATAGAACCGTTTGAATCCCTTTACTGTACATTTTAGCAGTTATGGTACATACATTATAACCCATTTGCATTATAAAGCTGAAAAGTAAGCTGCTGTGTAGGCAGCCAAGCCTCTGTGCAAACCTTCACACGAAGCACTCTGACGTGTTGATTGGCACTTCCTGGTGCACCTCTAAAGCTGTTTGCTGATCAACTGAGGACATAATTACAATATTTCACAGTTAGTGAACGCGGTTACACATGATTAACTATGGCAATAATGGCTGTGGCATCTAATCTCATGCAGAGGTTTATTTCAAAATGAGAATGATGTCTAGGGTGATAATGGGATTGTGTAAAGCTTTAACAATATTTCTTGTTTACTATTTATTTTTATTATCATTTATTTAATTTCCACATAAAAGTATAGGTTCTCACAGAATAAGTAATATAATGACTACATTGCAATGGTCAACAACTGTATGGTCTAAATTCTATATCTATATATATATATAATTCGTAAGCAACTGTAGGTCCATCTGAGGGTTTCAATAAACTGTGTTTGAGTGGCTTCGTTATCAGTCTTTCCTGTGTCATTTCATGAAATAGTGTATTTAAGTTACAATGCATGCTCAACGGTGTGGACTAAAGTAGATATTTTAGTCACATTTAGTAAAATAGGTGGGAGTTGTATTCAGGGATAAAATAGGCTGAACATTACAAGATTCTAGATTTGTTAATTTTCCAGTAAAGTAAAACTTCTCTCAAAAACAAGGTGAAAATGTAGCAGACAATAATAGATACATTTAAATAACTGTACTGAGTGCATACAAATAACAAAGAACGAATAAAAAAATATGCCAATGCAATTACATATTGTCTGCTTCTGTTTATTTTTTTCAAATGACACATAACACATTCAGTCTTGGTTGAGCTCTGTAACAGCTCATTTGAATCAGCAGACATCGCATTGACCACATAACACTGCTTTTGCACATTTAGTGTTAGGCGATTAGAATAAGGAGAGAGCATTAAAATAGTCTTTGCTCTGCTGGTAATAATATGCCAGTGTTGTATTAAAATGAATTTTATTATTCTATACCAATACCACACTGTGCAGAAAGACCAATTCCATTCTCATAGTGCATTGCTTCACATCTGGAGAGTGTTTGTGTTATCATTGAGGTCCATTATTTCACTAGTGGACTGCTCAATGAACATGTATGGGCAAACGCTGAGCTTCTCAGCGGTACTGTCTGTAAACTCTGCTCTGCAAAATTAGTGTATATTTTAAGGAATGACAAAATGCTTGTTCTGCGAGACCAGATGTGAAGTCTAACCTGAATATTTACTCGCTGACAACATAGATCTTATTGTCTGTACCCTCTATACTGGTGACCACTTGGACTAGAGAGACACTTTTCTGATGCATCAGGACAACAACTGGTGAGATTTTATTTTGCCAATTATTATTATAATATATTATTAACAACACAATAGTTAATTCATACGTTAAAAAATAAATAACACCTGAACTTTTCGGTTTGACATTTGACTTTTTGGAGTTGCACACACAGACCAACAGTATTCCTCGGCTGGCTAAAGTTAAGCCAGACACTAAGCTGAATTATGCAGTGTATGCAAACTTTCAAACCCATGCCAGGCCTAATAATACACTGACCAGAGCAGAGGCCAGAGCCAATACAGCAGCGCGGTAGGCCTCCGTTTCTCTGCCTCTCCCAGAAATCCTCTTAGGTCGTGCCTCTCTGCAGGCCTCTAAACTTAGCTTAGCCCAGAAACAAACCAGATCAGAGGATGTCTGCCCGCTGCTGGGTCGTGTGGCAATCCTTCAATGGGTTCAAAGATGTGTGACAACTGCTCACATTCTCGGGTGAGACACCGCGGACAGCATGGAACCACAACAATAGCTTAAATCCCTGCAAGTATGCACAGGAGCCAAGAACTCCAGATGACAGGAAACACTCAGTCATTGACACAGAAGTGTCAAGATGAAGAATTATATAATTAAACACAGTTGAACTTAATTCTTCATTCCTCTGCAAGTGTGCACGGTCATGGTCAAATGATCAAAGTCGAAGATAGAGGGAAAAAATGTATGTTTTATTTAAACTGAGACGTATTCCAGTCTCAGCAGTCAGAAATTCCCTGGATAACTCTGGTCCCCTCAGAATAACTGTAGTCTGTCAGTAATCACAGTGGAAAGACCAACTTCAGAAGCTCCACTGACACAGGTCTGTCTGCGGCAGACAAGTCGAACCATGTGTGGACACTCCCCACCCTTTTCCTATTTCCACCGTACTGACACGTCGGGGTTTATCCCCGCCTGACAATATTATACCAATTTTGAAAACAGTTTCAAGGCTAACTTTGAGACCTGCTGAAAAACTAAAGAGGTCTGTTTTTTTGCATTTTATTTCCATTAGTTTCATGTGGATATCAGGAAACTGTTTGAGCAGTTTCAACTAATTGGAGATCTCTCACATCAGTTGTGTTAAAGCACTTACTAATCACTGACTGGTGTATGACACTGATGCTATTATGATGTCAGGCGGGTGGTAATGCAAATAGAGAACAAACAAAAAACATAACGCACATGCCTGAATTGCGGATTTAAAGAATATGTTCATATCTATTCAGCCATGCTAATGCACAGTTGTGGTTACTGAAGTGTGACATGGGTACACAGACTGGGGAGCCGCTGTACCTTTCCTTGGTTCCTGGCTGGAGACAGACCTCTCTTTGGTTTTTAAAAAAAGAGGCACCCACAGACAAGCAGTTACAACAAATGAGGTTGCTCCAAGTCTTGGAACAGGGTTATGGTTACACAGAGGGAAAACCCCAGCTCATTAGTGTCGAGTAATACCACACAGAGATAGACACAGAGTACTCTCCTCGATGAGAAGACAAACTGATGAGCACTGACAATTCAGCCCTATGTTCCAGTCTGGGGTATTTTTTTATATATATATATATTGACCTGACATAGATGAGTAAAAAATGTAAATGATGTTCTAAAAAAAAATTATATAATTTTTTTTCATATTCACCTCACATACATAAGTTAAAGTTAAAATAATCTTTATTGCATTTTAAACATAAATCCACTTACTGTGCGTTTTCTAATACTTAAGGCTGGATGCTGTAACAAATGCAGTTACTTATTTCAATATAAAAAGTAAACAGAACCTTTGACTGCACATGACACACAAACTGATAGTTTAAAATGAGTGTGTTGGTGGGGGCTAATTTTCTTCTCAATATTACCAATTACAGAAATGTTCTAACATGGCAAAAAATCCATGATCATGGATTAAAAAACACGCAATTGCATTCAAAGTGAATCTGATTAGCAAACTGTGCCCTCTTTTCATGTACTCAAATTAATTTACTTTTTCAAAACTGTGGCAAGTATCTGTGGGAAATTGCCAGGATGTTTCACTTGCTTCATTATGATGTCACTGTCAAGTAGCATTTATAGATATGTCACGTTTGATGCTTTAAAAACACTGCACTAACACTGGCCCTCTGTAAGAGACCAGCCAAGTTTGAAGGCCGTTATCAAGTAAATATTAATACCGATAGTTTTAGAGATTGCCCTATTTTTGAATGAAGTACATCACATTTGTTTTGATGTGTCAAACAATATTTTATACATTTAATTGATTAAATATTATGTCAACTGTGGAAAAAAAAGGGCCCAGCTGTTGATCATTTATTCCATTAGAGTAATTCTAAACCTGCTGGAGATTCTGGTTGCAGGCCAGTAGAATTACAACGGTGTCACACTAACAAGAAACAGACCAGGCAGTTGGAAAATGCCTCATCAGATGAATGCTACTGTATCTGACACTCACGGAGACAGAGGAGGCACTGAGCTGGGGCATGCTGTGATCTAGCCCAGTCAGTCTAGTTTCTGACCATCTGTTGTAAGAAGCCTGTGTGTTGTTAACACCTTATGTTACCTCAGGTGTTGACCAAAATCGCTCTCTGATGCATTATTTGAAAAGATTGATTTTGACACACATGACTACACTGGGCAAGGATGACTTCTGACAACTCCCTGGAGGAGCCATGCCATTCTATTTTTGTAGTCCATAGTTTCACTCAGCCCTACAGGTCCATTGACGCTGCTGCCGTATACTACAACTGCAGTCAACTGTACTGGCATGCACATTTATCCTAGGTCCATGAGGTAAATATTCTTTTTTTGTCAAGGTTAAAAGAAACATCAACATCATAGGGCAGCGGAAAAACAAAACCTTTCTTAAAATGTCAAGAAAGGTTTAAGAGAGCATCTGTTTCAGCAACCCACATATTGCATGCCCTACATCCAGGGTTCTTTGTGTGGGGTTTGTATTACAGAAACACACATTTCTTCATAACATAGCAAAAACAGACATGAGAAATCTGTGGATCAACATTTGTTGAAGGGCTGAAATTGAAAGTATGGGCAAATCTTTGATAATAGCACATCAGTCACTGCGGCCATGCTGACAAACTGCAACAGTGTTTAACTCTGCATTAACTGTGAAAGAAACAGTGAATACTTAGTCCAACTGCAGGATCTGACAGGGGTCAAAATGACAACACTGATGCCTTTGAAAGAAAAGCTGAGACAGCTATAAAACCAGTTTTGAAACTGGGCTCCTCTATTTCAGTGAATAAATTAAGAACAGGAGTCTTAACATCTTTGCTCCAATGTGAATGTTAGGGAACAATACCACCTACACGATAAAAATCAAAGTTTGACTTTTTCCAATCTATTTCACACTCTCGGCCCCCTATTTGACATCAAAGTTTAGAGGTAATGCAGCTCGCACACTGGAAGCCACAAACCCTTTTGACATTTAAAATGAGATAACATTGCATGTAACGTTGTTTTTTTTTGCCTTTATGCTACGTGTAAACAAACCATAATGTGTTGCATTTATGAAATCAGTCTGGTCAGCAGTGAAAGCATATGAATCTGCCCACGGAGCATTAAACGTTCTGTTTTCTTTTTCTTGTTTCGTTTTCTTTTTCTGTTTGCTTTGAAAACCAAAATAGGTGTATGTAATGTCCATGTATCTACAGTTTCAGACTATGGACTGCTTTATGAACAGAGGTGGTACAGAATTAACTGGGGTCCGATGACATGCTCAAGTGAAGGAGGAACACGTGTTCAGTATACCTACGTCATAAATAAAATATCAAAGTGCTCAACACAGTGCATGTTGAAATACAACATGACTTCAGTCTATCAGCAATTTACGGCATTTCCTGTGTCCCAAGGCTACTGCAAAAATGATACCTCCCAGCTGAAGCTAAAATAATGAAAGAGAAAGAACAAAATACCCCCAAATCTTAACTTTATGACAGATTTTTCCATCATATTAGATGACCACGCTGAACACTTGTGGCAGAAAAACAATGACTACCAGGAGAAGAGGGTAGATTTGACCAAGGATCTGCACATGACAAAAGAGGAAATTGATATTTTCTGAGGTAACTGAATATTCTACCAAAGCTGAAAATTTGGCCCGCAGCACAACATCACACATGGCACCTAGATCTATTGTCTATCAGCAGCCTGAAGCGCTGGTGTGATGGAGTTTCAGTCAGAATCAGAGCACAAAGTACTACCAAAGTACACTGGGAGATGTGTGCCTTTAGTCTCTGGTTGTGGATTTTGGAAACAACACGTATCTACTTACACAGCTGTATACGGATCAAACAAAATTAGATTCTGTTTGACTAGACTTCAGGCACAGTCAAATAGGCCAAAGCAAAGCGAATGGGAATATGTCCTGATAAAGGTTAAATACATCACTTGTATAAATGTAACCACTAAAAATTCCAACCACGTCTTTAAATTCCTCTCGTCTTTTTTCTCTTGCGAGTCCAGCAAGAACCATGATGAAACTGCCAATGCCTTGTAAATCAAAATAATTAAAAAGCTTAAATGGGATTGTGTCTTTGATTTGACAACTTTTATTTACTTTTACTGCGGCCCTTGTTATGAAAAACTACTCTGCTAGCCATGAACTGTGTAAATATTATATGTTCAAAAGACTGACATTAAGATCATTAAAAGTTATAAGATCATGCTTAATTGCAGACTACTTACCTATTTTCTCAAACACAAGACCGACAGGCTTTATTTTGGTTAATACCCTTTAGATCTTGACTAATATATTTATAATCTTGCTTATATTAGATAGTCATTTTTCAGTTTCAGGAAGGGAGCACAGAGTTTTAACATTTTGGATCCAGTACGAATATGCAAATGAGGCTGACAATAATTTAACAATTCAATGATATAACACATTTCCAGTAACATGACAGATAACTTCTGAAAACACTGCAGTTATGACCGTGTGACCACAGACTCGGTACTAAGGGGATTGTTTTACAGATCTGGTAAGATGGTAAGCTTGTTCATTATAATCAGACTACTTAAAAATGTACAAATAATCATAATAAATCATGAAAAAAAAATCATCTTCTACTGCCTAAAGTGAGTAGTCTGAAACAGTGATAATAAACTTTTCTTGTTTTGCCCTTTGATGTGAATATGTTATTCAACAGTTACAAAATGTTGATAATGACATGTTCATGCGTTGTTATTTAACCAATGTTAATATCCTCTTTAACAAGAGTTGTTCTTATACTTACCCGTCTACAATAATCAAATCTACATATGGATCTTTATCCAATTTAGAAAAAATCATATTATTTCCACAAACTTCACGTTTTAAGCCTACAGTAGCTCTGTAGTCTATTAATCATCCTCCTCAGGTCATGATCTTACCAGCACGCAGACCCTTGGTGCACAGACTAGTGAGTGCAAGTGATGTGATAGCATCAGACTTTGCATCAGAGCGTTAGTCACACATGTGTACACACACAAACACACACGCGCACACACACACAAACACACACCCCCTATATCAAAGAGCCCTTCTTGAGGCTTTGCATAGCAAACAGGTGCTAGATTAAATCAGAAGGGCAGAGACAAAAGCTCAGTGTCTGTTACTTGGCTTTTCACCACAGAAGTCAAGTCAAAGCCTGAAAGGATAAACCTAGTCTCAAGTTTAAAAGCAAGGAGAGTTGAAAGACACGTGAATGCCAAATAAAGACAAATTCATCAAACCTATTGACGGCTCCAAAGGACAAGAAACTGAGGTGGTCTTGCAAAGGTGATTTCCAAAATATGATACTTGCATTGTATGTCTATTAATATCAAATTAACATTAGGTCAAGACTGTGACTCCCACACTTAAAATTCATCGTTTTATATTTCGCTAGGAATCTGGACCTATAAAACTTCGACTTTACCAACTATCTGATTATTGTGAATAATTGAAAGCAACACCAGGTCCAAGAGATAGTTAAAAACGTTTTTTTCTATCAATGTCAACAAACACCATCAACAGTGTCACCAAGACAAGATTTAAACCAATTCAATGATTGAGAGTACAACTGGTAACTGTGTACACCTGCTTCATCCTTATTTTGTGTGTTTTTAAGGAATCGGGCGATCGTTGTTGTGCTGATTGTGTTCATTGGCAAAAGTAACATCGTCGGCCAGCACTCTTTCTCTGAATTTCTGAAAGAAATTGGCAGCTCCCTCCTACATACAATCTTACATACAGTAATATAAAAAACATCAGCACAAAAATGTCAGTAGATGGAAAATATAAACATACTTTGCTGTGTACTGTCTAGCTAAGGGCTGCATAACTCACCTGTTGTTTTGCGAGACAAATTCTCCAAAATTGATGCAACTGTTGAACGTGATTCACCACATGGTCCATAATTGTGGCCCTTATCTCATGGCCGCTCTTGGTCTTGCTTTCCTTTCTCTTCTCCCTCTCCCTGACCCGCTTTTCTCTTCACCAACCTGTCCACTTTAATCCACAATTCCAAGGATAACATTCAAAAGCCATCTCTTTTACTCTCATTGCATTGAGCAATGAGGCCAATCACGGATCACCTGGGTAGGTCGTCAGCCGTAAACTGCCCTCAGCTGCGTTTGGAAGGATTATTATTTCACTTTCATGTCAATATTTTGATATTCTTTTTCAAAAGATTTGAAAGTGTCTGCATCAGATCTTTTTAATCATTCTGTTTTGATTGTTTTATTCATTCTTATGGACAAAGTGTATCGTGTTTATAGGTGCTGGACTGAGAAAGGAGTTTCTGCTGATTGAATGCATTCTGTGTGAAAGCAATGAAAAGTGATTTACAGTTTGCTCCAGATAAAGTTCTGCTTTGCTGACTGTGTGAAACGTTTTGACAACGTGGCTTCAGTTTTGACCATTTCTTAATTGATTCAGAACAAAAATCTACAACATGCCAAGGTTCTTGTTAATGTATTGCAATACTGTAGCTCGCTGAAGGGACAACATTGAGAACATAATGCACAAATGACAAACTGTGCACCATAATCATTGTTTTGGTAATAACTAACTTACTAAAACCCCCAACACCAAAACATTTAATAATGAACCACACAAATCAATCTTAATTGTTTCAGAACAAAAATCTACAACATGCCAAGGTTCTTGTTAATGTATTGCAATACTGTAGCTCGCTGAAGGGACAACATTGAGAACATAATGCACAAATGACAAACTGTGCACCATAATCATTGTTTTGGTAATAACTAACCCCCCAACACCAAAACATTTAATAATGAACCACACAAATCAATGTACATACTTTAAAACAAACCCAACACTGCTATAAGTTTTTACTGAAAAAAAATTCCCCATCACCTAAGCGCATCCCGACAGAAGTAACTGGCAAACTACTTCTTTTACGAAACTCTACATTACCTTGTTCACTTCAATTTCAACAATAAATGAACGAGCAATTCCACAACAGCAATCTTCCCCTTACCAAATAAAGTGAAATGATAAATCCATAATTTAATATAGAAATGTGTGAAATACGCATTTTAGCTTTATATTCTGTCATAAAACAAGTTTAGATAACTACTGAGCTCTGTGGTGTTATCCATCGTCAGTGGATGACGTGGTCATGGCCTAACTCCATCACCTTCTTTCCGAAGGTGGGGTCACTCTCCTTTATACTTCAGTTGGAAAAAAGTGCCTGACACACACGGTAATCGTAAATATTGCATTAAGCTTTAAGGTGCTGGCTTTTCAGAGAACAAAAGGAGTAAATCAACAACACAGTCATGGGCAGGACAAGTCTGCACCTGCACAGCTGGGTGCTGCGGGCCGTGACATCATGCGGGGTAACACAATCCCCAGACAACACTGTTGTGAGCAATACCAGCCCAAAGGAGAAGGGTCGAAAACATAAACTAAGACTTACAAAAACAGAACCCCCCCATACTTAATAATATATTTTCAAGCAGGAGCACAAAGCCTGTAGCATGTTGTCCAGTGATTTCCTGTCAAGGTTATTGCCGCACTTCTGTGCAAAGCTGCATATTGAGAGCAGCCAGACCAATGAATTTTCCACTCCTATCCTGCCTCATCTGTTCACTGTCCATCTCGGCAGCGCCTCATGTATTCTAAAGCCTCCCCAAACACATCAATCATGAAAAGCACTGGGAATATGTATGACTTTCTGAATTTGGGGATACAGCTAGAAAACACTTGAATTCTCTCAGCCTTTGGTTTCTGTTTAAAAGATTAATGTTTCATGGGTGAAGCCATGCTACAACGTTTCCATTATCTGCAATATGATTAGTACTGAAGGCTAAAAAGTGAATACATAAAGTGATACATGACAATTTAGAATAAAATAAGCACTGTGTGGCTATTAAACGATTACCTAGATCATTGTAAAAAATATGGCAAAAATAATTCACGAGGATTGTAATCGTTTATCACTTTAAGATGTAACATCCTCTTTGTGCTGTTGCTTTTTGCTGTTAATATTATCACCTTTAGCCACTCCGAGCATCTGTGTCTTGGAATGGATTACATCATGTTAAAGTAAGGTGGACCCAGCATTTAGTTTCCTACGGGGAGACACCTTGGGAAAAAAAAGATTTCGAAAGCACAGATATGAATTATTTTCCCATACCATATTGAACAGTTGAACTTAAGGAAGACAGAGTTCATTGCACAGTGACTGTAGTAGATTGGGGTCAAATTGTACAGAGGTTGTTTTTATTTTGTACACCCCTGCAAGATAGTCATCTTACGCTGCACCAAGATTTCAAAGTAGACTGCAGTGAACGATGCCACAGGATGATGATTGGGTTCCCCCTAGTGGCCTCTTCATCACACCTCAATCAACAACCCTGGGGTTTTTCTTTTAGTACCAAACATTGCTCATCAAACTAGGTTTTGATTCTTTACACGGTTTTGGGGCTTTCGAGCCATTTGTCAGAAAAGCAAACCAGAGACGAGCTGATGGAGCTTTCTAACATTGCTTGTAAATTCGAATCCACTACTCATAAACAAGCAAATAATTGATTGATGAGGTGCACAAATGTAAGAGTCTCCGGATTAGCAGAGTTACAGTATAAATGACCATGATCACAGCCAAATCCTGAACACAACGTCAATCTAAAGCTGTTTTTTTTAAGCACCAGTGCCATCTATTGGGGTATTCATAAAAACACATATTCACTAAGGTTGGGTCCAGCATCTTCTGACTTTCCTATAGCCCACATAACCATAACCTTTTCCATAACCTCAAATCTCACACACAGATATATATTTACCTCACACTAATATTACCAAATCATAAACCTTGTCTGAAAACATGAACAGGAATGTTTTCATCATAAAGCTATTACAAATCTATACTGTATAACAGTATGGATAGAACAGCACATTTATTCAGTACAAAATAAGGCTTTTAGTCCACAATCACAAAGATTGTTGTGGGATACACATCTTTTTTTCCCCTCAGCGTTCTTTAAAATGTAGCTTTAGCACAAGATCAGTCAAGGCAGAATTGCTAATTTAAAAATAACAGAATGAGCAGAGAGGTGTTCTGAATTCCAACAAGCTCCACTAAGACATGCACGATGTACAAATCATACAGAATAAAAACAACTATAGCATATAACTCATACGACAAAAATATTTTACATCTCTTCAAATATTTTTTAACACTTAATATAACCACAGGATCAGATACAACAAATAAACATTTCAGAGCACATCTCCAGCCCTTCAAATAAATTACCATCCCTCGTTTTTTCCTTTACAGGTAATAACTACACCTATGAAGAAAATGGAAACAGGCACATGACCTGCCGTGGATAATGCACTCTGTTGAGAGCAGTTCTAAATCCGATTTATTTGGTCAAAGAGTCAAAATATGATGCATTTGTATCCAAAATGATATGCTTAATTAACATGTACATATTTTTACACAAGAAAATCTCACAAAAATAAAATAGCGGATTATTTTAAATGCTCACATGACACCAAGACATATTTTTCAAATAAAATATTGCAGTCTGCTATATTTTGCAATGTCATGCTTACACAATGGGCAAAGAGCAAGAGTGGAGGGAACTGAGATTTTTTTTTGCATCTCTCACACTGGGTGAGAGTTGGCAGTGCTGTCATGTTCAACCAATGGTTTCTCTCTTTTTGTGTGAATCCTAGGTGAATAGCGCCTCTCAGAGGAAACTGTGGCACAGCAGAGATTCAATGGAGGATATCTATAACATGAATCAAAAGCCAGTATTGGTAATGGAGTTTCTCTATATGGTGGTTAATGAAAAACCAAAACACTTAAACCAGGTCGGCATGGCTTGGAGCAGCATTGGAGCAGGAGCAGTTGTTACAACAGGAACATGTAGATTATTTTCTGTGTTTACTATAAATGTTATTTATGATAACAGATTTAATATCCATTCATGTTGAAGAAGAAACTATGCGCAGAGGTAATGATTTGTAGATGTTAACAGGCCAACATAAGAGTTGTTTAATGCAATGTCTTATCATTGAGAACAAAAAAAGCACAACATGTGATAAACAGATTTATGGAGGGTGATGAATAATACAGTGTTTATTGATCTGAAGTCAAGAATACAGTCCCACACAAGCAAATTAATAGTCAACCTAATAATGTCAGTATATTCTTAAGCCGGTCCAGCCAAGAGGTACCATGGTTTATGAATAGATGCTATCTGGAAACATTTTATTATTTTTTTTTGAAAGAAATGCTCTACAGCCAGTGATTAAGATTTTAGTGTTTGGATAATGATTTAATAAATATTACAATGATTGAGTGTAGTGAGTCCAAATTGAATTCTCATAGAAGTTCAGTTGGGTAGCATACAGGGAGAAAGAGTAGAAGAAGATGCACTGCGATAGACAGTTCTAATAGGATTCAATCCTCTGTCAGCAAGAGGCTGCCGTAGCAAAAGCTCCCCCATCTTCCCTTCCTTCCTCTTCTACTTGTAGTCCAGCAGATACATGTCTGTGTTATGCATACTAAATTCTCCTGTACTGCCAACAATCTATCAGTCCACAATTGCGTGTTCTAGGCTCTATCAGAGAGCTGCAACACCACTTGACTACTAGAGTATTTTTTTCTCCTGCCTCGATGTTCTTCCTATGTGTACGCTTTGTGCTGGTATGGTCTCCATGGTCTCATTTATGGAATTATTTTTGAGTTCACAGGCTGTATGCCGATGGATATATGATGATGAGATGAAGGCAGCCTTGAGTTGACCAACAGTATCTTCTTGCAGGAAGCTTCAGAGGTTCCTGGGCTTGGCCAAGTCCAGCAGGGATTTCATATGATGCCTTGGCTGGTCCCATCCATGGATGTCTTGCCTCTCTTTTGGTTCCTCACAAGTGGTCATCAAAGGCAATGTAGACTATTCAAAAACGTATCTCAGGTTGCGTCCTTGTCAACCTATATCCAGCTTGTGTTGTGAACTCTAACTCAAATGTCCAAATAAGCAGGGATGGCATAGCTGCTAACAATGTCCTCCTGTTCGGTCATGAATCCAGCCTAACCTATCACCTGATGTTTGTAGAAGCTGTCATCCAAGAACATATTTCCTCCTGCCTTATTTGCAAGTCTTTTTTCAGTGGATGTCTGCACAGGCTGACCACCATACAGTCAATGCCTACTTTATTTTGTATAGGCAGTTTTCCAAAGAACACGTGGACCGTAATGTGCAGTTGAAAACACTTTTGCACAAGGGGTCAATATTGGTGAAACCTGAAAGTGTAGTCTCCGGGATAACATTTTTAAACTTTCTAAATCACTTAGGCCAAGATATGCAGATGTGCTACAATAGTTTTCAAACTATTCTACATGAAATCCAAAAGATTATAAACTCTGTGGAGATCAGACCAATGCCCTCCTGAGATGTTGCTGCCTCAGCTGCCAACATGAGCCATGCCAGACCTCTCTTTCATTGTTATTCCATTTCTACACAATATTCTGTCGACATTGATTTTCGTGTCAGATGGGAGCATGTGAGGACCCCCTGACCTTGCTGTTCCGTCATGTCTGTCCTGAAAAGCTTCAAGAACGGTGTCCCCTGATCACCATCACAACTTTGGAATTTCAAATACTGACATTAACTGGCTCAAAGTGTTCAGAGTAGATACGTTGTCACAGACTGAGAGGAACACCAAGCAACAGGATGTCAGGTTATCAGGACATCCCTCCCAAACTCACTCTCCTTGAATGTGGCAACGCAGTGTACCAGATGATTGCCGCCCCTGCATCCAGCTTACTCTCCTCAGCTGCTCAACATGCGGGAGGGAGAGGTACAGTGGCTGTATGTGTCAGGGTCAGCTAGGAAGTATACGTGGTCACAGAGTTCAATACCTCCAGGGACATCAAGATGGTGGCTGAGATACTGGTTGGTTATAAGAGACCAATGTCAACATTACGGCAAATCCATGGTAGAAACATCTACCACTGATGGGATCTGTGGGGAACTGTGCATGAGCAAGTTTGTAGTCTGCACAAACGGTGAGAGAAATAGCTGGTTTTCAATCCCAAAATTAATTCAAACAGTCAGCAGAAGAAATAGAATTAAACAGATTAAAAGATGGAATGTTCTTAAGAGAGACCACACAAAACAAAATCTTTAATCAAATTAAAAATATAGCAGATTTCAGATATTAACACAGAGAAATGCATTCACATTTGATTGTTGTGTACAACTGAACGTAATACCAAGAAACGCCAGCAATTACGCAAGTTTAAATACTTAATTCCCTTGTAAAATGTATTGTATCAAGATTAGAAAGATCCAGAAATGACACAGAACTCTTTCCTTAATGTGTCCTTGTAAGCTTTCCGTGATGTACCATAAAGTAATTCACATTCAATATGGTGGCCTAGAAATTGGACTTTTTCACGTAATATTCTGTCCCAAGCATACAAATAGATGGCTCACGAAAACACTCTACGTTGTCAATGCAAACATTTTAAGCTTCACATAGATAGGATTTCTAGCAGAAGCATTTAACTCAAGTGTGACTTAAACGGTACAGTAATTCCGTATGTTATGCATCTACACTTATTTGTATATAAGGGCAAAATACAGATTGTTGGTGTTATGCAGTGCTGTGTTTTGGTACTGCAAGCAATAGTCTAGGTCGAGGTTAATGTGGGGTGAACAAAGACATGGGACTGTATGTGGTGTGTGTGATTAAGTTCAAACAGCAGCAGCCCTTTGATCAGGGAAGACATTGTCTTGGAGAAAATCTAATACAAGATTGTATTAAAATTCACGTTACTAATGTAGCTTAACTTGGAGTTCAGCCAGGAAGTGTGTTGCTGTGCATTCATCCTAAGTCACAAGCACAGTTCCTGCTATCTCTAAGCTCCACCTGCCCATTCTCGTTTTGATCCAACATGCTCCTGACATGCTCGGCTTGAGACAGGCGCCTGCCATTCCTGCGCAGTGATCACTGCGTGACCCGCCTCAACCCCACCAACGCCATCTCATCTGGAAATACTAGTGATCATCATCCGTCAATCACTCCACACACAGCCCTTCATGAGATGCCCCTACTAATGCTCCATTCCGGACCACCTAATTCAGTGGAATGCTTGCACGGTATTCTACTTCCCACTGGGATCTAGGTGCCCAACTATATTCCTGTTGTTCACAATAAATGTAATGTAATTATACATTGCATTTAGTTATTTTCACTGGTTCCTATATAAGACTCTCCTGATTGAAGTAACAGTGTAATCACACATGCATTCTACAAATTAATCAGTAACCAGACTGGCACTCTGTAGAGCAAACACCTCCACCAAGACCAAACAATCCTGTCTACATGTCTGTCTGGGTCTTATTATATATTTCCTGGCCAATGCCCCAGCCACGTGTGGTACAAGTGGGGGTGTATACTTTTTGGGTTAACCTTTGAATAAACAGCGCAGGTTAAAATATAATAAAAGTGAATAAAACAAACAATATTAATGCTAACAAGACCATTCTCTTAAAGTTGTATGTTTTCGGTGAACCTGTGTAGAAATGGCATGTACGTTCATTCTGTGGCTATAGTTTCAGAAGTTTATCTCTTCCTGTCACAATCAATCTCTTTTTTTATGGATTTTTGTACTGCCATAAGGGTCAAAAAGCAAGTATCTCAAATTATATTTGTGGACTGAGAAGTCAAGAACAAATAAATCCCACAACGCCACCCCAGGAATTTAAACCCAGGGAACAATGCCCACTGCAGGCCAACAATTCAAAAAGATACTCAAGTTCCATATACAAATATGCAAGAGACATGGTTCCATCCATCATCCACCATCCAACAACTATTTACTATTAATCACAAAAATGACAGAAAAGAGCCGCTAAGCACACTTTCAGACATACACTTGGATTAAAGGGAAACATATATGAATGCTCACACTTAAACACAACAGACAAATAAACTGAGCACTGCAATTACCAAAGCTGATTCAGAAGATATTCAAAAGCACAAAAACAATAACATGCATGAATCCGAATGGGAGGGCTTGTGAGAGGGCGTGACGCACCAATTGCAGGGGGTAACGCTGGAAGCCCCTGCACAATCATTGCCCCTCACTCCGTTAAACTGGCTCCAGTACAAGGAGTATGTTGGTGAGTAACAAAAAACACCATCCAAACACACTGGCAAGCACGGAGTTAAAGGCAAAACTGAACATAGGGGCAAAATTTACCAAAAAGCCAAAGCAGCAGGGGCCCAGCAGCAGGAGCGGCCGGTGCGGTCAAACCAGGCGAACGACATATCAATGGACCAACAGTTTAAAATGAATGAAGTAAGCAATCCGTGTCTTTTAGGGCCACCGTGCGCGATGGATGGAGGGGCCGAGTGATGATCATCGATCACCTGAAATCAAAACGCCTCATACGCATGGCATCAAAACATAACAGGGCAGAGGATGGATGGACGAACCGAAGCGGTCCACGTCGGGCGACCCCTGCAGGGAGAGCAGGTTCTATCATACATGTAAACGGGACAACACGGGGACCATGCAGGTGCCACTCTTACCTGTGACAATGCGGAAGTGGGCGGCAAGGAAACGGGACTGGCGGGAAAACAATAATTAACTCGCATATCCGCCTGCTTATCTTATCTATCTATCCGTCTGTCTGTCTGTCTGTCTGTCTGTCTATCTATCTATCTATATATATGTAAATTGACATGGCATGGCGCTAATTTAATAATGTCTGCTGTGGAGTTTCCCATTTCAGAATATAGTTCATTTCTGCTGTGTGAAGATGCCTTCAAAAACTTGCATGGTGGTATCACATAAAATATGATTAAGATGTCAATTTATGCATTTTTGCATCAAACTGGCTGCACCTTGCATTATTATTGTGGACATAATGATACTCAGTGTGCCATTGTTATACCCAGGATATAGTGCAATCATAATATTGTGATGGTCACTATATATATATATATATATATATATATATATATATATATGTGCTCAAGTTTAGTTGTTGTGAAATGTGATTCATAAATCATAATTATTATTCATGTGTATTTGACATGTTGGTGGGTTAAGATTTGGAATATGCTTCATATGTGTGCACTGTGTATACAAAATAAAAAAAAAACATTGTGTTGAGGATGCCCATGGATGTTGCCACACATGACATGATCTTTCATATTGACCAACACAATTATTATTGTTTGTCTCATGCATTTTTGCTGGAGTAAAGCTGGAAGGTCAATGTTTTCAATTACAGATTGAATTACTGATACCTTGTATCAGGTTCTTGATCATGACAGCACTGGTGCCAGTGGACAGGGGTAAATTCTTACAGGCCACACAAGCTACAAACTAAGCACTGTTGCTGCCACAATCTCAATCATATAAATACATTTAATAAGAGAAAACATGTGTAGCGGTTACTCAAAACGCACATCATAAACATGATATCTGCCAGGTTGAATGTTTCCCAAATAAGATATAATAGAAAAATAAGATAACTATTTTAAAGATTTGCAGCCAACTGATCATTTACTATTTTTATGAAGAAAATATATATATCATATGGTTCTATAGCAGGATTGTATTATCATCACAACATATTCATCCCTTTTCTTTATGTTTTTATGTGAAGCTATAGGCAAACCAGTTGCTCGCTTTAGCTTTATTACTTCAAAGTACACAACCTTCTTAACTTACTTAGAAATATACACCTACAACAAAACTTGAATTTCACTGACATTGTAAAACATGATCATGCCATAAAAAATACAATTCCAAAAATCCAATAATATAATACGATGTGCATAACATTTATATATTGAAATATGAATATATAATTATGTAAAATACAGGCTATGCAGTGTCTGATTTTACAGTACAGACGGCAACAGAAAAATCATGATGATGATGTTATGATTAAAATAGTTTTTCCTTTTAATTATTTGCTATGAATAGTACAAAACACCCATAAAAAAGGATATGCCATCTCTCTGTTGCAAAAACACCTTGCATTAGTAATGATAATAATAATAACAGTATCGACGTAGACATCTGATGAGTAATGTGCAGTATATCACAGGGAGGTCAAATTATTTAGTTGTTTTAAAACGTTAATTATCTGTCATTCTTTTTTTGACAAAAGATTCATTGTTTCCATTAACATCTTCTCTTGTATTATTTGTGTAAATGTGTAATTGAGGATCAGACAGAGTGGGAATTTACATTTAATAACGCGTCAAAATAGTTTAATCTTCCAGAATAACGTCATCTTTTATCATAATTTTCTATTTTTCAAACCCATTTCGGCCAATTCCAAATAACCCTTCTCCTTGCCAATATATTGCTCCCTTCAGTTTCTTCTTAAAATAAATTTCCACATAAATGTTCCTGTCTATAAAAGCTTTATTTTTCCTTTTTTTTTTGCAATGCTTTTATCTCCCTGCTTTATGCTGCTTTTGCTCAGTATTTTTTTTCTTTCTCCCCTCCCTATGTCTGTCCTTCTTTCGCTCCTTCTCTTTTTTTCTTGTGGCCGCTTTTTATTCTGTTTTCTTTCATTGTTTTCCTTTTCTTTCTCGCCCAGGGACCCCATTTTTTTCTCTTCCTCTATTCAGGTTTTCTTTCTTCTCTTTTCTGAATAGTTGTGGTACTTTAAGGGGAAGGCGAGGGTGAGGGGAGGGAGGTTAGTTTCAGTCAAAGCTGCAGAACAAAACTTCCTCCCACACCACATGCAGTGTCTCTTGGAATGAGTTTGTCACTGACTTGAAGACACACTCCCCCTCCTATGTATACCACCATGGATGACAACCCTACAGTGAATTGGTATTAGGCCAGCAGACATGTTCCATGGTGATCATTGTCCTCTTAAATATCAATGGACCATGTTGGGTAGAGCCTCTGTTTGTTTCAGCAATGTTATTTCACCGTGCAGTATCACACAGCAGTGACACATGATGTGGTGGTGCGTTACACCCACTACAGCTGTGTGTGAATATGATTATCTCCCAAGTGAGGTGCGTAGAGGGAGGCATTTGTGCTTCACAGGAACATCTTCATCAATGCAATGAAATGACAGGCTACCTTACAGGAGGCAGCCCCATGTCGAGGAGCACTACCCCTCTCAGCGGCTTCCATCTCAAAGGGACTCGGATAAGCACAAGTGCAACTCACTAGTGAATTAATATAATAATAAACAATAATACTAAAATGATGGATACAGTTGTAGATTTCATGACGCAAAGGAGCTTCTCGTTAAGACTGGAGAAAACAACATGTTTGGGGGGGGGGGGGGCGGTATCCAGTACTGCACCCCTGAAAGACACAACCACAGCAGCCAGTTAATCTCTGGATATCATGACAGAAATCATTCCTCTTTTCTATTTGATTGTAAAAGACTACAGCCTCCTGCAACTTAGGTTTCCATCTCACAGTCACACACACGCGCGCAAGCACACACACACGCACACACACACTGATACATTCTGCCCAAGACAATTTAATGCATGACTCAATGGCATTGAAAGTGGGTTGGATAAATTGGAAATGATTAAAAATGCAGAATTGACAGGGAAACCGATAAAACTTTCTCTCTATAAGTAAGAACCAAAAACCAGCATGATGGAATGGCAGGCTTGAAGGGGAGAGAAAGGTGAAAGACAGATGAAAGTGAAGAGAGATAAAAGCCAGAGTGAGGAGGGTGTGGGATAAAGCAGGAGGAAGGGAGGCAGAGATGAAAGCAAAATGAGAAAGATAAGAACAGAGTGAGAGAGACAGAGAGGGAAACGGAGGAAGAGATAGATAGTGTACAGAGCAGAGAGAGAGGTAACCATGGAAACAGGAGGAAGGTACAAAAGAAGCGATAGACAAAGGGGTTTGATTTAAAAGAATGAAACTTGGACGAAAGAAAAGTAATTCCGACTGAAATGTGTTACTCGGAGGTGGAGGAGTAATACAAAGGAGTGACGGCCATAGAGGGACGCTGGCTGTGGCCCCACTATCTGCGGCAGCCAGTTTGAATGTGGCCGGCACACAAGGCACTCCAGAGACCTCTAGTGTTAATAGGCTTCTGTGGTTCATCGTGGCCCTCACCTTGAGTAAATCTGGGGCCGTTTCGCCACGTAGGACACACTCACACTCAGGATGGCTACAATCGCGTGTGTTCCTTTACAGGCACATGCATCACATACCGTACAGAGACTGTGCGGTACATTCTATAAGCACACTTTTCCGTGGATCGCATGGCAGGGAGAGACTTCGCAGCGACTAAAATAGGATAAAGTACCTGGGTGAAAAAATGTCCTCTCCCACCTTACTGCCATGAGAAACTGCATTCCTGATAAGAAGATATGAGTTCTCCCCGTGGTCCTACATTGTGTTTGCTGACTTATTGAATGAACTTGAGCTGCATGTTGAATTCTGCACTGTTGACTATCCTTTCCCGTTGGATAAATGCAATGTGTCCATATATTAGGATTCATATTTGTATATCCATATAGAGTTACAGACAGACAGAGGGTTTTTATTCTGTGGTTTTTGAGTCTCTTGTGGATATCCCTCTTTCTCCCTTCCCCCTCTCTGTTTTTCTCTCCTCACTGTCTTTTCTCTTTCGTCCTCTGTCTCTGTTTCTCTCACTCGCTCCCCCTCCCTCCCTCCCTCCCTCCCTCCCTCCTCCCTCTTTCTCTTGATCTCTCTCTCCTCCTCTCTCTTGCTCTCCCATGCCCCCCTCTTTTTCTCGCTCTCTTATGCTCTCTCTCTCCCTTCTCTTTCTCTTTCCTTCCATAGCTCTGTCTCACTCCCTCGCCCCCCTCTCTGTTCCTTTTATATCCTCCTTGCTGAATGCTCTTCTCCTCTCCTCCCTCAACTCTGTCTTTTCTCCTTTATATTCAGCCTTTTTTTTTCAAGCTCTCCCCACACTCCTTTCTCCAATGTTGTCTCCAAGCACAGCTACTTCATTCGTAATATTCTGTCTTTCCATTTAGTACCCCGTCTTCAAAATGGGGAGAGTAATCTTTTATTTAGGGTTGTTTTTTTTTTGCACTGGCCATTTCTGCGTCCTTTCTTTCCTGTTTCTCTAAGAATTATTGTTGAAAGAATCAAAGACTTGATTCGTTTAAATTTGACAGGAAAAACAAGGAAGCATTGACAGCACTGGCAATATTAAACCGGAAATGCAGACAATGCTGCAGATTCTTGTCGCGTTCATTTGCTCGAAGTTTGAAGCTTGCAGGTAATTCCCCTACAGCCAACCTTGTGTAATCATATGCCTCACATTTAAAGTTGCTCTCCCCAGCAGCAGAGTGAGGCAATACCGGCAAAGACTGAAGCTTTGTTTTTTTTCCCGTTTGTGTTCTCTGCCTGTGTGTCCAGTCTGTTCTTTCTGACCTTAATGAAAGAAGCCGGAGGCGTGCAACTAGGGTGTGGCTGCTTTTAAACACTTTTGCTATATTCCATCTGCATTGCTTAGATTCAAGCTGCGTGATTGTCTGTTCTGTGCTTCTGAAAAAAACCTACTGTGCTTTTTCTCCCTTTTTCCTGAAAGCTTAATTACAGCAGCACATCACGCTTGAGACTTATCATGTCAGCATGCCGTGCAGAGGTGAGAGACAGAAGGTGTGTGGGCTTTCTGTCTGAGATACAGGTCTGAGAGGAACGGCCAGCTAAACATCAGCATCAGACCAATAACTCAGAGTTCAAATCGCAGAGCAAACTGACTCCTGCTCGCCTCTTTCTCTCTCCTCTGATCATAAGAAAAGCCTCACCTGAGCCACGGTAGCTATAACAATCCTACACACAGACCTACACACAGCTCCCAGTTTGCCTGACAGTGAAAGGATGTTGAATTATAGCCATCACCCAGCGCGGCCTATCACACACAGCCACAGACAACTCGGGCTGCATGCAGCCTGTCACCGGGCTGGATGAAGAAACAACACCCACAATGTGAGCTCAGTCACATGTAGCAGGAGGAGAGGGGCGTGGGTATATAAGAGAGTAACCTACACTTTCAAGGTATACTTACGCCAAAATAGAGACAGGGAGGGAGGGAGAGAGAGAGAGAGAGAGGGAGGGAGGGAGGGAGAGAGAGAGAGATTCGTGGTTCCTCTGCAGCTTTTATGATTCATTGAGCTGCTTCTCTCAAGGGCTAAAACAGACAGCTGATATCTGAATCCCTCATCATTCTATATTTTTCTGACTTGATCTCATCCTCTCCTTGTAAAAAAAGTTCAAACTTGAACCTACACCACTAAGAGCGCACAACGGTGCACTGTAGGCTTGTCCTCCTATAGATAAACAACACGGGAGGAGGTTTGGAAATTGACGAGAAGTCACTGCAACAAACAAACGAGCGCATAAGTCATATGGACACCTCTTGTCAGATGTGCGTCGTTTCAGGACTATGGAGGGACTAAAGGGGGGGTGGATGTTGGAGGTGTGTGTGTGCGCGCGCGCGTGTGTTTGTGTGTGCCCCCGATCTCAGACATCAGATCAAACACGCACACGCGACCACACACACACACACACATGCGTGAAATCCCCGCCGAGGGTTAGTACACTTGAGAACAGGGCAATAGCTTGCCTCCCTGTCTCCCTCTCCTGCCTCATACCCACATAGGAACTTGTAGAAATTCGAAGAGCTGAAAGAAATTTTACGCTGATTATAATCCATTGTAACCTTTCCCCACTGTTAGTTTTCTGAAGCCCCACACACACACACACACACACACAGATGTACCCAAAGCAAACGGACAGGCAGGCAGGTTTTGCTGTTACGAAGATTCAGGCCTGGAAAGGAGCCAGTGTACTTTCCTCCCCAAACTTTTGTTGTCTGTGTCTTTCTCATTTTCCCCATAGGCTAGTTCTGTGTTGTTTTATGTACGTGTCCCTTGTTGTTTCTTCCATGTGGTTTCTTTGTCTTTCAGCCTCTTATCTCTTTGTTTCTTGCCTTGCTCTCCTTCTATTTTCTCTCCCATTCTCTCCCTCGACTTCCTGCTATCTCCCCCCTCACTCACTCACACCCTCACTCAATCTCTTTCTCTTTCCCTCTCTCCCCTCCCTCGCGCTCACTCTCATTCCCTATCTCCCCCGCCCTCCCCCCCCCGCCCCCCCCCCCCCGCCCCCTTTCTCTCTATCTTTCTCATTCTCGCAGCACTCCTAGCCGCTGATGATTGATCAAGGTATTCAAGGTTTGCCCTTTCCTGTTATTTAGTAGGAAATGTTTATGCACAGTCCTCAGTCTTACAGTCACAATTGTCATGATGTCCACACAGCGTTTGTCACACATGCCCGCACCTACACATACCGTACATGGAAAAAAATCTGAAATAGAAACATACTTTCCCCCCACCTCTCCTTCTGTTTTCTAGTTAAAAGGTAAAGTAGGCTCTGGTATAACAGTATACCTGTCTAATTATCAGGATCACCTTTAATTCCAACTCCTTGAGCACACAACCTGTGCTTAGCCCGCAGGTACTCTGCCGCACTGTTTCTCAACACAGCCTGAAAGAAATCTGGAAGTTCAATAGTTAATGTCTTCCCTTGCTGTTTTTCCTTTTCCTCACTCTCTCCGTCTCTATCTCCTTTCCTCTCTCCATTCCCTTTGCTCTGACTGCACCCCCCCCCCCCCCCCCCCCCCCCTTCCCTTTGCTCTGACTGCACCCCCCCCCCCACCTCCACTCCTTGATTCTGCACCCCGCCTTCTCTTTTCTCTTGCTGATGGACTCTTCTTTTTTATTTTCACACTCCACCATCCCCCCTTTTTTCTTCTTTTTTTCTCTCTTCTTCTTTCCCACTGCCCCCCTCCTCTGCTCTTCTCTTTCACTGCATTTTCTTTCAACCCTGCCTCTATCTCTCTACCCATCCCCACCCCCCCTCTCCACCACTCCCCCCCTTATTTCTGTTTTCTCTTTTATTCTTTCTTTCTCTTCTTTTGCCACATCCTTTCTTATGCTTCACCCCCTCCCCAACCACCCCCTTCCGTCTCTCCTTTCCCTTCTTCCTCCTTTTTTGCTGCATTCTCTTCTTCCCTCCCCCACCCCAGCTCTCTTTCCTCTCTCCCTTTTTCTTTCTGTCTCTCTCACCCCCACCCCACCTCTCCTCCTCCTCTTCCTCGACTCAGCTTCACTCCCCCTCCCTCTGCTTCTTTCTTCCTTATTCTTTCTCCCCCACGTCTGTCTCCCTCCCTCTCTCTCTCCTAACTGCTTTTCTCTCCTTTCTTTCTCCTTCTCTTTTCTTTTGTCACTCAATTTTTTTTCTTCTGAATTTCTCAGACAGTATACTTCAGGCTGTCTCAATAGTTAATTAGTTTGAATCTAGAAATAATGCCAGCAAACTACGCACTCTGGAAAGTTAAAATTTTAGCATTTCTCACACATTATCTGTCTGACAGTTTTGCTACTGACAGACGCACCTCCACCCATAGGGGTCTGTTTGTGCATGTTGTGAAAGTGTGTACGTGCTCAATGTGCACCACACACACACACGCTCACATTTATATATATATATATATCTCTGTGTGAGGAACTACTGATTAGAATGTATAATTGTTTGTGCTAATAAACAAATGCATGTATATACAAAAAGGGAAATGCGAAGTATAAAAGTGTGATCAAGAAAAGATAGGGCTTGTGTTTCTGTGTGCCTTAAAGAGAAATGTGTGTTGAAGGGTCATGCTGAATTGTATGTAGTGAGAAAGGAAGATAAGATGCGTGTGTGAGTGTGTGTGTTTCTGTGTTTGTGTGTGTGTATGTTTGTAAGAGAAAAGAGGAGAGAAAGAGAAGTGAGATGGGAAGGAGAGGGTGGGAGGAAGAGAAAGAAATGGGGTGATGCTGTATGTGTGTGTGTTTGTGTGTGTGTGTGTGTGCATCTGTGTCTGTGTGTATAGGTGTGCGTGTGTGTGTGTGTGTGTGTGTGTGTGTGTGTGTGTGTGTGTGTGTGTGTGTGTGTGTGTGTGTGGGGGGGGGGGGGGGGGGGGGGGGGGGGGGGGGGGGGGGGGGGGGGGGGGGGGGGGGGGGGGGGGGGGCAGGCACAGTCAGTTCTGATAACAGCAACAGTAGGAGGAGGATGAGCCGTGGGACCGCCCCACTCTCCACAGATATAAATAGGAGGTGGATTTTTTTACTCCACTCATTTCTCCTGAAGGATGAGATCCCTGAAACACCTCAAACATCACTCCAGGAACAATGTGGTGAGTTTATGACCAAAACATGCAGAGAGACGTGTTGCTGCTGAGTGTTACAGGGCGGCAGTTGTGTTACTTGTTTTGCAGTTTTTTAGTGAGGTGTTTACACAATATGTTTGTGTGAGAGTGCGTGTGTGTGTGTGTGTGTCGGGGTGGGGGGGGCAGATTACTTTTTACATTCTTACGAGTACTGCATTGGGAAAATCTTTTGGAGGAAAAAAAATAGAGATAAGACTTGTGTTTCAGTCTCTGCCATACGTTTCCTGCTACTGGTTTAATTGTTTGTCCTTAGGTGTCTTTCACTTGCAACTTTAAATTTGAAAGTACGGACCCCTTGCAATTCCTAGCCTACCTTCTCTGTCTCCTTGTCTCCTTGTCATTTGTCATTTTCTCTTTCATTTTGTCAGCCTTTCATTTTGCTGTGCTTTTTTCTTCTCTCTCCAGCTCTCCCCCTCCTTCCCTTGTTCCCCTCTTTCTCTCTCACTCACTCACTCTGTCTTTCTGTCTCTCTCCACTCCCCCACCCCCCTCCCACTCCTTTTCCTTTCTCTCTTCCCTCCGCTCACATGCTCACTCAATCTCTCGTTCCCCTTCCCTCCGCTCCCTCTCCACCCCTCTTTCTTTATCTTTCAGCCCCTCCATCTCATTTCTCTCTCAGTCTCCCTCCCTCCACTCCTCCCCCGCCCACAGCTCTTTCTCCTTCTCTCCATACCTCCCTCCCTCTCTTTTCTCTCTCACATACACGCACAAACACACACTCACAAACACACACTCACACACACACTTTCAAATACACACCCAGTCTCTTTCCTTTTCTGTCTCACAAACACACAGTCTGTCTCTGTCTGACTACTTTAAAAGCAGTAATTATAAATGACGTGGTTATCAGGGCATCCAGGTCTACTCCCCTCTCCCAACACACACACACGCACACACACCCACACAATCAGACCCACACACACAAACACAAACACACACACACACACACCTTTATTCCTGCAATATCACTATCTTCTCTCCCTTTTCCCTCCTTTCTCCATCCACTCTTTTCTTTTCTCTTTGTATTCTGTCAGAAAGGGAAGCTGCTCTTGCCTGTGTGGCACAGATTGAAGACTCGTGTGTAGTCTGAAAGGAAACCGGGGTCAGAGATTCTTTCTATACATTTTTCTACTATTCAGACTCATGCAGAGAAATAACCTGAAACTAGTTGCCTGCAATACTAACTTCTCCTTTGCCACAGAGAGCCAGTTTGGGCGTACCAACATTTCTTCCTCATAGTTTCACTGTTCCCTTTTTACAGACAGCAGGGTTAACATGTGCATGTGGTTCTGAAACACTTCAGGACCATACAATTATCTCAGCACAGTCATATGCATCGGTCTAGAATACAAAATGAGCTCAAAGCTCAATCATGTGTCTGTTATGGATATGAGACTGCCTGCCGGCATATCATCTTCTTAAGGAAGTCCAGTGTGGCAGGAATTATGAAGTCGAGAGTTGAGAGCTGAGATGCTTTGCTCCTTGTGCTCGAGTGATGAGCTGACTTTGGTCAGCCAGGCTGCCCCGGGACCCCACAGGAAGTGCTGAGGACAGTCCACGGAAGTCTACTTCCTGGCTGGACCTGCATCCCTTGTTGTGTTCTTTATTATTCTACAGCCTGTCAAGGCAGGAAGCGTGGTGCTAACTGAGATCTGCCTTATCTTCTAAATCGAATGTTCTGTGGATTGAGAGAAAAGAAAGAAGACGTAGTCAGAATGCGGCTGTGAAAGAGTTACCCTGAAAAACATAATTCTAGCACCATCTTTGAGACCCAGGAAGGAAGAATGTAAAGGTTCTGGTGTCGAGCTGGGATACTGAATGTAATAAATAAAATGATACCAAATCGCCACACAATCAATTGTGTGTGCACAGAAAACCTTTTGTTTGTATTAAGGAAACACACCCCTGTCATGAAGCTACAATGGGGAAACTGGGGTTATAAGAGAAAACATTGTGTAAGGCAGATTTGGTAACCACAAAAAACAAGCATGACACTACTGCCTCTAGTCTTTTTGTCTTACTTATGTTGTTTGTGTTTTTTTTCCAGGGGGAGGAGAGTAGCCGTTTGGTGCGAACCTACCCCAAGATGACTGAGAGTCAAGTTGATGTGGGCACGCAGACAGAGCCTGTGGTGGTGCTATCTCTGGCTCAGGCAGCTGTCCTTGGTCTCATCTCCCAGAATGAAATCTTTGGGGCCACCATTGCTCCTAATGGCTTTTATACTGGGGAGCCCAGAGAGTGCCCCCCTCCTCCCCCTGAAGCAATGGAGTACGAGTACGCTGACCAGTTAATAGGTGCCAACGGGGATTACCTAGCAGAGCCTGCTGGGGATCCGGAGCCCCAGCCTCAGTGTAGTGAAAGAAGACGGCCGGGGCCCCGCGGGAGGACCAAAAGGCCCAGGAACGATGGAGAATTAGAGGCACACCCACAGAAAGCACCAAGTCCCAATGCTCAGGTCAAAGGTGAAAGATTTGAGTCTGATAGCTCTCAATCTTGCATTCACGTGACCAGCAGGCATAGTCCCGACAAGTCGGAGGATCCTGTCACCCAGCAAGGGTCTCTGAAAGAGGAGCAGGCCTGTGGGAACTGTGCTTCATGTGTGCGAGAAACACCCAGGCCACAAACAAATGGAAGACCGCAACAGGAACAAGGAGGGAGAGCTGGAAGAGACAGGGAGAGGAAAGAAGAAGAGCTGGTGGTGGCAGAAGAAGAGGAGGAGGAGGAGGAAGCGCTAAACCTCAAGACAAGTGGAGAGAACAGCAGTCCTCTTGAGAGCCGGTATTATGAGTCCAATGAGGTGGCCTATGAATCTGCTGACATGTCCCTGCCAGGCGAGTATGAGGAGAATGGCCAGGCCATGCTGTGGTCGGACCCAGAGGGTCTCGCCAGACGAATGCAGATCGACCGGCTCGACATCAACGTACAGATTGACGAGTCGTACTGCGTCGATGTGGGCGAGGGTCTGAAGCGCTGGAAGTGCCGCATGTGCGAGAAGTCGTACACATCCAAATACAACCTCGTCACGCATATCCTGGGCCACAACGGAATCAAGCCGCACGAATGTCTACACTGCGGGAAGCTCTTCAAGCAGCCGAGCCACCTGCAGACCCACCTGCTCACCCACCAGGGAACCCGTCCTCACAAGTGCACCGTTTGTGAGAAGGCCTTCACGCAGACCAGCCACCTCAAGAGGCACATGCTGCAGCATTCCGACGTGAAGCCCTACAGCTGTCGCTTCTGCGGCCGGGGCTTTGCGTACCCCAGTGAGCTGCGGACGCACGAGAACAAGCACGAGAACGGTCAGTGCCACGTCTGCACACAGTGCGGTCTGGAGCTCCCGACCTACGCACACCTGAAGCGCCACCTGACCAGCCACCAGGGCCCCACCACGTACCAGTGCACCGAGTGCCACAAGTCCTTCGCCTACCGCAGCCAGCTGCAGAACCACCTGATGAAGCACCAGAACGTGCGGCCCTACGTTTGCCCGGAGTGCGGCATGGAGTTTGTCCAGATCCACCACCTGCGACAACACGCCCTCACTCACAAGGTACAGGCAGCGCACGCCCTCGCGCTTAAGGTACTGAAACCTTTGTCTACCGATCTATGTGGTCAAAGCAAAGAGTGGACAGGCCTCATGCAGCCATACATCACTAAACCTTTATTAAAAAATACATTCAAAATTAAAGTACATGAGGGATTTAGGAAATATATGTGGTTAAATATATACATAATTGTATTTAAATATTTTAGCTCATTTCACTTCTCTTAACTTCTGCATGAATTCTCAAAAATTGAAGATGCACACTTGCATCACAGGCTTTTTTTTCTAAAACCAGTTGCTTTGTAAAGAAAGCCATCAAAGACCCTGAGTTTTTTTTGTGTGACTCATCCCCCTCTTGCATGTGTTTTGTGTCATGTCATTTGCAAAGCTACTTCCTTTGATGAATCATTCTGGTCATTCATTTCATTATATAGTCTGTTTCATTCTATAGGGCAGCATTTATTTTCATGGCTTTAGCTTTTGTTAGATATTAAAATAAAAGTCAAACAAATATTGACACAAAAATGAAAACAATGTTTTTTCTTCCCATTGTCAAACTTTTTTCCCATCCATCTTTCAACACTTGGGGGGGCTCATGTAATGTGGATGTGCTAGTAGCCAGCGAACTAGGGTGCAAATGCTCACATGCAACCATGTGAGGTCCTCCTCATTTATGTTCCTTTAAACCATTTTGCCAAATAAAATGGAAGGAAAGTAACACATTTTTGTTTCCCAGGGTATGAAAGAATTCAAGTGTGATGTCTGTGCCAGAGAGTTCACCCTGTCTGCCAACCTGAAGAGACACATGTTGATCCACGCCAGTGTGAGGCCATTCCAGTGCCACGTCTGCTTCAAGACCTTTGTCCAGAAGCAGACCCTTAAAACACACATGATTGTCCACTTGCCCGTCAAGCCTTTCAAATGCAAGGTGAGCGAAGCGAGTGGATTCTAACCATCCACTAAAACCAGGTCCCATCATGACACGGGGGCTGACCTCTTGGCTTTTATTTCACAGGTGTGCGGGAAGTCGTTCAACAGAATGTACAACCTCTTGGGCCACATGCATCTCCACGCCGGCAGCAAGCCCTTCAAGTGCCCTTACTGCACCAGCAAGTTCAACCTGAAGGGCAACCTCAGTCGACACATGAAGGTCAAACATGGAATCATGGACTCCTCCATAGACGGACAAGGTGAGTCACGCTGTTACTTTGAAATAGTTGATATAAGATCTTGATAATATTTGAATTTGCTGATGAGTTCAAGAGGGGGGGCAGTTTCCTTGAGGGGTTTCATGTCACTTTATTATTATCACTGAGTCTCTCCCTTATGCACACTCAGCATGTGCTATATTCAAGTGGCCAAGTTTCTGATGTTACACTGTCCCTGTCTGTTAAATAAGTAAATATAGAACTGCCTGGATTAGAAATGCCTGTCTATCGGTGGAGTCTGATACTGAGGCAGAGAAAGAGGAGGGGTGATCTACAGACTGAACCTCGATGAGGCCATGTGGCTTTAGGAATAGCTTTGTGTGTGTGTGTGTGTGTGTATTTAATACAGAGTGGGGTCAAATGTGTGTCTTTGTTTACTTCTTCAGAACCCCCCCAAGACACCGAAGGCCAAGAGGACTATGAAGAGGAGAGCTTCGAATTCAGCGAGCGAGAAAACCGGGCTAACAACAACAACACACCAGACATTGCCAAACTATCTCAAATAGAGTATTACAGCACCTATGGGAAGGGTGCAGGGCGTTTCAGCACTGCATGAATTATTAAAATGACAGCAAATTGAATATATGGGAACTAATGAAAAGAAGAAGCCCAGCAAACCGCACATTCATATGCACTGGAATTACTCGTAATGCTAACAAATAAAAAAGAAATGTATCCTGTCAAACATAGTTACATATTTTTCATCTCTAAAAACACAGCAAATCTAGTGAATACATATATTATATATCTGAGCAAAGCTGTCCGTGGGTAAGAGGGAGGTAAAGAATAATCTATATAAATATATATGTTGTTGGTCATTTATGAAGAGGATCATCATCCGGGCCTAATTTGGAACATTTTTAGTTACAAACTTAAGAGGATACAGTGATGTCGTAGTGCACTTACTTATTCAGACAGTCTCACTGAGTCTGCTGGTGTAAACAAATGTGAAGGGTTAAAAAAGGGATCGAGTATTACTCCTCTTTTCACTTGCCAAAGCTTTTTAGAGCTGCAGAGGTTAACGGTTCCCTTTGAGGTCTGCAAAATGACTTTAACCCAATTGGACTTTCAATGCAAATGTCATTGTATATTATTGTACAGAATGTATCAGTCCACTTTTACGTCGGCTGATACTGCGATCAGTGGGTTTGCGCTGAGGACCACTATGTCTACTTTTTTGGTTTCTGCATTAACGGACGTCACCTTGTATTGATCTCTAGTCTATGAATGTAATTGTTTCTGTGGAATGTTTTAAGATAGTAATGGAAATAAACTCAAACCACACCTTTGAACGGTCAGACGCCCGTCACCAAAGATTTGGATCAAATCTAGCAGCTACACGAGGCGTCGGTATCTCCTCGATGCTGCGTAGAGCTAGGACATTGGATTTCTTGGGGTCCTGTCAAAGACCTTGTGAAATTACATTCGAGTTCCCCTTCCACCCATCTGTAGATCTCTTCAAAAGATTACCAGAGAGCGGCACAGGTTCTCATTCAACAAGACTCACCATTTCCCCTGCATCCGGGCTGTTGCGAGACAAGACTGCAGCATTTTTCAACAGCAATGCACACCCTGCATTCCTGTTGTTCTTTTATTTTATGGATGAATCTCAACACGAATTGTTCCAAAAAACTCGGACAGAAATATTAAGTGCCCCAGTGTGTCTGCGAGAGCGTGCCATCCATCATGCTGTACACTGGTCTCAAGTGATGAACGACAACCTCCCAACATGTGACAGGGCCACAGACCTCGTGGAAAATGATTTGGGAAATGCTCAATCTATTCAGTTTCCTGGCAGTTAGCCTTCCAAACTTGCACAGTGAAAACAAGGTATCCATTTGGGATGCTCACACGGCGCAATTTAAATAAAAATGCTAATTTTGGTGCATTTTTCAGCTTCTGTCTTCATTCCATCACCGTTTTAGTGATGCTACATCTTTATTTTACATTTGAGTGGCGATAATGTGGATGGATAAGTATGTACTATGTTGTGTACCAGACAAGACCAGTAAAATAATAAATTTATTTACCTTTTAAAAAAATGTTTCAGCATTTGTTCAAAAAGTTTAACACAAACAAAGGGCCAAACAAGGGATTTATTGGCAAGTATGTCTTCAGTCCTGCCCAAGGCATTACACAGTAATTGAATACAGTATTTCACATTACAAAAATAAAACCTTGCAACAAAAGGGACAGAGTCATAGGGAGAAACAACATCTCTCAACTGTTTACAAACATAATAGAACATTAAATAATTCTATTAACAGTAACATTTGTTTTCCTTCTAATGAAATGCAAGTGGATTCATTGACCTTCTTTTAAGTTAAAAATGAGGTACAAAAACAGAAGAGTGACATTGTCAACTCGAGGCTTCTTTCATGTCCTTCACTTGCCAAGGGCTTTGTCCAGATTTGTCTTGATGGCATCAAGGAAGTCTGTTGTATTCACATAGTGCTCGTTCAGTTTGACACTGAGAGGATAAAAAAAAGGCAAAACCGATCAGTACTGCCATTATCACAGTACGACTTTGCAACAACGATCACGATTAAATATGTTTGGCTCATTATTGAGTCAACGATAAACTCATGCTGACCGGGAAAATAAATTACTGGCTATCAAGTAGATATTAACATCATCGTCACATTTGTAAGTATTAGGTCGCGAGAAGTCCGCTTTCCCTGAATAATTGCAATGTAAAACTTGACTTAAGAATTGACTCACTTGGACAGGCCATGGATGCAGCCAGCAAGATCCTTGGTCATTGTACCACTCTCAACAGTCTCAACACACACCCTCTCCAGTGTCTGGGAAAACCTACAGAGGAACCAAGATTGTTTCGAAAAATCCATGTCTCAAGAGTTACATACTGTTGCTACAATTTTTGCGTTCTCCTACTTTATGAGGTCGGGGTTGCCATCGAGCTTGCCACGGTGCTCCAGGCCTCTGGTCCAGGCAAAGATGCTGGCAATGGGGTTGGTGCTAGTTGGTCTTCCCTGAAAGTATAGTTGAGGGTATTATCGGATTCTTTTTATTTAGCTTTTTCTTTAAAATCATCATGAATTCAGAGCATTGATTGTGTAATTGTTTGTCTGTGGATAGTTCTCATTCTTAATTTTAACCACACGGTGGCAGTAGAACGCCACAGATTACAGTCTCTTCGCTTTCTCACATTTTCTATTCCATTTAGCGGCTGCAATGCTTTCCCGTACAGAGATACAGGACTTACAGAACTGTGGTGTTACTAACCTTCTGGTGCTCACGATAGTGCCTGGTCACAGTGCCGTGAGCAGCCTCAGCCTCAATGGTCTTGCCATCAGGGCACACAAGAACTGATGTCATCAGACCCAGAGAGCCAAATCCTTAAACAGGAAAAGCAAAACCGTGCTTTAGAGCCACCCACAGCAGCTCAAATACAGCAAGGTTCTATAATAACATTATTTCCCAAAAAGCTAGGGTGTTTTTCAAAAAACAGTGTCTCACCCTGTGCAAGGATATCTGACTGGACGTCACCGTCATAGTTCTTGCAAGCCCACACAAAGGCTCCAGAAGACTTCAGCACTTGAGCAACCATATCATCAATAAGCCTGTGCTCATACCAGATCTTAAGTTTGTCAAATTCAGGCTTGTAGTTCCTGTAGAAAAAACACACCACAATAAACTTAAGGTATTTAGGTTTTTAGGCGTTTATAAAACACCAAACAAAATCATAATTATTTCAAACTAAATATGTATGTGTAGATATTAGAGTAAACTATATTTAGTTTTGTCTCATTTTACTGCATATTTAATATGAATGAAAGCTTATGCAAACTACAAATGATACTAACTTTTCAAAGATGTCCTGGAAAATATCTTTAAATCTTCCATCGTAGGCTTTAAGAATGGTGTTCTTTGTGCTCATGTACAGCGGCCACTTCTTGGCAATCGCATACTGGAAGCAGCTGTGTGCAAAGCCTGTAATAGACTGTGGGGAGAAAGATACGAAAAGTTCATGACTGCTGTGGGGTTTATCAGTAGTACTGAGGTTAACAACCTTGCCCTTGACAAGTTGAAAGCCATTTACAATGACCTCTGATGTTGTTAAAACAAAGAAACCGCATACTAAACAGTAGCAAAGCAGATTAACTAGAGGTAAGTCTGTTGCAACGCCTACCGTGTAATTGCACAACATGCCTTAGGGGAATTTCAACAGTGGTATCAGGTTTTTTAGGATTAAGACATAAGGTTTAGGTTGTTGCAGTCTCACACGTAATATAAGAGAAAATTGTGAGAATTTTAAAAAAAAGGATAAAACAAAGCAACAAATTAAAAGGTTATCTTATCCAAAGAACACTGGGTCTTAAAGGGTCCATTGCTGTCCAAACTTAGTGTTTATTTTTACGAATATTTTTGTTTGTCGTTTTGTCCAGGAGGAAGATGGTGTTTTTTTATGTTGGTGAATAGTGCATCTTCAGCATTATCCTATTTGTACACACTCACCTCATCTGTGTTGTACATGCCCATTCCACAGCCACCGGCAGGAAAGTCATAGACCTCCCATTCCTTGCCTGCACTTCCGTCAGCCGGTATGAAGGTCATCATGAATTTGCCAGGCTTGTCCACAACAAAGTCTGTTGCTCTGTACTGTAGAAGAAAACCCTCTAGTTTAGGTAATTTGAAATCTAATTTCATAATCACAGACCTCAAAATAACAACTACAAAGACAATATATTAAATTGAATGGCTACATTTCCTTCAGCATTTAGAGCAGCGTTACCTGGTCGCCAAAGGCATGTCTGCCAATGGTAATGGCCTGCGTCCAGCCCGTTACTAGCCTGGGAATGTTCTTGCAGATGATTGGCTCACGGAAGACGGTGCCACCCAGGATGTTCCTGATAGTTCCATTGGGGCTCTTCCACATCTTCTTCAGGCTAAACTCTGTACAAAAAGACAGTCGACTTGATCAGGCAACATTTTAACATGGTCAATAAGACATGCAGGGTGCTCCCTAAAGACTGCTGTTGCCAATTTGCATACTAAAGGCAGGCATTTGACTAACGCATACACAAATCACATTCATTGCAGTCAGCCTTGTGTGGCTTGAACAAATGCAGGTGGTGGGAGAGAGGAGGGTGGTAGCTGAGCTATCATCTCGGATGGAAAGACAGTCGCACCTATTGCAGGACACCACCATAGCTCTGGGCAGCTCCTTTAGTGAGAGACTGATTAACATTAACATGTTTGAAGCAGGTCATCCCTTCCTGTTACTGTCAGCGTGCAACCAGCTCTGCTCCCAGGGGACCAAATGCTCCACATCTTGAGTTTGGTACCAACTCTCTACGGTGTAATTCCATTTAACTGCGCAGAAATAAAAAAAAATGTCTGAGCGATTTTAAAATGCAGTGAAATCTCTTCATCTGGAATTATGCATAATTGTTTCACTGACGATCATATCTCCTTTGCTGCAATAACATAGCAATTGTTCCTGTTGTGGGATTCATTGAGCATATGCTTTTTTAAAGATCCTAATGGGACTCTAAATAAAACCTTCATTGGAGTTCATCTAAATCGATTTACTATGAGTGAATACACAACGCTACATCTACTGCAAAATAACTTTGTGTTGTCAATAATGTTGCATATAGTGTATATACATAAACACGCACGCACACACAATAGTATTCCACCCTTTAGCACTGAACATTTCTGGCAGTTAGCCAGTGGGTGTTCTATTCAGAAAGAAGAAATGTTTCCTCAACCTTTCACCCTATCCTCGTCGGGTGTGATGGTGGCACATTTAACCGCCACATGGTACTTCTTGGTGGCCAGGGCCGAGTCGATGGTGACCTGGTCATCAGTCTGGTCACGGTACGGCAGACCCAGGTCATAATACTTCAGCTCAACATCAACGTTGTTAAGGATTAGCTAAAGACCACAAACAAAATAACAACAAATATTAACAAGTACCGTTTCCCCATCTAGCTTTTTCAGTCTAAGAACACTGCACAGTGCAGTGCATTCTGGGATGATTTACAGGACAATACATATCAATCACCCATCCATTCAACCATAATATATACTGTTTGTCGGTTGAGGGCCATGAGGGGAGTTGGAACAAATACAGCTCAATCAGATGTCATGACATCTGTGATTTTGATCGTATTCCTATGCACTTTTTCCCCTAAGCCAGCCACACATCTGCTCTCTCCAGGAGGCAATCAGCCAGTGACTGAATGTAACATCAGGAAGGCACCTCCCCCCACACGATTCAGGCATAATACGCAACCCTTTCTTCACATCTATGTGCAAGTCGAGATAAAAAAAATTAAAACAAGAGTCGGTGAGTCAGGGCTTGCCTGTGTTCAGGGTTTTACCCCTCATCACCTTTTCTTTGATGAACTCCCAGATGATCCTAGTCATCTCGTCCCCGTCCATTTCCACCACCGGCTTGGACACTTTGATGCGTTTGTCGGCATCTGTCAACAGAACATGCAGAGGGGTTCAAGCATAACTGGCTTTCCATTGCATATTTATATAGAAGCAATCATAAAAACATGGAACTACATTAATTGAAAAAAGACAAAGGGATCCTGGTGTTAGGCTATCTGTGCGTGCGGGGAGCGTTTTTTTGTTCCTGTTTTCTTGTACAGGATAAGACATGTGCCTACAATAATCGGTTCATTTCATTGTCAGTATTATTCTTATGCTCAACTTCAGTCATTCTATGAAGTGGCAAAAAAGTTAATACATTTTTGTTTCAGTCCCACAAAGGACTAATCATTTAATTAACTGATGAACATTTCAATAACTAACTCCAGTAGCTTGTCAAATCATCTCCACTGAGATTCTACAGATTAAATAATCAGTCGGTGAACAGAAATCCATTTAAAAACAAAAAAATGTTCAATGTGGAGTTCTTGTTAGGTTTACAAAAACAAAATGTATTATGGAGGCCTAAGAAATGCAGTGAACACATTTTCTTTCTTAATCAAATATTTTTATTATACTTTTCCACAGATAATGTACTAAATCTTGTACTGTAAATTACTGTAGACTGTACTGAGAACCTCCATAAACACGTGGTACAAACAAACTAACAACTCAAACAATGCTTTATGATTAGAGTAGTTGCCAAACAGTTCTCAGGATACTTTAAATGAAACTTTAAGTTACCTTTGACCAATTTCGAAAATACCAATTCAAGCTGTATGGTTACTATTTTACAAAGATGATTATTGCTTTTTTTAGTGTCCAAAAGACAAAGAAACATTAGCTATAGAACACAAACCCTGTCTTCAAAACGCATGCATAATTAATAAATATATCAACTTCTTACATCAGTGTTCAAAAATATCTTAAGTATAAAACAAAGTGTGCTTTATTTTCATGCAATGAAAATGCCCTCTGGGGGGTTGGATATAACTTTTTTTTTTTTTTTTTTCAGCAAAGAATGTTATCTCCAATCTTTGCAAAAGGCTTTCATTCTGCTCAGTGTGCGAGTGTCCTGCCAGGAGGATCTTTTCAGTGAATAGAAAAGTACAGGGGGTGGTGCAGAGGATCAAGTGACTCCCAGATTTCCGAGCCAAGTTAACATCCCCCTCTTTCCTGTGAGCTACCAAAGCTTTCCAAGAGACCGTAGGACTAGACTTCTGCATCAACTTCATTAGAAATAAAATTAGTAGTGGGTGTGTAAAAGGTACCTGACCAAGTTGTAATTTTAAAGCCTTGGTAGCACCTGTCTGAACAGCCTGTGCTGTGCTCCACTGGCAGATACATGGTGACCAGGAGGCACTCAAAATAACCTCATAGGAAAGTTGTGACCTTTGTTCCAAAATATTATGTAATAGCAGGGGGGGTCTTTTCCACAAGTGTCATTAAAGAACTGTGACTGTTAGACTAGCTGACGGTTGAAGGTTGCTAGGTGATGCCTATCACTCAACGAAAGAAACGTGTAATTGTCACATTTCTTTATGTTCTATTAGTTGGTTGAATTAATCATTAATGAAAATAATTGCTTGCGGCCACAATCAATATCATAAATGAAAAGCTATAGAAATAATAATACACATGTTTTTTTTCCAAATTCAGTAGCAAATTTGTTCCATGTTAATGTAAGACAAGATAAACCTTTACTGTCCCACAGTGGGGAAAAATGCGATATATAATACAGTATACTACGGGAGCGGTCTGCTGCAGTGCATCATGGATCTTATCTGACTGGTCTAACCTAAATCTGCTAAAATAGGACTCATCATTATTCTAGTGCGGGGTGGCGGGGGTGGAGTTGGGAAGGTAGCTGAGTAGGTTATGTAACGATAGAGCGCATCAACAAACTGGGCTGAAGGGTGAGCTGAAACAAAGTCATGTGGGCCTGCTTGCCACATTGTTCGGACAGGCACTGGGTCTGCCAGATTTTTATTCCCACCTATTGCACCTGAAACTCCAGACAAAGCCCAGCACCATCAGGGCCTTTTCCCTCAATCTGTCTTATACAGCAGAATAAATATAAGCTCAAATTAATAGGAAAAGCAAATAATTACAAATTAAGTCTAGAGTTAAAATAAGACTGGCCATGCTCAGACTCCCTTTGTATTTGTAGCAGTCAAAGCATAGAATAACTACTCCTTAATTGTTCTAATAATTATTTCTAACATCCTTCAACGTCCATCATAACTCATTCAGCCAGACAAGAATTGACCTGATTGCAGAATTTTATCAACAAATTGAGATGTATAGCCAGGAAATAAAGAAAGAGTAACAGGAGTGAAATTCTGACTCAGCATTCAATGTCAACTTTCATTATTTAGTGGGTTTGAAATACCCATACTGTGGCTCAGGGTATTTACAAGTAATTTTTGAAAGAAACCTTAAGGTTGGACACTGAGCACTGTTTACACAACATTAGCTCTTCACCACAGATCAGGGGTAGAATGTCAAAGGCATTTTAACACAATGACTGCCTTGACCTCTGTGGTTAACTTTCCACACACACAGGCGAGACTCCAAACCCTTCAGTTTTGAATCGTACCTCTTCAGGTTAATAACAATCTTTGTTAACTGTTCAACTGCAGAAATAAACAAAACCAATGTGAGGCCATAGTTTACAACCTTAGGTGGCAAAGTGTCAAGAGGGTAAGGGCAACTTCGCTCGTCTGTAAGAGCCACAGCCATGAAACAGCATGTGGGCAAATTTTACAAGCAGTGAGCGCTTTAAAGGGGCTTGTAATTGCAGAGAATTTGATTGAATTAAGACAAAGAGACAATAAATGAAACCACTCAACACCGTCAGGCGTTCATTCTTCTTAGTCTGCCAAGAAACGGGTTCATTTCAAAGTTTGGAGCGAGATTTACAACGCAGATCGCTATGAACGAATGAAAGCTGAACGCTATAATTCACTTTACAGCTAATAAAACTACTGCAGGACCCTAAACATGCAACCCCTCACTCATGCAAGCTACAAATGTCAATGACACACTCATTTGGTCTGACCGCAAGCCATGTTGCCCTTCAACTGACCCAGCACTTTGTCAGCTGGTGACAGTTTGGATTACAGGTTGGAAAAGTATAACACCAGAGCAGAGATAGCGGCACCACTCCTTAAGTATGACACCTTAAAAATATCTGCAGAGCCCACGTGATAAAGCTGAACCCCCTCTTCTAAAAATCTGACAACAAAAACGACTTATGACTCTGGATGGTTTCCTATCACCGCTGACACTAATACTGCTGCTGATGATGATGATGATTTTGGGAGACAGTGAAAGGCCAGACGGTGTTTTACAGCTGGAGTCAGATGTGGTCGACGTTCTTGGCACTCTGGATGGAACCCAGATGGAAAACATTATGTAGGACGGCGCGAGCGCAGGCAGCGGCAGCCATTGCTCTCTATGGCAGAGTCTCGTATGCGACGGCTGACCTTGCCCAAAAATGTATAGGTCAGCGTCGCTAATGACCCGATGTCCGCTGACCGGCTTGTTTTCCATTCAAACACCTGTTAAAATACGACAAACTACTCAAATCCACACAAAGCCTGCAAAAACGTTAAGACCCATTATCTGCTGCCAGATTTTTTATTTTATAGCATGCCATTTAAAATGTACCATTTAACTTTGTTTCACACGAAGTGTAACGTCGCCCGGAGTCATCTATGAACTATTCACTGTGAATAGTCCATTATTTTTATCAGAAAACATTTCCGCTGCCTACCGACTGTGACGGCTAACTTCGGAGGGGGCAAACAAAGAGTGCCGTCCTCGGCCATTATCTCTGCCTCGGCTCGAACAGCCTCATCGCGGCCATAAAGACGCCGAGACCCGCGGTGGGCATCGTTTCATTGAAGCCGTTAGCACCATCCCGGTGTGTTAGCATTGCGAAGTTGTTAGCCTCGTTAACAGAGCATAACAGAGCACCGCCGCGTGAACCCGATTAACCCGAGCTACACGAGCCACCTGAACACAACGGCGGCGTTTACGCGCTCCATACACTGTGGGGGGAGAAGGCGCCTCTCTCGGTCCACTCACAATTTCTTTGTTGCAGGGTCTGGCAGTTTGCAGCCGGCGCAAGTGCCGCCGGGCTCCTGGAGAAGGCTGCCCCGGCGGACCTCGACAGAGAGCTGATGACTTTCAGATATCCGGCCATGTCTCCGCGGCCCGAGTCGCTTGGCGGTGAGCACTAGACGAAACTGGGAGCAAGAAGTAGAGCAAAGAGAGGGCAGAGCGCGTCCCGGCTCCCCGAAATATAGCGTTCTGCAGCGCCGCCCTCCTCACTCCGCCCGGTGGGACGCGCCGAGCCTACGTCAGCGCCTCACAGACCCAGAGGAGGGACCCACACAAAACCGCTCACAACTCAACACTGCACATTTCCAGTCCACAGGCTGGACACACTGAGCCTCTCATCCATGACCAGGTCAAGGCCACAGTGTGCAGACATCACATGTAGCTCCTCTACCCTCACAAGTGCCACGCATTATCATCATCATCATCATCATCAGATACCTCATCAGATTATATGACTACACCTTTCATCAACAAACGATTTTACAGACTTTCACTTGCCCCATTAACTGAATGACACACACCCTCTCTCACCCTTGCAGCTGACGATATTTAAAGTTAGGATATGTACAGTGGCTATAGTGGCTTGACCAATAATCCTAGGGAGGTATGCAAATCACCCTGTTAGAATCCCTCAAGAGAGCCTCAGAGGGTTCAGCAAAGCAATCCAAACAAAGATTGCTTCTAAATGCTGAACATGAGCCTCCTCAGGTACCAACGCTACTGGTGCTTCGAATGTCTGATAAACCATCCGAGCCAGAACACGAATGCTTGGACAAGGTTGAAAATGACTTATACCCCTCGTTTCCTTCCTTGTATAGTCCGTGAGATTCAAGAAGACGGTGTTAACGATGGTCAAACATACTTCCGGGAAAATCACCAATCAGCAGAATCAATAGGGGTTAGGAGCGATGATGGTCTTGGCATGTTGAATGAGGAGTCATCCACCAAGAATGTACCTGATGAAAGCCTCTAAAAAAGGAGAAAATCAATTGGGAGCAGTGGGTTTATGGTCTGCACGCACCATTGATATATTTTATATATGATCAGTCAAATAATTCAAAAGAAAGCCATTTTCAAGACTAGAACTTTCTACTATTTATCATTTATACAGGACAGCAAGAATAAGCACAGGTTCCTCTTCCGCACTGTAGCCAAGCTGACACACAATCATAGCTCCATTGAGCCATCTATCCTTCTTACTCTGTCTAGTAATTACTTTACTAAAAAATGGTAATCCTTCTTTCTAATACTTGTATCAATACAAAACAGCAACCCCAGAGTCAACCATAACACCTGATCAATGACCCATATCAAACCTCCCCTTCATTTCTAAAATCCTTGAAAAAGTTGTGGCTAACAATGTGATATCACAATATTTTATTACAAAGATGAAACATTTTACAGAGATAAAGTTAGCCACAAAGTTCCACAAGGTTGTGTACTTGGTTTCAATACTCTTCAATTCAACCTGTATGTTCCCCCTGCAGAAGTACTGATAGGCAGAGACCACAATACTCCAGTGTTAACTTCTCTGCTGTTTCCTCAACCAACTGCTCTTCCTTCCTTCCACCTCTTTCTCTCTCTCCCCCCCTCTTTCAATCTAGTATCTATTCGATTCTCTTTCTGCAGTCATCTCAACTAAATGGCTCTGTTTACCATAGAATTCCATAGAAAAACCTGCAAAATTGTTTCTAAAAAACAAAGAATGAGTAGTAATGCAAGTTACTGAGAGTGTAACTTATGACATTACTAAATATGTATGAGAAATGTGTTGTATTACTGAGTTACAGCAAAAAATTAAACATAATGGTAACTCTGTTACTTTGTAATGTGTTACTCCACACACTATTCACTTGTGGCTCTCCATGAGATTTCTGTGTTTTTTCTTCCAGATTTGGTTTTCCCTTACTCTTTTGTGGGTTTAGGGCAGAGAGACATACAGCTCCTCTTTTCCACTGCCTCTGTGATAGAAAGAGGGGATGCTTTCATGTTTCACTATATTCCACTGTGTTACAGTGTGTGTTTATGAGTTTGTGTGTGTAGCATGTGTGTGGTTGTGTGTGTGTGCTGAAGCTCTGACACAACGATTCTTTAAAAAACAGTCTTAATGATTTAAATGAAGAGTCAAATACGCAGCATAAATCTAGTTAAACGCCTGACCTAAATTATTCTCGGCAAGAGTGGGAGCTTAAGGCAGTGGATCTGTGTGCTATAATAATGATAAAAAAAAAATGATGATTCCACTCCAGAACACCGAGGGCGGTGACAAACACCCCACGCAGGAGCGCCGGAATCTACGTCATCGTTAGAAACTGCGACAGAGGAAATCTAGTTTCTCTTTAAACATGTCTGCGGTAAAAACAGAGTTTTCAACTTTTTCAAAGTTATTAGCAGCTCACCCGACGCTTTTTGGTTGGTTTCAGCTTCTTTCACCGGAGCCTTCGACTTGGTATTTTCACAGGATGTATCTGGCAGGGGTATTAGGCGCAAACGGTCTACGGCTACTTGCAGCCTGGATGAACGGAGACAAGTCTTCGTCTATGATATGATGGGGTCTATAAACCCTTGGAAAACGGCCGCACCGTCCTGGAAAGCTGTAGGTAGTTTGACATATTTAACGTTTTAATTCACTAATGTCAAAATAAAGAAAGCAAACTAGCAAACTTACCAGAGTCCGACTGTGTAAAGTGAATTCCCTTGAGCTCCTCAGAAGTCACTGTCGAGACTAAGATAGATAGATAGGTTACTTTATTCATCCACGTGGGGAAATTATTGTGTTGTAGCATCCTGGTCACGAAATATTACAAATACAAATTACACATAGAAAAAACGAGGGCACATACACACATAAAAGTAAACTGACATACACTAGACTTTACAACAACAACAACAGCAACAGCGAGAACAACAAAATAGTGCACTTACATTACATGAAAGAGAGATAAATTACTAAGGTGCAAGGTGTAAAGTGTTCTGAGTGTTTTATGTCTGCTATACTGCAGGTCTGACGGATGCAGATACATTATAGAGTCTGATGGCGCCAGGCAGGCATGATTTGCTGTAGTGCTCCTTTGAGCAGCGGGGTTGGAGGGGCCTGTTACTAAAACTGATTTTGTGTTTTATGGAGGGGGTGGGAGGCATTGGCCATGATCGCCAGCAGTTTGGCCAGCCTTCTTTCCTCAGCCACCGCCTCCAGGGACACAAGTTTACATCCAACAACAGATTCTGCCTTTTTGATGAGTTTTCTTAGTCTGCTTGTGTCCCTCGCTTTGACGCCTTCTACCCAGCACACAACAGCAAAGAACATGGCACATGCTACAACTGACTGATAGAAAGAACATCATCAGCATCTTTTGGCACACGTTAAATGACCTGAGCCTCCTGAGAAAGTAAAGCCGGCTCAGGCCCTTCTTGTATGCAGCCTCTGTGTTGGTGGAACAGTCTAATTTATTGTCCAGATGAACGCCCAAGTACTTTTATTTGGTGACAATTTCCACATTGGTTCCACTGATGCAGATTGCAGAGGGCGATATCGCGGTAAAATATCGTGTCTCTATGTTTTTTGTCTGCAGGATGTGTTGGTTGTTTCAGTTTAGTGGATGTGCCCCACTGAAAGCATGTGACTGGTAAGTTTTAGTAACCGGTTTCCACTCTTCTGTGTATCTTGCTGGTTGATTCAAGTGTCAGGGTACTCACAGGTTCAAACACTTTTAATAGAAAAACGTGATTCACAATTCAGCCTACTCCACTACCGTCTGTGTTGTGCCTATGAAGTGTGTTTGTCTGCGAAGTGATTTACACTATTCCCCTATATTACTAATTTATAATATATATGTTCTTATACTAGAGTCATTGCTCTGCGTGTGAGTTTGATTAAGGGGAGGGGTTAGTGCGTGGTGTTGCAGACCGGAGCGGTGAGTAGGAGGAGGAGCTGTACGGGGCCGTGTGAAAATCACTTTTTAAATGTCTCTTCGAGGAAAAGTCCTTATCTATCAATAAGCTGATTGCACGTATGTTGTTTATACATCCTCTCGCTGAGAATCGATAAACTCGTTATCTGTCTCTATATTTATAGACCGCAGGATGTGTCGTTTGGATCGGACCAGGGGTCTGTTTCGCGGGTGGGTCTCACGGAAAGCCTGGGACTGGTACTTCATTCACAGTTTGAGATTTCCGCTATTCTGTGTGCCGCACTAACGTCTGTCTGGGCACATTTTGCTGGTTGATTCAAGCGTCGGTGTCCTTAAAAATAAACCATGCGTGCATTTGCCGCCTTATTCGAGAGACGGAGTACTTGCACCGTTTTAAAAAAGCTCGTATTTGTTTGGCAGCCATCCGGATCTCTCTTTCGGGATTTGTCCAAGGAGATTTCCACTATTCCGTGTACGTAACGTATGTCTGCATACATTTGCTGGTTGATTCTGAACAGTTACATTGCCACGAAACCCTTTAATAATAAAGTAATTTCGACTATTCGTGTGTTTTTGTGTGCGTGCACACGTGCGTGCGTGTGTGTGTGGTGTGTAGAGTGATTTTCACTATTTCTCTATATTCGACATTTGTAATATATTTTGCTTATATTTCACATGTATTTCACGTGTGTGTTGGAATAGACGGTGTTTAGCAGACTCGTTAAAGATGCTGCTAACTGGCAGAATGATAGTGGCAGATTTGTGTATTTGTACAGGGATTATTCAATTCATAACGACGAGATGTGTCCATTGTATATATAGAGAATTAAACTAGCTTTCTAAATAGGGTTTGTTTGAGAAGAGTCTAATTATGTCTTCTTAAAAAGGCAGGAGAACATCATTAACTGACGGAGGGATTGAGATTTCAAATAATCTGCTGGATAGGTTGAGGATGGTTACGTTCCTAAATGCCTCATCAGAGGGCCTTCTAAATTTAGCAATGGAACAAGACCATACTGGGAGAAAGCTAGGGGAAGTGAGTGGTGTGGTCACATGATCGGTGGTGAGCCAGCAACAGAGACAGGTCACCTCTGAGGGACTGTATGAGAATGGGGGCAGGGCCTGCACTGACAAATGTCACAAATACAAAGATCTGATTGATATGAAGCAAACATACAATGTCTTGAGCTGTATGGATATAACATAACATTCCTCAGTTTGTGTGTATAACATTATGGGGAAGGTCAGCAAAGGTGGCTGAAATGCACAGTTTTGGGGAAACATGCGATAATGGATATGGGTCAGACAGGGGGCATAATAGTTACATAATCTTTTGACAGACTTTCTACAGCAACCTTTGAACTCCAGGTTGGTCGACATGCTGCCCACCTTCTCAGACACTTAGCAATTCTCCACAGTGGGAACAGTCACACTCAGATGTCATCCTATATTTAGTCCTCATCCAGACTTCTCTGTGCTCACAAGAGAGCGAGGGGATGACCTTCTGTACTCAATTGGTGGAAGAGAACATATCATGGGCCTGCTATGGTGGATTTGCTCCATCTTGTGGAGTTCTTTAGAATGCACTTAGACTTTGTTGGTGAGCCTCTAATGACCTCTCCCTGAGCATCAGTTGGAAATGCTTTCACAATATTAATGTAGCTGTCTTTATGACATAGACTGTATGCAAATATGTTCACAATCCATCTTCAGCTCCCTTTTTTTAAGGAAATTGGTAGCCAGATAAAACACAGAACATACCTATAAATGTATCTTTAAGATATGTGTTTCGTAATACAATATTCAAGACATAATTTTGATATGAAAAACTATTGAATTGCCAAAAATGAGCACATTGAATAAAATAATGTATGAGGGGGATTCAAAACCTTTAAGTTTTAGATCATATATCACGTGTGAGAATGTCTTCAGAGCTGTGTTTTTGTTTGGCCACTTGGAAAACACATTGAAAACCATACTGGCTTCCTTTTAAGTTGTACTATGAAAATGTTTTCCCAAAATTCAACATTCCTTCGTGACCATCTGATGAATGCAAGACCTATATCATCCCCCCTCATTGTGTTCCATGCCCAGATGCCTCTGGCTGCTAAATGCTCCATTGGATTCAGCACTGTACACCAGCTGTTTGTATAATGCCTCAGTCTAACGGATACAATGTATAGTGTGGGTTTATCAGAGCTTTTTTGCTGAGCGCACTTAATTGATACAGGTGGAAGTTGTTCCACATGTTGTCAGCCCTTGGTTGCTATTGGTGAAATGTATAACCTACAGTATGTATTGTTCTCTTTAGTCAATTATCAAGTTTCACTTGAAGCCTGGATATTCATTTCTGACAGTGCTTATCCTTGTTTATTTTTGCACATCTACATAAACTAGACTCTTAACCCGTCTGATTCCTGCTTTGTGGATTTTTTTTAGCTGGCAGTGGTATATTCACATCTTAATGGAGAGCAACATTTGTCAGTCTGTCGCACATCACAGAGTTATCTGAATAACTCTCAATTTGGATGAAACAGTGGCATTTGTGGATTACAGAAAACCCTGTGATTCCATCCATCCTCTTCCATGACATCAATCTGCTTTGGAAGAGGTGGAGTTGTGTATTTAACTTTAAATTCTGCTCTGATTATAGCAACTGTGCCCCATTAATCAGTAGCCCTTCAGGGTCTCATGATGGAACTGCCAAGATGTGAGATTTAAGTATCTTTTTTTTTGGTCTGACATAATCACAGTGAGGTAAATGAGGTCATTATCGTCTCAGTACAAATGGGCCCAAGGAATTACTGGTGCTCCTTCTCTTGAGCATCTGTAGGGCAGCTGAGCCCTGGCGTAATGTGACAAATGACCAAACAAAGAATTTCACAAGTTTATTGTTCATTTATTCAGAATATACAACAAACTACTTGCAAAAATACTATCAATTAAATTGTGTTTTAGGTCCTACACAGAAGCAAGGCTTCACATGTAAGGTACATGGAAGTTGTATGATATTTAGTCTTGATTGCCATTAGCGAGAAATGACATTTTAATTGACAAGTTTCACCAATGTCTCAGTTGACTGAGGGGTCAAATGTCATCTAGTGTTTCTTGAATTCACCAAGAATGTCATGTGCTTTGAAAGTTGTTGTTTAACACTGATAATAGTAAACTATTTTTTTTTTGCAGTAAAGTGCTGTTATACATAGCTCATTGGTTTACCTGTTTCTTAAGGCATGAAGTCATTCATTCACGTCACATGTATTCTGAGTTTTTCTTTTTGTTCTATGTGAAAACCACAATATAGAAATGGAATACATTTTGGTTACATCATCATCATTAAAAACAATCTCAATACATTTTATGTATCGGTCTGCTCTGTTTTTTAGTTTTCATTATATTGAAGGCACTTTGTACAAATTTTCTGCAAACAGTCAAATTTCGTCTTACTCAAAGCTACATCTCAGACAAGTGTGTCACACATCTTTTGTTCTGTTCAAAAAAAGCACATTATTAGTGATAATTATATATGGACTAAGTGCACCCATGTGGCCAGCTGGCTACAAATGGACCCTGTGTGTTCCCGTCACATTACATGATCATGTAAGAGAGCTAGTTCAGAAGAGAACTAATATTTCTCGGAAATTACATTCAAAACTGTGACACAAATACAGCACATGTAAAAAGATAATAATTTATATGGTTGGGAGTAACACAGGGAGGAAATCTATCTATATTGCTCAGTTTAATACACACATTTCTTATAGATATATTAATCACTCAACATCTAGATGGCTAATAATGAACCGAGCCTATGGACTTGGACGTGCTTTTCAGACAATGTAGCGTGTGCCCATTTCTACAACCACAGAATTCGCTGCACGATCACCATCACAAACTAATGAGCCAACTCTTCAAAATCTGAAAGCTGTTTCATCTGCTCCACTTGCATAGAGTGCCTTCTTATGAGTATTTTCTTGGACTTGAGGCAGCCTCTCTTTGGTGTGTTTGGTGCTACTGGAGCTATGGATCTAATACCCGTGGCCAAAGGTGAGGAGGCCTTGCAACTGGCCCCGATGTCAGGAATGGGAGGATTGGGGTTGACATTGAGTGGGGGCAGTTGGCCCGGCCTGGTGTGGGAGATGTGGTCCAGCAGCAGCGTGCCCGATCCCCTCCTCTCCAGGAGGCCGGGTGCACGCCTGCGTGCCGTGCTGGGAGACGATGTGCTGGCATTGCTGTCTAGAGATTCTCTGGAGCTGGTCAGCACTGCTAGTGGAGAGGTGTTGAGTTTTCTTCGCTCCACGGGGACCTTGGGAGAGTCCAACATGGCAGAGTCGGAGTAGAGCTGTGAGTCTGAGTCGTAATGATCGTTCCCTAGACGTCTCCTTTGCATTGTGTCTCTCAGACTGGCCAGTCCACTGCTGCAGCTGCTGCTCTCCTGCTCCGTGGGCACGGTGCTGCGCCGGGCCAGCGGCTGGTGCTGGCTGAGAGATCTCTCATATGACGCTTTAGACGTCAGGGGACCCGACAGTGAGGTTGACATTTTGCAGTGCTGTTCACCTACCAGCGGGGATAAACTGTCCTTCCCGTCCACGCTGCTTTGTCGAGATAAAACCACTCTCTTGCTCAGAGAGAGGCCATTTACCCCGGAGACAACATCCTCATCAGAGCTGGATTTCTTGCTTTCCTCATGTGCGGCAGCTGCAGCCAGGACAGAGGGAGCGATCAGCCCCCAGGGCTCTGACTGCAGCCGCTTCAGCTGGGGCAAACGGGCACGTTTGGGGTTCGCGGGTCGCCGTGTTGGAGACGTAGGCCCACTGGTCAGCTTTGCGGCTGAACTGGAAGTTTTCAGCTTGCACTGAAAACTGAAGACTGTGTTTTGTTGCGCCTGCTCGGGCTGGGTGGAGGCGGTGAGGTCAATATCAGAGGGAGAGGTGCAGTATGCTGGGGGGGACCTCTCATCCAGCTCAGGTGATGGGGGCACATTTAGATATTGTTTGGTAGTTTTAGTACCAGACAGCGACTTGTCTGTGGTGATTATGATGACCTCCTTGCCTTTAGCTTTACATGCGTCCAAGAGCAGCTTTAGTGTCTCTTTATCATCTGCATTGATGGCATAGACCAGGGCCGAGGCCCCGCTCCTGTCCTCCAGACTGGGATGTGCTCCATTGCTCAGCAGGTGATCCACCACCTCGTGTCCAACCTTGTGGATGCAGGCATGCATTAGAGCTGTCCTGCCTGTTTTGTCCTGTATGTTGGGGTCTGCGTGGTTGTCCAGCAAGTATTTCACCAGCTTGGACTTGCTTACACTTTGCTGGTCAGTGTGCTTGGACATGCAGGCCACCATGAGCGGTGTCTCTCCGCGTTCATTGCTTTCATTGATGTAGGCACCTCCTTCCAACAGGAGCCGGGTCAGTCTCAAGCGTCTGAGCCACACCGCTTTCAGGAGTGAGTTTCCATCTGTCCGTAGCTCCAGTATGTCCGCCATCTGCCAACCAATCACAGATCTTCTCAGAGTTGAACCTACAGCTCGCAGCCCTTTGAACAAATGATTTAAGAAGGTCAGGTTACTCAACACAATCTTTGTTTTGTAATATCAAATTGGAATATATATATATTTTTTATCGACACCACCAGCAGGTGGCAGTCTGTCACAACAAAAATACTACGAATATAACTTGCTATTGAAGACTTATGATTTAGGGAATGTATTCATTGTATAATAGTTCAAATGGAGGAAGTGTGTACTAAATGTAGTTGCCCATGGTGGAAACCGATCATAACCAAGGGGGAAAAATCACGTTCATGCAGGTAAAAGAATGGTTAAAGCACCTGTAAGAGTCACAAGCACTTTTGGTGGAACACAAAAGTTAGTGTGTGTAGCGTAGAGTAAAGACACTGTATGTTGTCACAACAGCTCTTCAGATGTGTCATTTTCCATCTACAAAAACGGGCGAACGGCGCACGAAAGCACCCGCCAGCCTGGAAGTTCCCGAAACACCTCCTTGCTCACCTTGATGACTTGAACTTAATTCAGAACAATGACAACATGCGATTGCGCGTTTACACATTCGTCGTCGAATAACACCACACCGTGGATTCTGAAGAGTCTCTGTTAATGGCTCTAATTCTGGAAGACTGGGCTACAGAAACGCGCTCCACTGTCTACAAATAACCCGCGTGCTCCCTCAGCTCTCCGTCATAGTCTGCATTCGAGACATGCATGAACATGATCCGCACTTTAAATGTTGCAAATAGATGAATCTATATTTACCGGCCATCTCTCAGACGAGGAGAGCAGCGACGCAAGGACGGTTGAATCAATCACCCATCGTTTTCAAGGATGATTGTGTAGTTATATGATTTTGCAGATTCTCTTCATTCTCTTACCTGGTTTTCCATGTTCAGGTTACCCGACGCTTTATCGTGTGATGGAGAACACATCGGAAGGTAGTGTGTGTATTGTTAAAAGCAGAAAGTTTGCTACGGTTGTTCGCCGTATCCCAGTTTTCTCAGCCCAGGATCTTCCCATAAACGCGTCCTATAGGTTGCACGGAGCCCTAGCTCTCTCTGCCACCATAACGCACGGGCTGCGTGGCTTTTGTGGAGGATGGCACACTGCATCAGTCCAATGGGGAGTATTCGTTTCACTGCGCACTCAAGGATCACAACCTGGAGACGCTGCGGGTTATAAATAACTTACTTTCTTTGCCTGTTGTATGAAACGTGTGTTCTCTTGACGTCAGAGTCGACCAAAAATAAATGGATATCTGGTGAAAACCTCTGTCCGGATCCTCATGTGTGTGTGGGAGACGCGCGTTGCCTCCCAAATACATGTAAATGCTTTTTTTAAAAGTATTTCAACAAGGAAAATGTGTAAAGCGTCTGATCTGGGCCTGGAATGAAATGAGGGAATAAGGGGTTTTGAAGTGATTGCTGATTATCCTTCTTTTGCGAATCCATACGTCACACTGTGAAACTTGGATTTAATCTCTCACCGTGCCTTTACAAGGTTTTCCATCTGTAGCGAACTAAAGGGCATACTGGTGACAGCTCTCTTGGATGGATGTGAAAAATGAATTTTCCCTGATCACAATCACACTGCATTTTGCAAAAAAAAAAATACCAGTATGGTGCATCCATTGGCGCTTTGTAAATATTACAGTCAGAAATATACAGATACATTCATATGTTCTATATCACCAATATTTGGCCAATTGATGCAACTCCCCAACCAGCTGTGTCTCTAATGGGCATGTTTCTACTGCACGGTAAATTAAGAGATGGAGAAAAAATATTTCACACCCATATGTATTTACTGCACAATAAAGGAGGCCAAAAACTGGTAGCCGCCATCACAGCTATACAGCCTATTAGGGACATTTCTATTTTTAGGTTGCTATGAGACAGCACTGAAGCAGTTTCTAATGAGAACAGAGATGTTCTCAGCTCTTGCAAGGAACAGGTAAATCCAACATTCCACCAAGGACCAGGAGGCTTTTACGGTATAACTCAAATACTTTATTTTTTAAGGTGGTTTTTACCTACTTACGCAAGTAAGCCTCCACCAGCACCATCACCACCACCGTGTTCAATCATTAGTCTTCTGACCCCTGCTCTTTTCCTCTGAGACTGGGAGTAATCACTTTATCACTCATCCAAACACTTGATGTCTCAGGTCTCCAGTCGTCACAGTGATTTCTCACCTGTGATTGCATTCTCAGTCCCCACAGACGTGTTTGTTTACGAAGCACGTGGAAAAGGTGGGTTTCTAAAATAGCACACACAGTATAATCACCAAGTAAGGACATTGTGTCCCTCCCATTCTGGTGGAAACGTGTCTTGATTTGGTCAAATGCCGTAATTCAGTCAAATTAAACAAATATATAAGCTGTGATATTTCAAACAGACACCTGTGATGTGATTATTTGACTGAAAACGACTTATTTCAATATATTTTTGCATAGAAAGCCCAAAGCGTAGCTGTAATATAGATATTATGTAATGGGCAATTAAATTTGTCTGCACATGATGGGACCTAACCTATGTCATGGAGCAACCTGCTGTCAGCAGGGACACAATGGGCCAGGGACCAAACTAAGAAGAAAGCTCACTGGTTTCAACGTATTCATTATGCTGAGAGCCAGAGGGACGTCAGCACTCCTCATTCAGCATGATCTTTTCCCCCAGGATGTTCTTGTTGCGGGTATATTAAAGGGAAAATATATAATTATATTGAACGGAGAGAAAAGGAGCTGTCACCCCAGGGAGCAGTTTCCATTTTCAGATATCTTGCATCACAGCTGCTGCTCTTCCTCCCCATCCATCTAAATATAACCATTTCTTCTGTTTGCATTGTGACATTGTCTTTCTCATCAGATGAGCTCTGAGACTTTTTATAGATTCTGACAAAGAACATGTTAAATATTTTAGCTCTTCTCAATTTTTAAGTTTATTGTAATACGCAGCAGAACATGTGTTGTTTAGCTTCAATCATACCTGATCAACATTGGAAAAGAGAGGGTATTGAATACAATTAAAATATCAATAAACAATAAGCTTGAAATAAATATATGAAATTCCAAATAGATTGCCCTGGTACCAGACCCTGAATAAGTCTGCTTGTATATTTCTAACCCCCGTGTTAATGAATACCTGGCTTCACTCATTTTTCACAGGTCGGTGGGAAATTCACCAGTGATGTCAGCCAAGTTAAAAGAAATGTGCTGATATGTCATACTTCTAGTATTAGACTTTAACCCCTTACAATCACATGACTCCTGCACCTGTGTTACTACCTTGTAGTTGCTTTAATGTACCGCAGTCTTCCTTATTGGAATAATCAGAGGCATTCAAAAAAATATATTTAATGTGAATATTTATTATTTTGGATTTATGATGGTTTATATATGTGTCGATAAGATACGTTTGAATAAAGAAAACAAGTGTCGCAACAAACATTCACTCATTCTGTTTTTTCAAGTCAAGGAAGTGGTTTAAGTTTTTTTTGAAAGGCATCATAACACGCTGTGTACACCCATAGCTTCTGACGCAGTCTGACGCATGACCACATGTGTTACTGGTTCTGTTTTTTCTAGGGTTATACTCTGTTTCCAGTCTTGTAGTAAGCTGATAAGCTGGAGGTGATTTATCAAGCATGCTTAGATTCTAAATATCAAAGTTTAAAGAGATTGAAATCTGATTGTATGCAAGTCTAAAATTAGCCCAGACACCTCTCAATTGCGTCATTGTGGAGCAGATTTAAATAATCTTTACAAAGACATATGCTGCTGTCATACAGGGAGATGTCTGAAATGTTTCCATACAGTTAACTCATAAGGGAGATCCTATTTTTATTCGGCCCATCTTTTTCATCGCAACAACTGCATTAGCACGTCGACACAGAGGTTGATTTCTCCAGAGCGTACATCCTCTGTTGCCGTGGTGCTTTTTGTCTTGCCTCCTCTGTGCTGGTTGTCTCTTTAAACACTGAGTTTGACATTCTCGTGGCATTTGGTGTCTCTGCGATTGTATCAAGCGAATGTGTGGGCTGCGACTGCAATGAACTGGCACGAACCCTGCTGCTGCTTTGCACAGGGCTGCTCCATGCCCCCCTCCTACCTCCGCAGATTTCGGATAATGCCTCCAGTTTGGCTTAAAAAACCTGCCCCCCTTAACACGCTGTATGGTGTGAGTGAATTATTATAATTTTTTCAATCCTGATCATGTCCCAATAAGTATTACACGATACCAGACACTTGGAACTCTTCATATTTAGAGGGGCTACTTTCAAATATTAAAATCCTCTTCTTCCTCCCTCTCTTTCCTCACAACTCAGAGTGCTAACCAACACCAGCCTTTCCAGGGAGCAGCAGTTGAATAGAACATTATTCAAGAGCTTTATACAGGCAACAGTTTTGCTGGATGATCGTTGTGTACGTTGGCCGTATCCTAGGAGATGTGTGCATATCTAATAGGGAGTTTGTTACTCATTTTGCAGAGTGGGCACTTTGATGTCTTCCGTGTTGAATTTTCAGTTTTAGCTCAACCTCCTCCTAATGAAGCAGGAGGCTCCAAGCTGCAGAATTGGTTGCTTATCAGCTCTAGTTCTTTAGGATTCTTTAATTGGATATTGGAGTAGGAGGCACTTTAATGGTGTGTCACTAAGCAAGTGGTCAAGATATAGTCACAGATGACGGTATTATTAACATCATTAAGCAGTTTACCATCAATAACGAACCAAACACTCATGCAATCCCACTCTTTTCTCATGTTTCATGATTGTTTTTTTCTTTCTGCCCTCAAAATCAACAGGTGTCACAACAGTTTATCTGGTGTAGCTTCAGGCGGGTTTTTAGATTTTGTCCAGCCGCATCACTAACTATAAAAGCAATTCTCTGTTGAGACCACTAAATCAAAAGCTTACCAACGTGTCTGCCCCCCATGGGGCAGAGAACAGACACTGTCCCTGCTATCAAATAAGTTATCTGGTTAGATACTAAGGAGAAAATACACAGCCGTCATTGTATCTCCAGGGATCTGTGACTCAAGATTCTCAAACACCGTTTTGCTTCAATAATTTTCTCTCGCCTCATTTTCCATATCTTCATAATAAAGGGCTACACAGTGTGATTTATCGGTAGAAAATGTGGTCGTTAAGTCATTTTCACTTTGTACAGTAAAATCCTCGACTGTTTCAGAGCTGCATCTGTCAGAAGTCCAGGTCTGTCAGAGTGTGGGGATTCATCAGTGTGGATGAGTGGAAACGTTGACAGTGGAAGAACTTAACTCGGCTCGAGGTTCACACTCGTGAGGCCTTGACGTGTTTGACACTATGAAGCTCTCTGCCCAAAATACACTTCCTCTGCATCACAAGGTGGGGAAAGAGCTTTTTCTGTGTTTGTTGTCGTGCGTGACGTCAAACCTGTCAGGGCTCATCTGCAAAATCCAACGTGATCAAGGATCAAACAGCAACAGCACGGGCTCTGTGTTGGAAACGCTGCTGACTCGGTGAAACACTGCAAAACGAGTCCCCCCTGGGTGATAGAACTAACAATAGATCCGAAGCTTCATGAACATAGCCGAAGGGCTGGTTACCTGTCACCTATTCATTTAAGTGTCAATGGGAGTCACGCTCCACTGGGTACAGCTATAATTAACCACAGAGCAACTGAATCAATCATACCAGTATCACCGCTAATAAATTGAAGTAAGTGTTTATTGAGTCCTAATCTTGTACTTGAGCTTTTATTCAGAGAGATGATCGTCCTCCAGGTTTGTTCTGATAAAAAGGTGTCAAGTAGGTGACGAGATTGCTGCAGCTGAGTCCAATCCACCGTGTTAGGAGGTAGGAAGAGCTGAGGAAATACACAGGTCAGTAAATATTGCAGGGTGCTGCAAGAAAGAGACAATGAAGGTTGTCACGCTGAATGCACGTATTGTCAAACATTATACTCGGACATGAGCTGTTCTTACTCGACCTGGCTTGTGAATTTGAGTTGCTCTGCTCTGATCATGTAAACTGAGTCCTCAGCTGCATGAGCTTCTGTGTGAGGATTTTAATCTCAATTTGAATGATTTGTTCACTAAATGTCGACAGTGAAAAATGTGTCAATGGTTAGCAGGTATGCTTAATTTAGCTTGTTAGCATTATCTAATATTTGAAGTTTGGCAGCAGGCACAAAATTGACAAAGTCAGTAGATCTCTAAGTATGCACTTCATCAAATTAACTTCTTTAAATTGAAAAGTCTAGGGGACTATTTTATTGTTTCCATGGCAGACCTTGCAGTATGTGTGAAGACAATTTATTCACATAGTCATTAAATAATATTTCATTGACAGTAACTGATAGACATTGCAGTCCCTTGAGCCACAACATGTACAGACTGATGGCAAGACATGACAACTCAAGCCTCATACCTAATCTTTAAGATGTTTATGTATGTCAAACGATTGTATTTAAGAGCAAACTGAACTCCGAACACTGTAAAAAAAAAACCTGGGGTTGAAAGCATTGTCCAACTTCTTAATCCTTCACGTACTTGCTTACTCTAAATCTTTGAGGTTAAGGGGAGAGGTGGCCTAGTGGCGGGGAGACATGCATCGGACCAGAGGGTTGCCGGTTCGAGGCCCAGTCGAGGTGGTCTCCATCTGGAAGGATGCAGGAACCCCCGCCACTAACAAGAGAGACTCCACCTCTTATGCCCTTGAGCAAGGCACTAACCCCATCTGCTCCCCGGATGCTCTCAGCTGTCTACTGCTCTGTGGCCTTGCATGCGCCACAGATGGGTTAAATGCAGAGGTCAAATTTCCCCCGACTTGTGTGTTTGCATGTGCATGTTTGTGTGGGACGATGTGCGCAATTAAATATGTTCAAATATTAGCTGATACAGGTGACTGGGGTGCCTGTGTTTGTGTTGTGCTGTTTATGCACACAACTCAGACAGGATGTCTTGCAGAGCCAGGAGTCAGGGCCAGCGAGCGGTCTCAGCTTTTGTCCTAGGCTGTAGACTGAAGGTTTCAGTCCGAAGTATCTCCTCCTAGTAGTAACCTCCTGTATTCAGTTCAGTTAGAGCAGAGTTTCTCTACAGTGCAATATGCACAGAGTTGTTGCTCACACTTTTTGCACCTTTAAATTGATTAGAACCCGCCAGACCAGAGATATTATTTGGTGTTTCAAACCGACAGTTTTGGATTAGGCTACAGAAGTCTGATGAGCTCACTTTCCTCCAACTGCACACCCCCAGATTTTATTTTATTTATTTAAAATGTCAAACTTTATGTCTTCAGTCCCGTGCTCGCAAGACTTCACCCCAACTCCCTGTGGTTACACAAAAATACTTTACAGACTTCTTTCACAGTAGTAATCCCCACCCTGTAGAGGGGATGAGTGGCCTGATGCCAAACTAATACATATATCATATAATCTATATGAAGTACCACACTAAATTCTCTGAAGCCCATTACAATTTTAGTCATGCGTCACCATTCAAGATGCATTCATTGATTTTTAGAGCTGCTGATAAAGATCGGGGATGATAAAACGGCTGCTTCCTCAGTTACACTGAGAGACATCAGCTGTCACTCATTCTGGCCACCTGATGAATTCAATTCCATTAAATCTTAAGTTGCTAAATGAAGAAGGGGTTTGGGGGAGTGTTTGCCAAAAAGAATGGAAAAAACAAATGTTGGATTTACGAAATACTTTTAATTTTATGAAGTCATATTTGATTTGTACAACTCACAGTCTTTTTTAAATGTTTTTTAATGGCAATCTTTTGAAAGCTCATTTCTTTCAGCATCAGTATGTAGAGGAGTCAGATTAGTTTGGCTGTAAACGATAGGCTGAGGGAGCTCCATTTTGTACAATCCCGAATCTACTATGGTGGATGACGGCATTGTGTCTTGGTTTGAAAGGCTTTCCATGGTATCCCACTCTGTCCAGAAAAGATGTGCAAACCATCACATGAGGAAAGAGTTAGATATATTAATAATATTTACTTTGACATCAGAACCACATTTAAAAAATATTGATTCCTGCTTTGTCTTAAATAGATTTTCCTTTCCTGGGTTACTGATATTATTTCTGTTTTATTTATTCAACATTACATTGCTAGTGATTCATTACATTTTCATTTGAGATGTTTTTATCACAAGTGTCATTTTCCTATTCTTAGTGATTCCTGATCTTCTTTTCCTTTTAAGCCAAACATTGACCCACTTCGGAATTGCTGGGATGTTTCCCATGCCTGGACTCTATGTGGGGCCCACAGTAATGTTGGACAAGTGGTGATAAATTATGCAAAAGTAGCAACACATATGTAATGTGACTCAGGGTAATAAGCGTGACTATGTGAATACATTCATAGCGCAGTTTTAGGATTTGTTATTAAGTGTCGGTGGACAGGTGCATCCCCCAGCTAGCACCTAGCCAGTAAAATAACCACCTGCACCTATAACCTGTGGGGATGAGAGTGGAGTGAATGTGCAGCCTGGTGAAATGGTGTCATTCCATTTATGTAGGAGAATCTAAGAGAGCAATGGAATTCATATAGTCAACAGTCACAGCCCGCATTTTATTCAGTTTTGTTGCGCTGACGTGAATGTATTTGTCCGATTTCAGTAAAGACAAAGGCATGTCTGGAAGTCCCCTATGTCCAGGTGTGCAGCATCTGTCGGTTTCACAATGCGGTGACTCATGTTTGTCATCTTGTCCTGTTGTGCCTCCTCCCAATAGGAAATTAGATGATCACGGCAAACCATAGTGTATGTGTTTCTTACCTACCATATAATTGTGCATGTCATCTAACAATTCATTACATTATAAATAATATAAAATCGATATAAAATCGATACCTACATGTCTTCAATGATGTGTGATTCCAAATATCTACCATAAGTCTAGTGATATTGCTATTTACTGTTAGATCTTGTGTCTCCTCTGACAAAAGTACTGGCTTGCCCTCAGACTGAACCAGTGATGATGCCCTCAATTCAGTGGAACACAGTGAATGCCGGGCGTCAAGGGAGCCTGATGTCATTAACGCTGATCAAAGGGTTCAGCGTGCATGTCATTACCTAAGTGTGCAATGACACAATGGTCCCAAAGCATGTTGCACAACAACAAATTTGCTCCACACCAAAGGACAATACGTTGTGTGTCCTTTGAAATGAAGCAGCAGATATTACAGGGTATTACTGAGAACAGATGATACAGAAGTCAGCTATTTATTTGGACGTTGTAGTGAGTTATTATTATGAGTTATTTGCAGCTGCTTGTGCAAACCAGTGCACAAGCAGTGAGTCTAATGAGAGCGGCGTTAAAAATATTCAATCCATGCTCGTAGCCAGCTGTGCTTATCTTTGCAAAATGCTAGGGGAGATCTCAGCGAGGATTATTTTGAGTCTTCTCTTATCTGCTCTGCACTGGCACTGGAACCAAATGGCTTCAAACCATTGATTTGCCAAATTCTGCTTACGTCTGTGGTGCCATACAATAATTTCCATATATCTCTTTTGATCCTAGTTAATGCACTTAATGCATCAGATTCGTAATGTGTCACGGTTGTGAGTTTTCCTGTGTCAACTAAAAGAAAGTCCTTCCACAAGTGTTGAGTGTGACGAGACGTAGCTGTTTCTATGTTTTACCGTGTCACTATTGATACAAGCACAGATGGAGGGGATTTGCCCTCGATAAATATGTAAGTATCCATGCTGGGTTCCTGGTACTCCTGCTTCTCTCAGTCATGCCATTGATCTAATTGCTCTTTTAAAGCCTTAATGCCAGAACTGAAACTTTCCCATTGTGAACTATTTAGGAATTGTGGCTACAACCTCCCTGATCATGAACTTTTAACTCTGTGATCACCCCAGTCACAGTGACAGGAAGAGGAGTACAGTATCAACAATTGTATACTCATATGGCTTAAACATAGATAAGAAAGCAACACTATCATAACCAACGTACGTGACAAACATTAGAATTGCTGCTGCTGACACTTTAGCGCTGTACAAGGTCATGTTAGATTAGTGCATGGGCAGGGTGCACACAAGTTGGCAAGAAGATGGGGTTAGGGAGGCAGGTAGGCCAACAAGAGTGGATAATTCTTTTTTCTGCTATAACACCAACAGGAAAATGTCTCTGCATTTCTAGGGATGATTTATGTGATACCTAGTCCAGGACAGTTGACTAGAGTGCAATCCCGAAGGAACTGAATGGGGTCATCCGCAACAAGAAAAACAAACATACGCAGATACGGCTTAGAAGGATTTTCCTGCCTCAAAGCACTTTTCCTGATAATATGGTTTTGATCCGAGGCTTGTTATCATTATTATGATTGTAATGATTATTGTTGTGATTAATATTATTAGTAGTAGTATTTAAATAATGTTGCGTGACTTACTGTAGCAACTTCTTTGCCTACTTGTGTCTGGCAGAAACAAGCCACGAACACATCACAGCAACATAATATTATAACATTTTCCTTTGTTCTGTTATATTTTGTATGTTGCATCCTTTAAAGTTTTAGTTTTTTGCTTTTTTTGCTTCTCTTTTGTTTTGATATATTTTAAACTCTACACAAGTTTTATCTCCTGTATAAATTGTCGAAGCACTTTGAGCTACATCGTATGTATGAAAAGTGCTATACAAATAAAGCTTATTATTATTATATTATTTTTATATCTTAAGTGTCACAGGAATTATCCAGCTCTTGAGCGGCTAAATGTTTGTCTTGAGTTTGGTGCTGAGTAGTTGCCGGATTTACCGGACAATGATACTCTTCGTCATTTCAAAGTCCGTTTTGATAAGATAAGCCAAAAAAACATTACCCAGATGCGTTCAAAATACTTATTTGTAGAGGTTAGCATGCTGTTGACATCATCGTTACACTGATATCTACTTGCCGTGAGAATCACGGTTAAAAGCAACTAATACTGACTGTCAGAAGCGGACTCTGGTGTCAGAGTTGGATGTTTTATTGACCTTCTCCCTACAGGCTTGTGAAAAACGAAATTTCTCTGGAGAGATAACATTCAGCCACCAACAAATGCCAAGGTCTATTTTGCTTCTCAAAACAGACATATTGATCCCGCACAGTTGGGTTTAATGAGAAAAATCAAACCATGTCACGCAGATCAAAATATTATCGTCCGCAAACAACCAAACACCATACCAAACATTGCTGGCTTACACAAATGATGGAACCTATTTGAATTATATGTGTGATCATTATTATATTCAATTATGTTATTATTATCATAAACATTAAATAATTGGAATTGATGTAATTAAAGTACTTTTGACAATGAATTTTAGCTTATGCATTGGTTTTCCTTAAAGCCGCCCCCCCCCAAAAAAAAAACAACAAAAAGAGAAATTTAAACAGCACATTTAAAAGCGAGTCTGAGACATTGGATTTAAGCTGTTCAAGGCATGTTGCCTTCTGTTGTTTATTGTTAGTGAACGTTTGGCTCAATCGATGCGTTCACCCGTGCACAGCCAGGTGTGTGCAGAAGCTCAGCGAGGCACAGGCACAGGGTTTATAAATAAACTAAATGAAGGACGGTGCCGTTGGTGACCCTTGAGATGTGACTTTGGAAGGGATGGAAAGGCAGACGTTTATCTTGCAGAAACTAATAAAGCACTGTCTGTCAGCTCAGAGATGAGTCATCCCAGAGTAGCATCATTAGAGAGAAGCAGCGCTCTGATCATGTCTCTAAGGGGAGTTGACCGCCACGCTGCACCACACATCACCACACATCCAAAGTGAGACCACCAAGAAACACATAGAGTGAGCAAGCTCACAACACACACTGTTCCTGCAAACAGCAGGTCTGCAGTTGAAAAAAAAACATTTAGGTTCTTACAGTCACTTGACAGAGTGACAATCTCCAAATAGGAAAACAATTCATGAATCTAACCAGGCACTCTATGTTGGATAATGATGTGTTACCTCGTCAAAGCTGTCATTACACTTCTCTTGCACAAACAGTCATCTGGGGGACCCTTTGCACAAGAATATTCTTTAACTTCTCAAACATGACATTTGGCAAATAAGCAGTAGATTGCTGTGCTTCAGCAATCCAACATTATTGTTTCCTAGAATAGAAAATACAACCCTATCATTAACCATCATTGATCAAGTCCTAACACACTTCATGGCCATCGCATTCAGTCCAGTTCTCTTATCCTTGTTGGTGACAATGTCAACATTGGATCAAATTCAGACACATTTTGAATGTTGTATTATTATTATTATTATTATTATTATTATTATTATTATTATTATTATTATTATTATTATTATTATTATTATTATTATTATTATTATTATTATGCATTTTTAAATGTACTTCTATTATTTTTTTAAGTGGCTGACAGAAAAAAATGTGAACTACACAGATACCAGGTACAAAGATAAAACAAGAGTGCTTTTGCATGTATGTGGAATAAGAGGGTGGGGTCGAGCAGGACTTAAATACTCATACACATTTGATTTTTTTAGGTGTATCACACTGTATTAAGCAGCCTATGTGAATTGTGCTTATATTCCCTATATGTATTGTATTGTAATTTCCATATAAATAACAAACATCTTCGTAACACTGTTGAAATGAGTGACTTTTGTGACTCATTTTGTTTTTGAAATCTGTATCTAAATCGTGTGTTAGAACTTGAGACTTTACAGCAAATTGTAGCTTTTTTTCTTCTCTCTGGATATCTGTTATTAAAACGTTGCTAGACTTCCTGTGAAATATGGCGTATGTAGGCATGCAAATAGTAGACTGGTCACAAAGGACATAAAGGAGGCAAAGCCAAGAAAGAGGCAAAGCCAGTGTCACAGAGCAGCACAGAATCACATGGGACCACTAAAACAGGGTTTGGTAAATAAATAAAGCAATGTTAATTTGGTATAGAGATGTGTTTCCAGTGATGAGTTAAGTTAAATGCACCCAACTTGTTTCTGGTCTTGTGTGAATCCACCTCATTATTTGTATGAGGTGTATACAAAGGAACGGCGTCACGGATCGACACAGGTTTCTCTTTAAATAGTTGTTGTCGTGTTGCAGCCCTTCAGCTCCATCCTCGGTCTCATAAATGCCACATGCAAGTAAATCTGACGTAAAGGCTCACAGCAATTAGTGTGAGCACTCGCTCTGCTTCATGTCAAGCCATAGTAACTGCTGTGCTCCATACCAAGCACGTGGATACAAACCAGTCCCAAAAGGCACAGTGTAGCGCTCCAAAAATTAATTGCTGGGCTGCTTCTCTGGGTGCCCTGAACCCACCATAGCATTTTTCCCTGGGATCTGTTATTCAGCGTGTCCCCTGCGGTTGGTTGACGCTTGGATGATGCAGATTCGAAAAGACTGCTTCTATGGCACGGTGTCTGAGGGAATAGATGCCTGGGTAAACACTCACACACAAGTACATGGCAACAGATGATGGTGGCGAGCTACAGCATCAGTGGGTGGCGTGTTGTTATCGCAAGATGATGGGGATGTGTTACTCACTCAATTCAGGCCTTGCTTCATCTCTCTCCTCTTTTCCTCACATAAACAATGATGAGCAGGCCATTTTTCACGTCTTGCATACCCTAGACATAATCATATCCCATTAGCTGTTCTATATTTGACCACTGTGAAGCTGTCATTCATTCAGAGGTACCTCATGTATCACGATATCGTCACAGCTGATTGGAGGACCATGTCAAAAGAAATTAGATGCCGATATTAATAGAATGCAGGGACCCTATCGCAAAATTATTCAAAAGTATGGTGATACGCGACGCCGCTTCACCAACCCACCCTCTTTTGCCTCCATCCTTTTATTGTGTCGTCATGGAGATGTTTTTTTGTCTTTGTGTTTAATTAAAGAGAGCGCTTTGAATGTATTGACTATCTCAGATCACAGCATTTCTTCCAATACCTGTCTTCATGTCATCAGCAAACGTTGAGGCTTTAATTAGAAAATGTGCACATGCAGCCACAAACAACATACAGAAAAAAACGTGTGGAAACAGTGATGGATGTCACACATTGTTATTAATTGAAACTCATTTTTGATTGACCGGTGCTTTGAGAGAAGATCTGTCCGTCTGTGATGGTCTCTTCCACAAATAAACTATGTGTGACCTTTGCTGACAGACACCGGTGTCAGTAAACAACTTACTGTTTTTAGAAATACACAATTCCGGAAGTGAAAAAATTATACATTTATCTAACCACGTGTCAGCACTCAAAAATCACGTTCTTAATTAAAAGACGTAGTTTCCATAGTTACCATGAGACCAGGAAAGAATGAGGCACAGCTTTCCACTTCAAATCATGATCTCCATACTTCCTATTAGAAGGAACATTCATATTTAAAAAGACTGTTCATCGCAACAGTGACATTCAGGAAGCAGCGCCATCTCTTCAGAGTTGAACTCATGCCTGAATTGTTTTTAATATGTCAGACTATGTCAGTATCTCTTGTTGTTAATTTAGGTTAACAAAACTGACCAGCAAGTCCTGAGAGAAGCAAACTCTGCGTGAACGATGGGAAAAATACAATTATTGTTATGCAAATAAAAACACAGTTGTAAACACGTCATAATTGCCTGCAAACGACAATAAATAATGGCACCATAATGGCAGCACAGTCGAGGGGAAAGACTTCAAAGTAGCATCCTGGTTTCATTATAAACACATTATCTTTATAGAAATTGTGGCATCTTTTCTTTGTCCTTTCAGAAGTGTTATTACTCAAAAGTCTTTTACTCTGTTGGGGTTCAGTTGCGTAATATTTACTCCGAAATACTATCACACTTTATTTTTAAAAAGAGGATCCGTGGTAGTTATTGTTTTCCATGTTGCACATAATATCCCACTGATGTGATTGTAAATGTGTCTGGAACACTTCTTCTTAAAAGGTTTCTTGTCCTTCAAGGTATAAGTGTTCTTTCAAAGATTTTGCAAACAAATCAGTCAGCACAAAGCTGGAGGGTCCATTTGTTGACAGGTGAGGGTGCTTGAAGCACATGTTAAAATCCTCCCTGTTCCATGGATCAGCTTCTGGTGACATTGGATGACCTCCCATGATAATAATCTTGGTTGATGGTCAGTGGATTAGTTTCAGTTCATCGAAGTTGATTGCGTTTGCTCCTCCCAGGGTTGTCATTACAGGAGATTTGGGCGTATCATCGGTGTGTTCTATGTGTACAACATCGAATTTTCTTCTCCGCAATAGTAGTGAAACACTGCCCTCTTGTCTCAACTGTTGTAGCTGCAGTCTCTGTAATCCTGGGAGAGTTTCCTGCACAGGATTTTATTTTAAATTTTTTACTGATATTTCAAATTAAAGCATTCTCTTATTCCCAAATGTCATTTTCTTTTAAACAAAAAAATAGATATGGATTAAAACATAACCTCTGTACCAAAAAGAACGTAGGAATTTCACAGAGACAGAGGCAATTCTTATGTATGTAATATGTATCTAGATGTAGTTTGGTATACAATTTAGTTTAATACAATTATTTCCAAACTGCATATTACATCATATTTCGAAAAAAGTTGTGTAAAAATATAATCCTTTTCATATTTGGTTAAAATATATATGCATTAGATTCAAAACAATCAATACGATATAAAGGTGTGCAGAATGGTAAATTAAAAGTAAAATGAGAAAAGAGACATGTGTGTGTGTGTGTGTGTGTGTGGGTGTGTGCGTGTGTGTGCATCCATGCATAAGTGCATGTGTGTGAGACAGAATTGTTCTTTTTACATTGTTCGTTATCTTTACTGGGAATCCAAAAACAGCCATTGACCTGTAACTTATGTCCAGGTCACCAAGGCAGTTTGATAAGGAAGTGTTAGAACAATGTTAGATAACATTTCCAATGTTAATATGTTTATATATTTTGTATAGTCCAACATCACAAACATGTTTGTCTCTCGATGGGCTTTACAATCTTTATATTGAGCAACATTTTCACCCATATACAGTACATGTGTAGATACTAGATCTCAATCTCAGTAAATGCTCCATGAAAGACAATAACCCTTATAATCAAGTAAGTCTGATAAACTGGGTGGATTGACAATATGCCACAAAACACAATTGTAACATGTTTGTGGGAGCATTGACCGGATTATTCCTTTTTTTCTGCAATAAAAAAAATACAAATTGTAAAATCTCCTTTTGAAGGTAAAAATTCATCCTAAAAATTATGAAAATACAATGATTATAAATGTGTTAGATATTCCATAAAATGGAAAATTATCATAAAACATAGAGAGTAAAGGAGATTACAGGAGCAATGTAGTCATAATTTAAGGACAGTAAAGCCCTTTTTGACATAATGACATTTTTTTTTCCAAGCAGCAGCATATTGTGTCCAGTTATCAGTGATGGAAAGTGTCAGACACATACCCTTATCAGTTCTCCGTCCAACAAACATTTGATAGATAGCTGGGCTGGAAAAGTGATAAGGAGATGTGCTCAACAACATTATAACCTGAACAGCATTTTATATCAAAACATTGGTAAAAGATGCATCATAAAATTAAAAGAAATAACAATGAAAACAAATAAAATAAAAATCTGCTACAAATATAAATCATCAGAAAAAGTTTTAAAAATATATACTTAAAAGAATAGAAATCTTACTTCTTCAGATCATCACCACAAAACGATCATCCAAAGTTCTTATTAAGGTTTTTGTCCACAATTTAACACTGGTGAACAAACATGTCCTCAGAGAAAGCTGATCACCACTTCACTTCCAGCTGCAGACTCAGGCCCACTCGTGTCCAACTTGCATTCTTCTGCATCTAACAGGCAAGGCACGTTTTAGGACCTGTCCCATGAGCAGTTTTATGTCACCCTGGCCCCACCTCATCCCTGCTGCCGTTCTGTCTCTTACTGGTTCAAAATGAATACTCAGATTATCTTTTCACTCCCAGCTCTGTGCTTCTGTCAGTCAAAAGGGGGCTGCTTTGTTCAATGCAGTAAGGAAAGATAATATTAATACATTTGACTTTGCCAAAGTAAAAATTATATTTTTAATGTTGAAAAGGAACTGAGCTAAGTAAGTAAGCAAACTAATTCCAAATAATGTACAACAATAAATCCACAGGATTAGGGAGAGCTATTAAATAGTATTGAAAAATTAGTCAGTTTAAGGGTCCCTGAAAGATTCTTATTTATCCACATCATCAGGGGTGTCATTGAATTTTAAAGTCCAGTTAGCTACTGTGAACACTGGTAAGAATTTGATAATATTTTCATATACAATACAGCTATTTTAATGGGGAAGGCACATCGTAGTGCAAATTACTGAATGCTGTGGACAAATTAGTGACTTGTTAATCACAACTAATTGTTCTCCAATTCAGTAGACACCAACACTTATCTCTGCTTTGTTTATGTAAAAAATAAGCATATTGTTGTTTGTGTGTGGCAATGTAATCATATCAACTCAGACTATCACATTTAATTTGCACGACAATCTTTTCAATCAGGATCAGCAAATATGAACAGACTAATGTGTTTATGTGCTGTGACCCCTCGTGGTATGTTCTGTTATGTGTAGTGACTCCTGGGCATGCAGTTGGCAGAGGAAGGACAGCAGACGTGTCTGTGTGCTTTGGTGCTGGTTATCTCTGCCTGGTTCCTCCTCTCTGTGTGAAAATTAAACACGGCTGGCTCGCTTTCTGATCCAGTTCCGGATTTCTTCTCCACACCAGCCGCCAACAATGGTCACACGGATGAGGGGAGATCTGCCAAGCATCTCCGCTGCAGCGCTCTGCACTCCTCTGGGATTAGCTGCACTGCATTCCCACCGTCAGCAGCACCGGGGCCATCACGTACGAATGCACGCACGCACAAATGCACACAAACATGCAGAGACAGGGTCTTCTTTATAAACACACACACACACACACAGTATCACTCTACACCAAAATCCAATCTCTTGTGAGTTTACAGATATCCCACTGCAGTTGCTTATATTGAGAACACATTTTTAAACATTGTCGTTGCTATCGACCCCCCCTGCAGCGACAGGACAGAAATACTTTGCCCTCCTCTCACCCCTCCCAGGGATGATGGATCCGATTGTACAGACATGAGGTAAACAAATATAATATGCTTGAAACTTACAGCACTGCAGCACAAACATTACTTAAATTAAAACTATGATCTTTTTTTTTTCGAAAGAGAATATGTGTGCCAGCGCTCAGAAATTGTAGAGGATGCATGCTACAAGCCTTTCTTGCGCCATTGCATGTATGTTTGTTTCCTTATATTATTTTTCAGAATCAGAGGATTTCCATCATTAGGGTTTCTCTTCCCCATTCAGTCTTAAGAGGTCACATCCCAACAGGAGGTTGGCCCCAGGAGTGACCTTGGACCCCTGCTGCACCTTCCTTGGTCATGATTGCTATTAGATAATGATAGTCGATTATCCAAGATTTAGGGGATTTTAATGACACTATTTTGTCTGCAAAGAAAAGGAGCACTCAATTTTATTGGAGGCTAGAGTAGGCTTTTCCCGGGGAGACCAGGTAATTCCCACTAATGACGCCCGGGGAGAGAGAGAGCGGGGAAGAAAGAGAGAGATAGAGAGAGAGCACAGGGAGCATGCATGCATGTGGCAAACGGTGAAACAAACTGCCATCCTACACCACAGAGCATAGTAGTAGCTTATCAATGGCAAAGTGGCATTATCTCTCCCATTCTAAATATTAATGGAACAACAAAAAAGTGTAGTGTAGCAACATATCATATCAACAGACTGCGACCAGTTCTGCGCCATTGCTGCATGCTACAAAATACAACACAATGCACGTCAGAGGCTCAAATCAAACTAATCTCCAGCAGAGGGCACCATAGATGCGTTCTATTTATAGCAGTTGAAAACGATTTTTAAAGGGAATTAGAGGGCTTCCTGAGGTTGCCTTGCTCTCTTTTCACAGAAAAAAAGGTTCTGAATCTGACTGAGCAGTAACTGGAGAACACATGACAATTGTCATTGTTAAGCAATGTAATAATAGCAATATTTCCAACCCTGTATGTGTGGATTTTGCCTTGCATATGATGTGGTATGTATGTACCTCACACTAGCAGGAACAATATTTTCTGCCTAATTTAATGTGTTCACTGTCTATTGCTAGGATGCTGTTAAAAGAACAATATTCTGATCTTTGGCAGTGTTGAATATGTTCCATATTTATACTGGTATTACCATGGACAGCATCTAAACAGATCTCTCACCTCTCTGAGAAGACCTTTGCTTAAACCATTTTTGGCAGCTCTAAACTTGACTCAGTTGCTATGGACACACATTGCTTTTTCTCCCTTTTTTTCTTATCTCTGTCCATGACAACAAATGGATGTTACAGGAAACGGTATGCATTATACTCCGGAAAGAGAGGAGGATTATGGCTTCATTAGTAAAAGCAAGTTAACACAAGTGAAAAATGTGTTTATTTATTGTGTTATGTGTTACTGCATATTGAACCATTTATAACATGTAAAAGAGAAAATAATTTTCAGGTTTTTTGTGTTTTTTTAAAAGTGCAAATTAAAAAGCCTTATAATAAGCATCCATTTCGGACAGTATTTTAAGTTTTGAAGAAGGTATATAATCTTTCCAGAGCTTCAGTTTTAAGAAAGGCTGCTTAATTTTATGATACGCACTATAGATAATGTGCACACTGATAAACCGGCACCTAATACACTGAATGGGTGTCAACTGTAGCAGGAAGTAAGGTAAACAAAAAAATAACGAAGGAAGGTGGGAGATCTCCGGTGACGGTGTTGTTGATGTTTTTATACATATCATTTTTAACTATCTATATATTATATCAGCAAAAAACTGCCGATGCGGAAGAACTTGATCAGATTTATATATATGATACAGATAATGGATATTATTGACCCTGATTTAACTTTGTTTAGAAAATATTTCGCCTGGTTTCCATAAAAGTATCAAAATAAATAATGTTATATAATTAGGTTAATTATTTTATATATTTCTATATATGTTGATATATTTATTTTACATGTATATATTTCTATGTATTTATGAAACCAAACAATACATAAAAACTAGTCTATCTTCTTCAAACAAAATAGGCTATACAACTGTACATTGTGTGCTCCTTAAATCTATTTATTTTATTTATTTATTTATGCTCTTGGTTTTGCTACTGATATGTATCCCCTGGCATTCATCCCTTTTGTATTGTTTATTTATTATCAATAAAAAAGCGAAAAAGAGGAACGGAAGGTCCTCCGCGAAGACCGGAAAGGAGGACAGCGGCACTTCCAATTCCCCGGTGTTCATGTAAAAAAAGACCAGCTGACGAACATGAACCAAGGTAAGTATTATGCTGCGGCTCTCCTTGCTGATTAATATCAGGACTGCTAAGCACAAAAAAGGTGAGTGGAAGTGTAACTGAATACATGTAAAAAAAAAAACACGATACAAAAAATAAATCTACGAAGTTGATTCAATGCTGGAGTTGAGGAAACATTAATGGATTAATGCGGATCCCCAAGGGGTAGCGCGAGGACATCAGAGACGAGGATCCTCGCAGGTCTGCCTGGAGTAGAATATGAAACAAGACAAATACGATCACAATTGAATTAACTAAAGAGTACATACATGAATACATTAGTTAATAAATACTTAGGCACAATGTCAAAGATGATCGATCCTATATTTTCTCAGCGGAACTAATGTTACTGTGTGGAAGGGGGGGGGGTCGTTTTGTTGCTGCACTCTATGCATGAACAGCACCTGTAATGTTTGAAGTTACCTGCTGTTTAAGTTTCTAAGAATTAGGGCTACATGATGACTGATTAGGCCTGTTCAGTTTACTTTTTGACTTCCCCTGGAGTTCATGCCGCTTGAGGTATGCGGCCATTTTATGTGTTTATTATGTTCATTATGGAACGGAGTTCAGCAGCTAGAGCTAGATAGCTCACTTTTTCATTGACTGTATGCTAACTATATTTCTTGTATAAGATATTTATTTTGACCATAATTATCTATGAGTGTTCTGTAATGCTGTAGGCTCATTTTATGTTGTGTTTATTTTATCTCGTTCTCACAACATGTTGATGGCATGGATGCGCAAAGAAGTGCCCGTAGCTGAAGTACGCCTGGTACTCGTAATTTAATTTCGAGTCACATTTTGGAGACGACCAAAACATCCTGGTTGCTGAAGTGCAAGCACATGCGGATTAGTGAAGACCTCACTCCTGCTGACCGGACTCTGGTGAATGAGGCGTGTCATGCTGGCTAAGTGGCATTTTTCAGCGAAGCTCGTGTCTTTGCCAGCAGCACAGAAATCATATTGTCAGCCATCACATGATGATCCACAGTGTGGCAAAATATGTCAAATTGGACCACTGGTTCCAAGTTTACTAAATACAGACACGTTGATTCCCAGTAAGTAACATTCTTGATTGCATTTTGGTTTTAGAAACAGTTCTCTAAATTTCAGGTTCATTTATATTTATGCTGGTTACCATGATCCAGGTTCTGTACACAATCAACACAGATCAATCTAACACAGTTCTGGTTAAATACCCATTTAAAAAAATGTAGGTGAAGATCTCAATGTTTTATCAAACCATGGCCAGTTTAATAAAGTCTAATCTTAGAAATTCAAGAATATTCAACACTCAAAAATGTATTGTCATATGCACAACAAATATTGATCACAGTGGCAGGCTACATAAATCTGCTGTAAAGTGCATCAAGATAATGTCTGTTTTTGATTTGGCGCTATAGAAATAAAATACATTGAATCGAATAATTGACAATTTACACAAAATAAGTTTAGTTTTGCATCATGTGATCTTGATTATGCTGCCAAAGGCTTAGTCTGCTGGGGGATCTCCCATGTCATACTGAGCTGCCCCCCTCTCTGTACCATCCTTGTTCACACCATGTCATTAACCATGTCTCTTCTCTCTCCTGCAGCCTGTGGTTCTCACCTCTCCTTTTCTCATCCAGCAGATATTATTGACCCCCCAGCTGTAGGATGCTGACCCACCAGGGTTACCACTCAAGCCAACCCAATCGGTTGAGGCAGGTGACTGTCCACTCTGAGCCTGGTTCTGCCAGAGGTTCCTCCCTTTTAAAAGTGAGTTTTTTGTCAGTTATGATTTTCCGCTATAACAATGAAATTGAATTAAATAACTGGGACATTTTACACACAAATAAATCTATCTTTTTATTCAAATTGGAAAATATAACATATTTGTAAAGCAAGACGGTGGCATTTTTCATATGTGTGTCATGCATAAGATACACGTATGCACATAAGACTTTTTAAATAAACATTAATAGATATGTAGCAGCATGTACGGGGGAAGTGGACAGAAATGTGCAGGGTTGTAATGTACTATGTAGTGTTAAAACGTCTTGGGGCCTGAGGTAATAAAGGTTTCTAAGCCTATTTGCACATTCCTGACATTAGTATGCATTTTATTTTTGACACTTTCCATGACGTTTTTGTTTTTTGGTCAAATTTGGACAACAAACTATACTGTGACGTTGTTTCACTTATTCCCTTTTTTCACCTCTGTCATATACAGGTGCGTCTAAATTAATGAGAATATTCAGGAAAAGTTCATTTATTTATGGAATTCAATAATAGGGAACTATTTCAAGCATGTCCTCTTAATTTTGATGATTATGTCCTGCAGCTAATGAAAACTTGGTTGGGGCTCCTTTTACATGAATTACTGCATCAATTCAGCTTGGCGTGGAGGCCTTCTGTCTGTTTTGTCGTTCTGTTGGTCAGTTGTATACTCTCGATTGTTTAGCTTATTATTTATAAGCTCATAAGAGATGTTTATGTAGCAGTATAAGTTAGGTTTTAAACTGAGACAACACTGTAACCACACAGATACTCATTTTTTCTGATGGAGGATTGGCTGCTGCTCCAAGATGATGTCAATGCCTTCATCAGAGCCTAGAAGAAAAAGACACCCAGCTACATATTACTTAATTTGTATTATTTATTACAACTGTTGAGTTTCCTATGTGATTGCAGAGGCGGAATGCCAGGTTTAAAAATAATTTTATATTGTAAAAAAATACAATTTTATTGAATACGTTTCATGTGTCATAGTATATATTTGGGGAAACGGAGCCTGCATTTTACACAATATACACAAAATACAAATGATGCTATGACATATTTGGTATAATTTTGCATGACATATTATACTATGACATTTTTCACCTTTTCTTCACTGCCACTGTATTTTTTCACATTTCTGACGTTGCTATGCATGATGAAGTGAAGTGAAGTGATTTTAAATTTGTTTTACTTTTTGGAAATTTTTTTATTTTATTTTATTTTTGTACTTATTTAACATTTTTGGATGACATACTATCCTAAGACGTTTTTGACAATATACTATACTATGTTGGGTAAAACCTTTAATCTCTAATATATATTTGGTAATTTTCACATTTTTAAATTTTTTTTTTACTATTTTCACTTTTTGGGACTACATACTATAAAATAAAGTTTTTGGTAAAATTTTGGATAGTATGCTATACTATTACCTTTTTTTCCTATCAAATATTTTCGCATTTCTGACGTTTTCTTTCGCATTTTTCAAGTTTTTTAACTTTTTGCCATTTTTGGTTGACACACTTATATGACCTTTTTGGAAAAAATATTTGATTACTCACTTTACTATGACGTTTTTTTTCACTTCTTTCACCTCTGTCATATATTATAATATATCATAATACTGTGTATTTCTGATGTTTTAATGGATTTTCAAGTTTTTACAATTTTTGGAAGACACACTATAAGATGGCATTTTTTGATCAATATTATGCCATCACGTCTTTTCCCTTATTTTCCCCTCAATCACATACTGTATATGCACATTTCTGAAGTTCTGAAGAACAAATTACGACATAATATCCTGAGGCGTAGTTTTGTCAAATTTTGGACGACATTATATACTACATTTTCACCTCCACCATATTTTTTCCCATTTCTGAAGTTGTTATGCATGTTTCAAATGTTTTTAAAAATGTTTACTTTTTGTCATACTATACTATAACCTTTTTTTTCAAATTTTGGACAACATACTATACTCTGATGTTATTCACTTTTTTCCCCTCCGCCACAAGGGTTTTAAAATAACTGTATTTTTTGGACATTTTTGGATGACATACTACTATGATGTTTTTCACATTTTTTTACCTGCACCATATTTTTTCGTTTTTCTGACATTGCTATTCATGTTTGAAGTGTTTTCAAAATGTTTGACTTCTGTAACATTTTTGCACGACATACTATACTATGACGTTTTTTTATCAATTTTCTTTTTTTGTCATACTATACTATAACCTTTTTTTTCAAATTTTGGACAACATACTATACTCTGATGTTATTCACTTTTTTCCCCTCCGCCACAAGGGTTTTAAAATAACTGTATTTTTTGGACATTTTTGGATGACATACTACTATGATGTTTTTCACATTTTTTTACCTGCACCATATTTTTTCGTTTTTCTGACATTGCTATTCATGTTTGAAGTGTTTTCAAAATGTTTGACTTCTGTAACATTTTTGCACGACATACTATACTATGACGTTTTTTTATAAATTTTCTTTTTGGATGACATACTATACTATGATGTTTTTCCCTTTTTTTCCACCTCCACCCTATTTTATTTCACATTGCTATGCATGTTTGAAGTGTTTTTAAAATGTCCTCATGTGACTGATGTGACATTTTTGGACGACATACTATACTGTGATGTTTCTCACGTTTTTCCCCTCCACCGCAATATGGGGTTTTTCCTTTGTTTTTTACCTCGAGCATATTTTTTCGCATTGCTGATGCTGCTATGCATATTTGAAGTGTATTTAAAATGTCTGGCATTTTTTTGATTTTTCAACAACATACTATACTATGACCTTTTTTTATTTCAAATTTTGGACGACATACTGTACTATGACGTTTTTTTGTCAAATTATGGGGACATACTATACTATGAATTTTTTCACTTTTTCCCCTGCACCAAATGTTTCCCCATTTCTTACGTTGCCATGCATGTTTGGTGTTTTTTTTTAAATTTCTAACTTTTTTGACATTTTTGGACGACATACTATACTATGATATTTTTTGCCAAATTTGGATGACATACAGTACTATACAATGATGACGACATACTACTGACGTTTTTAAATTTTCTTTACCGCCACCATATTTTTTCGCATTGCTGACGTTGTTATGCAAGTGTTTCTAAAATGTTTGACTTGTGACATTTTTGTACGACATACTGTACTATGATGTTTTTTTGTCAAATTATGGGGGACATACTATACTATGTTTTAAAAAAAATTTCACCTCCACCACATTTTTTCGCATTTCTGATGTTGCTTTGCATATTGGAAGTGATTTTAAAATGTTTGACTTGACATTTTTGTACGACATACTGTACTATGATGTTTTTCAAATTTTGGATGATATATAATATGATGACAACATACTACTGATGCTTTTTTTCATCATATTTTTTTGCCTTTCTGACTATGCATGTTTAAGTGTTTTTAAAATGCTTAACTGCAAAAATTGGAAGACATAGTATACGATGACATTTTTGGCTAAAACTTTGACGACATACTTTAGCAACATGTCTTAAATGCTGTATTCTGCTGTTTAGGGTGTAAGTGAACGGATGGCGTTGGCAAAGTCGGATTGCCTCTACTCACCGATTGGTTAATCAATTCTGTCCCTAATGTAGGATTGGCTGCTATTCCAGGACGAAGTCTATACCTGCTTCAAAAGACAGCATCAGAGCCTAAAAAAAAGACATCCAGTTGAGTTGTTTGTGTTTACAGGGGCAGACGGCCAGTTTTAAAAATAGTATACCATTTTATTTTTTTCAGTTTTCATAATATTTTTCATATATATTAACTTTTCTTATTATATTATACTATGACTTTGATTACATTTTTAAAGACATTCTATACATGACATTTGATGATTTTTTGGATGACATTGGGGACATCATTGTTATTGTGTTGTTTTCTTCTATTGTACATATTCAAAAACAAATTTTTGTGTCCTCACAACTGTGTGCAATTAAATGTTTATGGTCACAAAAGGGCAGTCATCTTCAGATGGAATTGAGTTGATTTTAGCATTGATATCCTTAATACATTGATCTACTCAAAAAAAAAGTACACTTTCAGCAGCTCAACGATGAAAATAGGTTAGCTTTTCCTTGAAATGCAAATGCCAGTAACAACAACAGTTCCTGTGCACAGCGGAGGTGGCCACTGCCAGAATAATACATCATCCGCCTCCAGTAGAAAGATTTCTGTTGTGATAATTTATGTGCGTCGTGGGAGGGAGTGGTCATCATCGTCAGCAGAAATAAACTGCACTGCCAACATGCTCGAATTCAGTAAAAAGAGCAAACGATATTACAGAACCTGGCAGAAATGTTGGAACGGTTTCTCGAGGACATGTGCTAAGTCGTGGAACAATTATGATTTAACAATCTCTCAGATTTTGGTATTTATTTTCGCAATAGATTTCTCCAAAATATTTTTTTTTCAAGAAGTTATAAAAGTTAAGTTATAAGTTATAAAATGCAAAAGACTGAAGTTGACATAAAAAAGAAAACGCATAAGGTCCTATTAACTTATTATATGCCCTAAAGAAGACCGTCCAACAGTTAGAGCAGAGGGGGAACTACATCATTGAAGGAATCTCCATAGCACCTTTGCAAAATACAGCTGGTTCCAGCCACACATGCAAGTCTGGCAGTCCAAAGAGTGGGATCCTTCCTCTGTGGTTTCTTTCTGGGCTTTCTTTCATTATTTACCTTTTAAGCAGGGGTCACCACTCTTTCTGAAACTACGAGCAAGTAGTACTACAAAAGGGCTACTTTGAGCATGGTATAAAACTTGGATCTTTGTTCATCTTTGTTTTGTTTTTATACACATTATTATAATGTTCAAATCTACCTCAATGCTAAGTGTTATGCATCAAAAAGAACAGCAACAAAATTAAATAACATTTTTAGGCAGAACTCACACGCACACACACGACCTATTCTACGAGCATGCGCAGTTGGTATATTGCCCGGAAAACACCCCACTTGCAGGATTTCCCTGTAGTCAAATGTAAATAAAAAATCTGAAGCACACCCAAAAGTAACACATGTTTTGCCTAACAGGAATATGGATATAAAAGGAAATAGTACACTCTAAAAAGACTTAGCTTTCACCCGGAGTCTGAGCTTTGGCGCTGGTCCCACTCCCCACACACACACACAGGGCACACATAGAGATCGCTGATCGGCCTCTGTCCGCTTTGGGAAGACCAGAGCCACACTCCTCTGCTTCTCTGGAAGTTAGCCCCGCAGCCCGGATACCTTTCCCCTTCCCCGGTTTTCCTAACCGGAAACATGCTCCTCTACCTCCGGGGCCCTGAACACAGGTGCACCCACTCACTCTGATCTCGGTCCCCAGCCGATCTCTCCCCCAAACGGGCACCGTGTGGGACTGGTATAAGGACATCGGATGTTGCTCACTGAACAGATTGCAAAGCCCATTGAGGCATATTGGTTTTGTAATTTGTAATAAAAAACAAAAATAAAATGTGTTGGATTGATTGATATCTGCCTAATACATAGTTATTAAGTAGTGTAATGAAGTCGTTTAATTTCATTTTATTCTCATTTAGATTTTGTTTATAGATGTTGGTGTAATTCAAATCAGTTGTTACCCACACCTTTTTGGAATACTAGAATAAGGGGAACTGCTTTTTTTAATTGACCACTAGATGGTGGTGTAGAGTCAACAATTAGCAGAGTGAAACCCTGTGGTCACATGCTCATTATTAGCACATGATAAAGCTGCACTTCTTTGGAAAAGCCAATGCAGGCTGCCAGATAAATGTTTAACATAGACAAAGGAAACAAACTGAATAGCAAACGATTCAACACAGGTGGACATTCACTGTCAGTCACTGTCCCTGAAGCTTTTGGCTCCGCAGCAGAAGTTTTAGATTCATCTTGGATAATTTAACTTAAACCAAAGCAGATGGACAGCCTCTCATTTCATGCACACTATGACCTCTTTTATGCATTGTCAGTTATCCCCAAGGTTGTTCCGTTGACTCCATTCATAGTTGCTCAGGTTAACATAAGTTGACAGAAAAACCTATCCCATAACCGGCTGGTAATTAATCATGTGTCTTGATACACATGTTTTGGAGACAGGCCTGTCAAGACAGGTTACAGTAAAGCAGAGACACCAGAGCTTATTCAATAAATGAAGCTCAAAGTATATCGTCATCTGTTCAGAAAAGCTCTGTTTCAGTTTTGTAGTTATTTTAGTTATTTTTATTAGTTCTCAAAATTAAATAGAGTCTTTGCATCAGCTCTTATTCAGTCAATGATGTCTTCTTTAATGACTAATCAGCACGGTCAAGGTTTAGATAAACACGTTCATTGTGCTAAACCAACTTTGCTGGGTAAATGATTATAATCGCTTCACATTATATTGCACATGTGCATTTGACTGTCAAAGTATAAGAACAACTGTAATACTGGGTTCTAAACTAAATGGTGTCAATATATGCTAAATTGAGCGCCATATCTTGATGGCTCATCAATACTATGTCTGATACAGCCAGGAAGTGAAAAATGTGGGCCAACACATTATTTAACTTGCTTGTTCCTGTGCGTGTGTGCTTAATTTGGAATGATTGTTCCACTTTAGTGCTCATTTACAGATGAGACACTGATGACATTTGATGACAGCACAGGACTGATGTCTTGGTAAAACATTAGCGGCGAGGGTGGGGGAAAAACACACTGAAAGCATTTCCACAAAATACTGCAGTAAAAAGGAAAAAAGAAAAGGGGTATAAAAGATCACAACCTCAAATATCAACTCTACACGGTGTTGCCAAGTCTTGTTGCCATGGAGATTGCATCCTACTGCAGGTGAGGGTAACGGTGGAGGAAGTCAGCTCTGCTTCCCTCTCTTTCTGTTCCTCCCTATCTTATGTGGTTCCTACTGCATGTGTGAGTGCATGTTGTGTGCTTCCTTCTGAAACATGTTAATAAACAGCCTCAATGATTATGAGCTATTTTTGAATATGTTAGGTGCTTGCATGTGGTGCACTTTATAAACTCACTGTGATTTCTGTGTGTTTTTGTTTCGTGTTATTACAGAAACTCATAGGTCTTAATTACTAACTCAATTTTTTGACAAAACTCAGTGTTTCGGTGTCTTTCAAAAGACAACGATGGAAGACCTCTGGACTGTGCACAGTGTAGAATGAAATAAATAGATGCATGTGTCCAAAGACTGGCAGGAGATGTCCAGTGAACCGAGATGGCATTGCCTTGCGTCAGCGCTGTTGCAAGAAAAAACACCCTGAAAAGCTACAACAGTCTGACCTGTGTGATGTGATATGTCTTTTTCCAAAAATGTAGCCCCGTCTCTTGAAATGGTGTTGCACCTTTTAAGGATGTGTGTCAAAACAAGACCTTCAGAAAGATAGATCAATAAACAAGTAAATATAAAATGGATGAACATTTATATTCTCATATTTATTGAACAGTATTCACTTTCCAGGGATCAGTGCAATGATCATGACCTAGGATGAATTCACCCAGAATAAGGGAAACTATTAACATCCATTAGCAACACATGATGATGCTTTCCTTATCTCTTATGTGATATAAATCTGAATACATTTGGAGTTTTGAGCCAAGCAACTCTAACAGTGTTATTGTCCAAATAATAAACAGATTTATTGAACATATGCATAATTTAGATGAGTAGTGTCCTTACAAATGTGTTATTTGTTACTCTTCAGTAAACAGTAATTGTACAGTCGCACTGCCTGAAAAGGATTATAACTGAAAAGTATATTTTTTTTCCCCCCAACAATTAAACCCTCACATTGACTTGTCCAGTTCTATCAGATTTGAAGCTGTTGTTATGCACTGCAGGCGGCTGCTGCTTGGCTTTGTGGCTTTGAGTCTAACTGAGGCAGACTGAGAGAGGCTTATTAATCCCAGTGCTGCAGCTTCACTCCAAAGGCCACAATCAGTGGAAAAAAATTCACTCACTGTGTTAACATAAATAGACCTCTAATGTTGATCATCTAAATATACAGTATGAAGTGCAGACGTTAAGGTTCTGCGTGTTTGATCCGCCGTTGTTATTAACAAGGGCTGACATTTTCTCAGTTCACAGCTCCATCTTGCTGTGCAAGCCTTGGTGAGCCTGCACATTTATATCACGATGCCTAAAAGCTCACCCGAGTGTCCGAATGGGTTCATGGCTTCATTTTGAAGGAAAGATAAAAAGCTGAAGTTAAAAACCGTGTGCGATGACAGAAGACAAGAAAGGTTTCTATTTCCATGATTACTGCTCCTAAACGAAAAGGGGTCTTTGCCACCTCAGTTTGAGCAACATACATCCATCAAAAAGTACAAAGAACGTCACAATTATGCAATAACTTTTGATTTTCCTCAATACACGTGAATACATGTTGAAACAGTAGCGTTATGTTTTAATTGTTAAGCCTTTTTGCATGGGTACATTAATTAACTTTAATCACCCCCTTGGATTTTTTCATTTTATTCTTAGGCCAGGCCTGCACCCCCATTATGCCTGTTTGAACAGACAAAAGCAAAACATGTTCCAACAAAGTGGATCTAGACATGTTGACCAAACAAAGATACATAGAGATAGATCGAGGAGATACATAGCCTCGTGCTATAAATCTGCGCCTGTACAAAGAAAGGACCAGTACACTCAAGGGGCGCAGACATGCAAAAGCATCCCCCCACACCAACTTAGTTTAGAACTAAAGAAATGCATATAGCCTGTAATTCAAAGGAATGCAACTTTAATTGAAGAAAATGCAACTCATGTTAAACAGACTGCCGAAACACACCCCTGCACCAACCAGGAGGTGCCATGTTATGAACACCGTCCACCTATCGTTTAAACAATAGGAATGAATGTATGCACCACTATTTAATGCGCTGCGACGCAACATACGAGGCTCTTCGGTTGCGAGACCTGGCTCAGAAATATTCGGTCCCCGCCAGGGGGGCGCTTCGGCTGCCCGGCTCGGAGCCGGAGAGACATTGATCGAACCCCCTTTAGTCTAGGATTTTTTGTATTAAACCTTTTTTGTTAAACCTAAAACCCTTCTCTGGGCGATCCGTCATCAGCCTGGAGGAATCAAAGAACCCCCACACTGAGAGCACTTCACAACAGTGGTATAACCTTGCCAGGACCTGGTGATCACTGGGCTGTGGAGTAAATGATGGCGCTCTTCCAGCATCTGACCACTAAGGCTCATTAGTGCCTATTGATAGCCCTGGTGATATAGGCTCTCTGAAAGGAAGCAGCCACGGAAAAGGTCATCGAATAGATCTTCAAGTGACCTCACTAACCTGTCGCTGATTGGCATCATCTATAGTCCTCATTCAAATTAATTTTACAGTCATTGAGTACTGCAGAGGCCATACTGGCATTAATCCGTGTGGGTGCTATCTCATTGCCCCTGTTCCTTCATGACACAACTGTTTCCAATGCCCATTTCGTTAAGTCACTCAGACTGGTGTCACGGACATGGACCTGCAGTGGCAATCACAGAGTGGAAAAAAACCCTTAGCTGGTCATGCTATTCAATGACTGAGGATCACCTAGGTCAGTCTGCTTCACCCCTCGGGAGATCATGTATGTAAGTACAACATTTCTTGGCAATTAGTGGAGTAGTTGTTGAGGTATTTGAGTCTGGGCCAAAGTGGTGGACAGTCTGTGCGGTTAATAGGAGCAGCGGATTAAGTCATGAAACAGCCATACACTGTGAACGCCAGACATATGAAATTATAAATCAGCCATCCTCAGTCTCAGCTTTAGCCAGTGAGTGGAGAGAAAACATGAGCAGGGCGAGATGGGCGAGATGCTGCGAGGAGGAAGGGATTGGAGGGACTTGTTCACGTGTCCCTTTTGAGTTCATATTAGCTGAAAGAAGGCACCCTGTCTTTGCAGCTCTTCTTAGGCTTTGCCACATTGCATTAATGTCTTTATTGCCAGTGACGGGCAATTGGCCCACTTTGGGTAAAGCCTGTGTCTCTTATTTGGAGCTTTACATTAAGGGTTGTGAAAGAACGGTCGATTCCACTTCAGGGGACATGCAAATACAAACATAGGAAATGTGAAAAGTTCAAAATGTGAAAAGTCTGTGATTATCACACTTTACCAATGTACCATTTTCATTAAATTGTGTAACATGTTGTAGCAGAGGGACTCAAATTATGAAATTACAAAAATGGTTGGCGAAGCCTTTAGTTTTTGTCTATGTTGTAAAAACCTGCATTAAACATTCCTGTGTAAATTATATTTAACATATTGTTATCTGTCTCCAATCAGTAGTTTTATTGTATTCTCCTTTAATGATTAAACATAGTAAATCATTTGTATTTTGGTGTTTTTTGGATCATCATTTTACTCCCTTCCGGTTCCTTTCCAGGCAGCTGATAACACCATTGTGTATTGCGTTATCAGGTAGGCGGCAGCCAGTTGGCGACCCTGTGGGCAGCAGCGAGCACAAATTACAATGGCCTGGGCTGGTGCCACGAGCATGGAGCCCGCCATCACACAGCCCACCAACACTCTCGGTCACTCTTCACACACTCCACGCGTCTCTCTCTCGATGCACTCAGGTCAATAGAAAAGGATAGCAATACAAATTGTTGGCCACTTCACTCTATAATGCATGTCCTGCTCCTTAAATAGAGGTACACACAGTAACATCCGCAGCGAAAAATACAAGGCATGCATGTGGAGGAAGCGCTTTATATTTTCCAATGAAGCGTGAGTATACTGACACATGAGAATAAATGTTCCTTATTGTGTCAAATCTGTAAAGTGTACGGTAACGTGTATTATTTTCTTCTTATTTCAGCATTTAAGTAAGCTGACTCTATGTGACCATCCCTTATTCTTTATAGAAATTGATGTGAGGTTAAACATTGATAAGGAGTTAAACCGGGAAGATAATACGTAAACGATTAACGTTTTAGTCTGTAAAGGTTCTTCCAGGCAGACATGAAATCTGCATGTGCACATGCCCAGACTTTCTACATGTGACCAAGACTCAATGGCCCCTGGGGTCCTGGAGCCTCTCTGCACTGTTACACAACATTGGTTGTGAGCAATGGGAGTGTCAGCAAACGACAAATGGACATATGTAGCAACCTCTGACAACAAAATGAAATTATCCTTAAATTGCAACTTGCTTGACACAAAACACAAATGCTTCAGAAAAATAAGATAAAGTGCGTAACGGCCAGTGGCATCACTACACTGTCCAGACATGACGCGACCAGAGTGTGCTGCACGGGTCCAGTTCTTCCCACTCCCCCACTCATGAGCTGTGACTGGCAGGCCGGCTAACCGGTCTTGACACTGGAGAATCAGACTGATTTGAGAGGGAGCAGCCGTGGGAGCAATGGCTGCCTGCCACTTTGGAGAGCATCAGCAAAACATGTCAGCCTCCATTCCAGTCGAAGTAAGGCATTAACATGAATAACTGCAAGTTGATGACTTGACTAATAGGTACATCAAAAATGTTTTTTGGAACACAAAATGTGTTCTTCCTAATGTTTTGAAATCAATCTATGAAAGATTAGCCAATTATTTATTAACCAGCAAAAGGTCATAAAGCCTATAAACCCTTAACAATTACTATTTCATTTTCACCCCTACTGCTTAGAGAGTAAGTGCATGCCTCTGGCTAGGGAATATCGCAACATGCGCAACACATGCAGGGGGCTAAAGGTATTGAAGCAGACCAGACGGGTCTCAAATCTATCACAGAGCCTGGGATTCATGTTGGCAATGGAGAAATATTGCTTCTTGTGATTGGTCATTCATTCTGTGAATCTGTCGTAGAACAAGACTGCATGTGGAGCATGCAGTGTGAATAGGGCTATCAAAGTCTAAAGATGTGTGCAGCTAGGGAAACTGTCCAGACTCTTTAATACAACATCAGGATATACAAGGATTTGTGATTGTTTGTTTGTGTGTTTTACTTCCTCACTTTCAATCAAATAGGCTGTGACTGCCAAGCCAAACTTTGTTTGTTCCTACATGACGATGCTCTAGAAAAAGCAGGAGTAATTAGTAAATGTCATCTGAGAAGAGTGTGGCGAATTAGAAGCCTGTTGGATCATGTAATTAGGACTGAAGCCTTTTCATAGATGGCTCAGGGAAGGGTGAGGACACCATGGCAGCATCCTCTGCTGAGCACTGACAGCACTACTAGCTATTACAGAAACACCATTTGACACACACACAGCACAAACACATACACACACACACTGACAGAAACAACTTTCAGCATTCATACACACATACAGAGACAGCTGACAATGTCAGGCAAGGCTGACAGTGATGCCTGACTCTTGTTTCATATATCTGACCAGATGTCATGAATGTCACAAGTGGGGAAAAAGCATGTGGATTCAAAACATACAGCCTGAGCTTTCTGAAAAAAATCTGATTTCCATGTATGTATTGAATGAAAAATTATATTGTCAATTATTTTAGGAGATTATATACTACAGTTTTTACTGTAATATTAGTCATATAAATGCTTGTGTCAGAATGCAAAACAAAATTCAAGTTTGCATGCATTTTATACAACAGAAAGTGAATTGATCTATTTTTGTTTTAAGTACCTGTACACATGTTTCTTGTCTTCTTTATCAATTAGATATACAACCACATGCCATTGTTCAATACAAAATAATTGTAAACATTTTTTTTAAATCCATATTTGAAGGTTCAAGCCTATTAAATGTAAGAATCAGCTTATTTTGTCAAGCTGTGATAGTATCAGCCAAGTGAAAATCCCTCCAAACTATGGCAGCTTTAATTGCTTAGATGCACCAAATGCAGAGCATTGGAGCCCCTTCATTGCAAAGCAAATGTTCACTTACATTTCTAAACATCTCAGCGAGGTCTTCAATGACCACCTACATTTTCCAAAACAATTGGTTCATATTTAACAATTGAGTGACCAATTCTGACTATAAAAAAGGGGGTTGGGGGTTAGGGGTTGTCAGGAAAACGCTGCAGAGCCTGGGGGGGATTTATGGCAGAATAGATCAGAGCAAGCGCAGATTACAATTAAGATGGAGTAATAAATAAATGTGCTCTTTGAGAAGTAGCCAGCGGACTGACAGTGGCAGATTAGAGCCTGTGCCTTTTAAACAAATTGGGTGCTCAAAGAGGCATATTGGCTATGTGCTCAAGCATGTTTTATAGTCGGCTATGTAACCACTGCGACACACAAGTCAGTTAACATCCTGGTGCAGGTCCAACAAGCTCACGGTGCAATTTCAACTTTTATTTTTGTATTCATTCATCTATTGCAATAGCTGGTTTTAAATTGTTCAACCTAAATACTCTGTGTTGGCACTCTTAAGACACTGAAGTGATCTAGGAAGCATCAAAAGCTTGGCCAACATTGTATTTTGGAAATGTTGAGGGGAATAAGAAAAACCACCAACTTTTAAATGTTGATCACCAACTGGATGGGACGCTCATCACATTTACCATGTACCCAAGCCACTGTAAGTTTGTATTTCTGATACATTATCAGAATATGTGGCTTTATTGGGGCCTGAATAAATATGTTTCATAACATGATGCAACTAACACATTTCATGCTTGAAAAAAAAGTGTATACTGACTGACTGGTACTCTATTTCAGTGGAATTACTGTTACTTATGATGGTGCCACAATACTAAACTATATCTTCATATACAAGGGGATCTGCCACTGAATACACTCTGATTTACCAGTTGTCTTTCTGAAGCTTTAGTATGCAGTAGAGGATGGATCGTACTGGCTATTAATTTACATTATCGTGTAAACTGAATAATGGTATGGCTTATCTTTAGTAGTGTAAACATTTCCATAGAGAAGCACATTAACCCAGAGTTAAATTCCATGTAAACGGGGATTAATGTGTTTGCTCTTCCTCCTTCTTGCCTTGTGTGCCCAGTATTTCATCTCGTTGCTGAAACTCAACTTCTGCGGCATCTTGTTGAAACGTCCCTGTCCAAGGTCCTGAAATCTGCTTTCCCAAGCATGCGTCATGTGACTTCACGCAGCACTGCCTAGCTCAGCACAGAGCCTGCTGCTTTCTGGAGATTTCCTGTGAGAAAAGGACAAACCTCGAACCCCTTGCCTTGTTTCGACTTTTCTCCCCGGGCTGCCACCTTCAATCTCCTTTTTTTTTACCATCAAAAAAATGTGGACCTTCAACGCTGGTGTGACAAAGGATTTCAGGATGCAGGAGTTGTGCCGCTCGTTTTGTTGCTCTCTTTTTACTTGAACACCAACACGGTGAATGCGTCGGACAGAGTGGACAAGCCTGCTGCCGGGGGTCCGCATTCAGAAAGTCAACATCTTGTCTTTGTTGATTTGATCCCCCCCCCCCCCTCGACTTCAATATGTAACGGCCGATTTACCCTGCGCGGTTGAAGTCTTCCCATCAAAATGCAGAAGGGAATACGACTTAATGATGGTCATGTCACCTACCTGGGGCTTTTGGCGAAAAAGGATGGTACAAGACGCGGCTGCATGAGCAAGAAGAGCTCAGACAACACAAAATGGCACACAAAGTGGTTTGCTTTGTTACAGAATATGCTCTTTTATTTTGAGAACGAGTCCAGCTCTCGACCCTCGGGATTATACCTGTTGGAGGGATGCTTATGCGACAGGGCGCCTTCCCCGAAGCCTTCACTGTCGGCCAAGGAGTGTTTGGAAAAGCAGGTATGGAGAGAGAGAGAGAGAGAGAGAGAGAGCGAGAGAGAGAGAGAGCACACACACACACACAGCTTCTCTCCCTCCCCATCACTGCTTTAATATCTCTCGGGCAACATGTTAAATGTTGACTTGGCTGAATGTGAATGTGCACATACAAATGCCACCGACGCCTTTAAATTCTACCCTAGTCCCAAACAAAGCCTTTGTATTATACATGCGTTCCACTTATATGCCATCGCATGATGACCTCAAATCCAGCGCTGCAGAACAACACGAGGTTCCAGATTGCACTGCTCTGCACTGCTGTATTGCACGTTATGTAATGTATGCATGGCGTTTCTGATGGGGTAACAATATTAAGATCTAACGATATTAGACAGCACCCCTGGCAACGGGTTGTGCAGTGTTTTGCTGTTGGGAAGATTGCAGTAAAGCAGAGCCTCTTCTCCTTTGTCTTTTTTTTTTTTTTTTTGCGGGAGAGTTCTCAGTGGTGCTGTGTTAAATGTGGCTCGACTAGATTTCTGCTCCTTTTTGGATTATGCGTGTGCATTCTGGTTGGTTATAGATGGTTGGAGAACGATACAACTACTTATCCTTGCACAGGCAGGCAAAACTAAAAGTTGAGCCCTCAGGGTTTCCATCTTGTGGTGAAATTAGGAAATCACAGTTTGACAGCATAAACAGCAGGGTGCCAGTGATACGTCAGCACTGGTCTGGTTTACCTCGATGAAATGTTATATCAAAGTATTCATTTTCATTATCCAGGAGAATAGTTCAATTGCTTGTTACCATGGGTATGTTCATCAGGTGTCCATAAAACCATGCTCCAGGTTGTAAAGCCTACATGTAGCACATTTAAATCATGTCTTAACATGAAGTATTCACTTCTAACCTAACCATACCCTCTAATCTATCCCCACCGACTGCTTCTTAAATGTGGAAAACAAAAGCATTTGTAATAAAGAGAGGCTTGTCAACATCTATCTCTATTTACAACAAAAATAACAACTATCAAGAAAAAATCCTTCACTACCACCAGCCCAGCGCTCTGTGCCTGACTGTGTCGGGCTGCAGTCCAAAGTGAGTCCAGGCTCTTCCTGTGAACAGCTGCCCTTATGCTGACAAAGCAGAATGCAACACACTGGCTAATTTGCTCTCATAGTTGCTGTAATGGCTCCCAAAAACCCTCCCTGGATAGATTTTGGATTTGTTTAATATTTTTGCCAGCAGTGCTACTATTTTCCCTCTGCATTATGCTGCTTTAAATGCACGTGTGTGAATATGCTGAGAAAAGTATATCACTAGAATAAACTGGAGAAACGATATTGATTTGCTTTTTTTCCACGAGTCCTGTTTGCAGGGAGCAAAAGCATGGAGAGGTGCACTAATAATGAACGTCTAATGTGACTTATATGATGAAGAGTCCCCTCTCAATGTAAACAAACACACAAACAGCCTGAAGAGGACAAATACTATAAGAATATAAGAGAATGTAACCTCTACTTCCTATTCCCACTTGGATATATGGCTGTGTGGCACCATTTAAGCCATCCACTATAATCCATACATTAAATTTATCTTCAAATACAGTTAGTGTGAAAATGATACTGAGTTTGAGCCTGCGGTTTCTACGGCAACCCATATTTGCATCCAAAATAATGATGCAGTTGTAAGAGGCGGCATAACATTGCAAATAAGTGGTGCGTCTCATCTCTCCTATTAATGCAAGTGCTATCTGGGCTAAATTTGGTCTATTGGAAATAGCAGCACTTCAACTGACAAGACACAGCGGCGGCTGGTTTGATGCAAACTGTAACGTAAATCAAAAGATCTGACGAAGAATTGAAGCATTTTAAAGTTTGGGTGTGGGGTAATAGTGATTACTAATACTTAGTTCCCCAGGGAACATGGACTTCACTTGGTTCAGGAAAGTACTTTTACACTGTTACTGCACAAAAACTGAGCTGGATGCAAGCCTAGCACAGCTATTATTCAAGGCACAATTGGACCTAATATTCAAAATCAAAACATTATTTACCACACATTTATATCCACAGCAAAGCAATACTAACAAGAAACAATAGTTTTGGCCCAATAACAAAAGAGATTAGATAAAACAGGATGCAGGCAGTGTGTTTGACATCACCTTTCACCAGAACCAGACACTTAGCACTCTCCAAACTGAGAGATCATGAAGGAAAACTACAACAACGTGCATGTCTCCCTGCCAGAAATAGATTTTCTTTGACGCTGGGATGAATGCCTAATGAATGTGAAGAGCAGTCTGCCATGAATAATGTTTAGCTGCAGGCTGATAGGTGCCTGTTGAGCGCCTGGTCTTACTCATCAAGACATTTGACATGGGACTGGGACACAATGTCTCTCTGGCTCACTTTTTAGGAGCTATGTGTTTTACCAATAAATATATACTACGGTTAATAATAAACATTGTGTAAACACTGCTGTGGCAATTTTAGGCAGCCAGCTACTTGAAAATAAACTTGCAGCACAAAAGAATGATGTGCTGGCAAGCCGTTATGGAATCTCAAAAGTAAAATAAACAAAATCTGCTTCTTCCAAATTAGGAAATGATGGTGACATTTATTTGCTGCTTGCTTTGTACCATATTTTCCAAATGTAATACAATAATGTTTTGTATGTAAAACCTTGATCAGCAAAATGTGTAATTATAGCTGTCAAAAATAGTGGATCAGAATAAAAAGTTGTATTAGTTTAACATCAGGTAGAGGGCAACAACATGTAATCATTGTTGTTTTGAATCATCTCATGCTTGGTTTCTGTTTTAAATATTACCCCTCCATGCTAGTTAAAATAGTTAATCATAAAACGGATACTTCTGGGTTTCATGATCTGGGAAGAAGATATTAATTATCATCTCTACCGTCAAAGAACGCACATTAAAGGTATGTTCAGAACACAATCATCACATTCATCTTTAATCAAGTGACACAAGAAAACGCAAAAACAGCCGTACTGTTCATACAGACTGGAGTTGCTAGGAAACAGGTATCGCGCAGTTATGTAATTAGCAGTGGCTCCAGCCTCCATGTCTTATGGCATTTCCTCCTGGGAACCAGAGACATCCCAGGAACTGAGCTGGGGGAGGCTTCCCTCAGCATGCTCCATCAATTGCACTAGTGGGCGAGGAAGATGTGGCTTCCCCAGGCCATGTGTGGTTTTAAATCACCCAGTTGTTGTCTGCAGCAGCGAGGCAATGGAACAAACACAAAAGGCTTGAAGACGCTGCAGTAGAGCCACTGTACAGTCAAACATATCGAATAATGAATAGTCCTGTTGTTTATAACAGGGTTATACAATTCCTCACTCTCTCTCCTCTGTTTCTCACAGTACTATTTCACCGTCAGCTTCACCCAAGAAAACCAAAAGGCGCTGGAGTTACGCACAGAAGATGTAAAGGACTGCGATGAATGGGTGGCTGCAATATCACACGCCAGGTAATGGCACACATCACCGAAATGTGCAGACATGGCAATCACAGGTCGAATTAGTCGGGGGAGGGCGAAGTAATCTTGAGTGATTTGCTCAGCATGTAAAGGAATGTTGCCTTGTGTTACAAGTGGGGTTATAATATAATATGAGAAATAACACACATCTGGACGAAGCTTTGTTCATAGTAGAACCTCATTGATGCAGCGTGTTATGAAGATTTATGCATTATTGTATTAATGTGTGTGTGTGTATGTGTGTGTTTGTGTGTTTGTGTATGTGTGACAGTTACAGGAACTTGGCCACTGAGCATGAAACTCTCATGCAGAAGTATCTTCATCTGCTTCAGATTGTGGAGACAGAGAAAACAGTTGCTAAGCAACTTCGACAACAGATAGAAGATGGGGAAATAGAGATTGAAAGGCTTAAGTCAGAGGTAATACTCTAAGTATTTACTCTACACTCAAGAGCGGGACTGCAAAGACATGCCCTATATTATTTTACACATTAACCAGTACTTACAACTCACCCTGGGCAGATGTCAAGTCATTGTACCATCATAGTAAAATGTAAATACAATCACCTAAATTCATACTTTACAGTGGTGCCAGGATCACTGATTACACTTGAAGAGAGCCACATGAATCCGTTCTGAAATCATACACAAAATAATAAATATTAATAATTAATTTTGGATCTCAAGCCTGAATCATCAAATTCATAACTTTTCTTTCATTTGAAAAGGATCCAGGTAATCATCGTGTGCACCGTCCAAACTGTTTTAATCCAAAGCAGCACATTTCTCATTTAAAATGTTCATTACATTCAAACAAAGTTCCTTTTTATCCAGTCTTCACTAGATTTTCTGGGCTGTTCATGATAACACTTGACTGATCTGTATCACAGATGCTATTTATAACTCACAAGCCAATATTTATGTCTGTAGTTTGGAAATCTTAAGGAAAGCACACAGATACAGAAAGTGAAGGGATCTGGAATAGGAACAAACACGAAACTAAACCAAACAAAAATAAGCAAAAAACACCAAGTATGAAATTAAATTAATTGACACCGCAAATAGTCTATAAAGTGCTGGGCAAAAAGTGCATTTTTAACAGCTTTTTAATTGTTTTCAATGTTTTTTCATCATCATAACACATTGTATTTCTGAGTCGTATCAAAGCCTCCTCTTCTACATAGGGCTAATCATTTAGACAAAGTAAGTGCAAAAAAACAAGTCAAAGCAGTGTCACTACATGTAATTAGTTATATACATAGTACATACACACGCACGCACGCACGCATACAGTAAAAAGAATATAGAAGCCATTGAGGTGTGTCTTCTGATAACAGTGTTATTACTGAATTTGAGTCATCAAGACATAAGTAGACGGCTTTAAAATAGCATTTCGGCCTCTCTGACAGAACCACATCAGTGGAGGATTATAGGATATTCTATGTACAAACAAATGTGAGGCAATCACACACAATATCAGTCAGACCTGTTGTAAATAGACTTCCTGAACTGGCCTCATTTGTAGAAACTAGTGTGAGAGGACAAAGATGGAAGCACTGCCCTATCACACATGTGTAGGCACACCACTCTTTACTTTGTATCTCCTCTCAGAAACAATGCCTCCAATAGGGCGCGTTTCCCTGTCATATTCATTGTATAAAAAAGTCTTTTTACTTTAATGTGCAAATGTGATGCTTGAAATCAAATTGTGTGCTGAATATGCATGAACACGGCTTTAAATTGCACCTCCACCATGAAACGCAATGACAATTAACCATCTACAAAGTAAATGGAGACACTCATCTTCAAACGGTTAACGAAAGCTGCAGCCAGTTTTTTTTTTAGAAGCCTGTGTATTTTCAAGATGGACTGGACAGTCTGGTTTATGTTGCATTTAAATGACTAATGGAAATGAATGCAGACATATCAGCCAACTGACAAGGGCAAGTTTAGTCAGGCTGAGGTCTCAGTGCTGACAGTTCTTGTCCTGTTGACTCAGACATATTGTTTTACATGCTGGTACTGTAACTGAGAAGAAGAGAAATGTGTAATTGGATTGATTTCTGTTTCTTGTGGTTGCTTTCCTGACAGGTAGCTGGGCATCTCAAAGACAATGAAAAGATCCACGACAGCCCCGCATCTGCCCCTAGCGACGATGACTCAGAAATCAAGAAGATCAAAAAAGTAAAGCATCCGACCTAAACTTGTCGTTTTGTTTTCAGATTATGCCAATATTTAGCACATAACTAACCACAGCCCATCCAAACGTGATCCACCTCAGGTCCAGAGCTTCCTGCGAGGCTGGATCTGCAGGAGGAAGTGGAAGACCATCATCCAGGATTACATCCGCTCTCCTCACGCAGAGAGTATGAGAAAGAGGAACCAGGTGGTGTTCAGCATGCTGGACTCAGAGGCCGAGTATGTCCAGCAGCTTCACATCTTGGTGAACAACTTTCTGAGGCCGCTCCGAATGGCCGCCAGCTCCAAGAAACCACCTATCACCCATGACGATGTCAGCAGCATATTCCTCAACAGGTTGGACCCTCTTCCTGCATTTGTGTTTTTGTACATGTCTAGGCCCCATGTGTAAAAAAAATTTAAGTCCAACTATAAAAATATATAAAATGAACTATGTAATATTAACTATGAATATAAAAAGTGTTACTGCTACATTGAAAAAAAACGTTTTGTTCAACATGTAGAGCAGGGGTGTCCAAACTACGGCCCGCTGTGCAGTTTTATCTGGCCCGCAGAGCAACCCCCTCCCTGGCCCCCGCCCACCGATCGCACCATGTTCGCCGGATCGCATCGAGCCCCCGACCACCCCCCCTGTCAACAATGGCCCGTTTAATGACTGTTTTGGCATGTTAGCTAAAAAGTTTGGACACCCCTGATGTAGAAAGTGCAGTGAAGACAGTATCTGCATGCACCCTTATTGGCCCATTCAAAATCTACCCACATACCCATCCATGAACAATCACGCTCACAACTTGTGCATCCATGCTCCTTCATCCACAGCCTCAATGGATGTTTTCAGTGTTATTTTTGTTTTTTTTTATTTGCAAGATCAACATTTGATAAATATCAGTCTTACTGATATTTTCTTTTTTTTTTCTTACAGTGAAACTATCATGTTTCTACATCAGATATTTTACCAAGGTCTAAAAGCCAGAATAGCGAGCTGGCCAACCTTAGTGCTGGGTAAGAAACATCTCCTCTACTTGCTTTGTTTCATTTTCATCCATTTATTTTCTTCTTTAGACCAGTGAGACGCTTGTGCCTCCGATATTGGCCTTCAATATTGTTTGGCTCATTGTTGCCTTGGTGTTGATCTTTCTACAGCTGACCTGTTCGACATCTTGCTGCCCATGCTGAACATCTACCAGGAGTTTGTGAGGAACCACCAGTACAGCCTACAGATCCTGGCTCACTGCAAGCAGAACCGAGACTTCGACAAGCTGCTGAAACAGTACGAGGCCAAGCCCGACTGTGAGGAGAGGACTCTGGAGACCTTCCTCACCTACCCCATGTTCCAGGTTAGCGCATCTGTCTCACTGAAATACACAGTGAAGGAAAGCAGACCCATTTGTTTGCTACAGAGCTTCAGCCTGAAGCCAGAATTTGTTGTTAATTTTGCGCTTTCACTGTCATTCTGGGCCAAGTTCTTCTCTCCACCTATAAATGCGACCCTTGGGTCATATATTTCACCAGCTTAACACAAGGTGGCTATTGCTATGCCAATGATACCTCAATGTAGCTCTCAGTAATAATCCTGGCCTCATTGAAAATCTAAATCTGGATATCTATTTAAAATGAAGACAAGTCTATTTTAACTCTTTGATTGTTCACAAATATTGTTTAAATACTATAGTATACATGTCATTTATATAAATATTCACATTACTTCCAATACCCATTCCCCTTTTATCTTCCTCACTAATCTTTTAATGGCCCAATTTAGTCTTGTGACTGTATGATCATTTCGTAATCATTCATTAGTGTACTCGTTCCCTATTGATCCAGTCTCTGTCAACCCTATCATAGACTAGAGTGATTTTTAATATAGTCATTATTTCAATGCCCTAAAAAATAGGTTGATTTTGGAGATCGGGCTGTAATATTGGCTTATTTTTTTGCAAGGTATTACCAACAGTCCAGCCTGCTGGGTAGCCTACTGTAGCCTTTGCTGTGTTGATAACAACGTTTGCTGATGAGTGTAGATTATTGCTCTCTACTGATCTATTTCTCATTAGTGCACATGCATGTTGGCAATTGTTATATTACTGTGTGTGCATATTTGTGTTTCATTTATGAGCTCTAATATTTAAGTGTGACTCCCCGGTTGCTCTCTGTTCCTTCTCTGTAGATTCCTCGCTACATTCTTACACTGCACGAACTTCTGGCCCACACGCCCCATGAACATGTCGAGAGAAACAGTCTGGACTATGCAAAATCAAAGCTGGAAGAGCTGTCCAGGTACTTTTGTCTATTTTTTATCAAAACCAAGACTTGCATGGTGTCCCCAACACAGTTGGTTAAACAAACCTATGAACAACCATAGCTTTGGTGTTTGTGGCTGGATAAAATAGTTAATATGATAAATCGCTATGAATCAAACATTGGCACTATAAGCAAACTATTTCAAGAATATCATGCTCTTTCTCCTGCCACACAAGGGGCAGGAGAAAGAGCATGATAGAAAAAAAAATATGTCATGAACATTTACACTAAGACTTATGTGTTTAATTACCTTTTCTCTGATGTTCAATAGTGGATCTTATCCTTTCCTACAATCGACATGAGAATGATTCATTGTTTTTCCTTACAAGAATCATGCACGACGAAGTGAGCGAGACAGAGAACATCAGGAAGAACCTGGCAATAGAGAGAATGATCGTAGAGGGCTGCGAGATTCTCCTCGACACCAGCCAGACATTTGTGAGACAAGGTAAGGTGGGGTTTCTTGTTCCTCCTGTTCCACCCTTCCCCCCCTTCAGATTCAGATTTCATCCCTGGCATCTCATGTGATGGGATGCATTTAATTGTGGAGATAGGCAAGGCTAGCAATTTGGTTATAGATTCTTTGAGTTCAGTTTCTCAACTATCAGCTTTTGGAGACATTTTTTCTCACCCCTTGTTCCTGCCTCTATTGCATTTATATATTGTCTGGCTAAATCTCTCATTTTCCCTCCGCACACACATTTTTTATGCCTACATACAGGATCTCTTATCCAGGTGCCGATGAGCGAGAAGGGCAAGATCACCCGTGGGCGACTGGGCTCTCTGTCTCTGAAGAAGGAGGGGGAAAGGCAGTGCTTTCTCTTCTCCAAGCATTTAATCATCTGCACCAGGGGTTCTGGAGGAAAGCTTCATCTCACCAAGGTAGGCCCCGCATTGCAGAGCTTGCGGTGCCACTGCTCCTTATTTCAAACATTGCGATCTTACAGCAGAGCACAAGCTTGAATCTCTGGGCTAAATTGAACAGATTAACTGACAGGAGATGAAAGCTACAGGGGTAGCCATGTTTTGCCTTTTATCAGTGGCAATGGTTACTGGAGCCACACACACACTCATGCAAGCTTGCGTTTCAACCTTAAGATTTGCATAATTCCATAATATTTGTGGCCATACAAGCTTAGCATGTGGTATTAGCTTTCTTTATAGTCATTGTCACTCTCAGTGGAAGTTCCCAATCACATATGTTTTTCCACATGGATACATATTTAAAAAGGTGCAAATGTTCAATCCAAAAATTCACAGCAAGATTCTGTTGGATCTTGTTGGATGTTGGATTTTTCAACTTTTCAGCATAAATGTTTGCGTGTGTGTATTGTATGTTGTTTGCAGAATGGAGTAGTCTCACTTATAGACTGCACTCTTCTGGAGGACCCTGAGGGAACAGATGATGAGTGTGAGTGTTTTATTCATGTGGAAGCTTACAGAAATATGCATAATGCTCCAAGTGTGATGCTGTATGTAATGTATGATTACTAGAGTGTGCCAGACCTCTAATATCTGAGACAATAGAAAAATAGACATATTCTGTAAACGGAATGAAAAAAAAAAGGTCAAATGTTGATCTTTCCTGTTATTAATGTAGATACAGGATGAATATTGAATATAATATTTGTTAGATGCTTACTGTATATTTGCTTAAATCTAAGAGAGCACCTCACATCACTTATTTGCGTTCACTTTAAAGCCAAATCCGACAAGAGCGGCCAGGACATGGAGCACCTGGACTTCAAGATCGTTGTGGAGCCAAAAGACAGCCAGTCATTCACAGTCATCCTGGTGGCCTCCTCCAGGCAGGAGAAGTCTGCATGGACCAGTGACATCAGCCAGGCACGTCAACACACATAAGTCTCTGCCAGTCAGACGAGAAGCAGAGGATGTCGGCAGAGAGTCTGCATGTTACAGAACTCACTGATGCTTGCTCTCTTTGCTCCCATTCTATCTCTCCCACAGTGCATAGACAACATCCGCTGCAATGGGCTGATGATGAACGCCTTTGAGGAAAACTCCAAAGTCACAGTACCACAAATGATCAAGTACGCATTTTTATTTCACTTTGCACATTTTCCCCTTTCTCTACTTTTGCTTTTGTTCCTTGTGTTGTTCATCCTTGCGTGCTTCCCTGATCAGGTCAGATTCAAGTCTTTACTGTGATGACGTGGACATCCGCTTCAGTAAGATGATGAACTCCTGCAAGGTGCTGCAGATCCGCTACGCTAGCGTCGAACGTCTGCTGGAGAGATTGACCGATCTCCGTTTCCTTTCCATCGACTTCCTCAACACCTTCCTGCATTCCTATCGTGTGTTCACCACAGCTGATGTGGTGCTAGACAAACTAATCACGATCTACAAGAAGCCCATCAGCGCCATTCCTGCTCGGTGAGTCACATTACATTTGGACAGACCTGAGTGTGTTCTTGACATAAGGGCACTGATCTATCGTGAACTGCTGTTGTTGTCGAATCAAAATGTTTGCAGCAGCCAGAAAGCGCGCACTTTGTCAAAACAACAATATCCATACAATATACATTTCCAAACAATTAATAAATAGGTATGTGTGAAACTTAGTGGTAGTATGAATGGATAGGTGTAACGAGGTACACAGCTTGACAGAATAAATATACACAGACGTTTGAACTAGAGCGATAATGGAAATGAGGAGAATGAAAACCCAAACTTAGCTAGCGTTTAGGAATAATTCCACAATTAGTGTTTAGATACTGTTTGTGACTATGGAATGCAATGATGTTTCAACGCTCAGTGTGTGAACTTTTGTGAGATTGTTTTGTTACTCTAAGAGAGAAGTAGCAGATGGAGCATTGGACGAAGGCAGGCTCTATGATGCCTCCGTATCGCTTGTGTTTGTGCATGCGTGTGTGTGTATGTGTGTGTGTTGACTGGTTAAAGGCAGTAATTGGGTCCCGATTCTCCTGCCTGCCTGGGAATGTCTCAACTGGGCTCTGTTGCGCTATGGCAACCAGCCTCAGTTGCTGCAGGACCCCACCCCTCCCTGTCTCCCTCTCTGCTCGTCTGCCAAAAATCCATAGTGTGAACCGTAGATTAAGTGTTGCAGAGAAGCTAAGGCACCGCTCCACAGGCAGTGATGGGGCCCCACTGTGGGGTTCAGATCACGGGGAGCCCCCATGCCCACACCCTGGAGCATGTTCTCCCGTGGTGCTTGTCATGTCACTGTGAGACACCTACACTTGGCTGCTTGTGTCAGCAGTGGCCATGCGCACTATCACTCGCTGTGCTATTTATGGGAACCTGTGAGGTCGCCAGGAGGGTGGCAGGGAGTGGGAGAGGTTCTCTGGAACACTGCAGCATGTATTCTACTCTAAAACGATGTGAGACGCGACCACGGAGGCACTTCTGGTTACTCGGCTGACTCGGCTTGGATAAATAATTTAGGAGGTGCTGTGTATTTAGCAAAGCTCTTAAAACATAGAGTGTACTTAACAAATATCAAAAAAACATATTCCTATGCATTGAATTCAAATGCATATATCCTCTCCCGATACAGGTCCCTTGAGTTATTCTTTGCAAGCAGTCAGAACAGTAAACTCCTGTATGGAGAGACTCCCAGCTCCCCCAGGGCCAGCAGGAAGTTCTCCTCCCCTCCTCCTCTTGCTATCGCCAAGAATTCATCCCCAAACCGCCGGCGCAAGCTCTCCCTCAACATCCCCATCATCACTGGGGGCAAAGCTCTCGACCTGGCTGCCCTCAGCTGCTCCTCAAACGGCTATGCAAACATGTACTCATCCATGTCCCCGTTCAGCAAGACCACCTTGGACATCAATAAACTGTATGTGTCCAGCCCTATCTCGAGCAAAATCCCTGACGAGGGAGAAGACAAGAAAGACAAGGTGGAAGATACGTCCACGTGCAAACAAGGTAGGTTGGCATCTGTCAGTGTGAAACAAATATATTGTTTAGTTTGCTCAAATTGTGCTTTGAGTAATCTGTGTGCCATTGTGATAACATAGATCACTCAGTACGGGAGGAAAGTGACACTGATCAAAACCAGAGTGATGATGCGGACCCCGAGGCCTCCCCTACCAAGTCACCAACCACCCCAAAAAACATTAAGGGCAAAAACTCAGGTAACTCAGGAAAATTGTTGGTCTCAGACATGCTTACTGACATTGTAATAACTCAATTGTGTGATATCCAAGCATGTGAACCACGCCAGCACCATCCTCGACAATATTTTGTTCAAACTGGACACATAAAAAAAAAACAATTATCCAGTTCGATTTTACTGTCTACAGTGTGCGGATTCCTGGTTTTACATGGAATTTAAAGCTCTCATTAAGCTATGGGCTATGATGGTCAGTTTGTTATTAAAAGGCGTAAGTCATATGAAATAGAAATGTGTTTGTGATTATGGGCATGAGGGGTAAAGCCAATGCTTGGCTTCAGTAGGCGTTAGGGAAACTTGTGTCAAAGCAACTACATCGAGACTGTGTTTTCCCTGCCGCCTCCAGTAATAAGGCTGTTTCACTGGAGCCAAGATTATCTGTGCTGCCTCAATTGAATGAAAAATTAACACAATAGATTTTAAAAGTAAAGCCTGCTGCGGAATATGTGAAGCTCGGTAGCTGATATTGTGCAGCTGCCTGTGTCTCACATGGAGTAGGTTTTCTGGATGTTTATAATGCGCTGAGGTTCCCAATGTCTAAATGCAGCAGACTGCAGAGAATTTGTTGAGTGTTCTGCTATGCTGATATTTGGCGGCTATATTTAGCTGCAACCATCTTGATTATCAAAGCCTCTTGAAAAGGAAAGTCTGGATTGGGTCGGCCTGTAGGGCCACCTGGTGGAGGCTTAAATAAATGACGGAAGTAGGTCTACCTGCATTGTATATGAATCGATAATATAATATATAGTTATAGTAGTAGTAGTTATAGTATAATAATAATAATAAGTAATATACTGTAATAGCTTGTGACAAATAATGTGAACACAGGTCATGTTCTATGGCACCAACATTAATCAGAGGGTTATTTCTTTATTCTTTCAGAGTTCTCCCTGTTTTCCTACAATAATGGCACGGTGATGTCCACCTGCCGAGAGCTAGATAACAACCGCAGTGCCCTGTCAGCTGCCTCCGCCTTTGCAATTGCCACCGCTGGAGCCAATGAGGGCACTCCTACCAAGGAAAAGTATCGGCGGATGTCCCTGGCCAGCACTGGTAAGCACGTTCTCTAAAGTCTACGGTCCAATGCTAGTTATGGGTTGCATCACTTGGCTGCTGGGAATGACAAACTGCACCTCACGGGCACCATATTGCACACTGGATTCTGATTGATACTCTTTTACAGGTGTTTGGTTGCTAAAGCTGTATGTTTCACAGTGATGCGAGCTTAGTGTGGAACCTAACTTCATATATATTTTTCTGAAGGTTTCCCGACGGATCAGAGAAATGGAGACAAGGAGTTTGTGATCAGACGAGCAGCGACCAACAGAGTTCTGAATGTCCTGAGACATTGGGTGTCCAAACACTCTCCGGTATAACATTTCAAACATGTGAATGTAGCAATACCGGATAACGGCTATCTGCTAAATATTTTTGGGAAAGGACAAAACAACCACATAGTTTTAGCAATAACGATTCAACAAATGTCTGAAAAGATTGATTCCTGTTAGTTTCTTGGAAGAGACCAGACTCCATGTGTGGAAAAAAAAGTCCAAGAAACACAATGGTTTAAAGCAAACATATTTTGAACTTAAAGTATTAAATCTGAAAGTACAAAAAAGGTGAGGTAGAGCATGCATGATGCTCTGCCTGAGCATGACCGTTTAACATTACAAGCAAACAATCCTGAGCGCAAGAAAGGCATGTAAGGAACAGGTGAGCAGGCAGGTAACTTAATGCTTGTTCAGACAGACACTGAAGTGGTCATATCACACTGTCCCAGCATAGAGGCTAAACGATACAATAAGTTAGTTTGGAGATGCAGGAAACCGGAGCCACATCGAGCCAGGAAAACGCATCAGGCATTTACAGACAAACCAGACAGGGCGAACGGTCAAGGAACATCTATTAACTGAAAATTGAAATGTTTGTGCGTGTGTGTGTGCACACGTGTCGTCTGTGTGTTCAGGACTTTGAAAGTAACAATGAACTGAAAACAAAAGTTATTGCCTTCCTGGAGGAAGTGATGCACGACCCTGAGCTGTTGACCCAAGAGAGGAAAGCAGCAGCCAACATCATCAGGTACCAATCAGTTAGCCATGTGATTGGAGGATCTAAAACATGTTTTAGCATTCAAGCTGTGTAGACGTCATAGCTTGACTTATTTTCTTCCCTTGGTCAGGACTCTTACTCAGGAAGATCATGGTGACAGTCAGATCGCCCTCGAAGATGTGACACAGCTGGTAAGTTTAAATGTGGAGCAGTTTTAAAGCTGCAAGAAACAAGATTGTAAGGAACTTTTTTTTTTTAATTGCTGAAAGGCGGATAAGCAGTTTACAACATTAAAATGGCGGCTTATTTTATTTCATGTAACAATTCAATTAAGTTTTGTATTGATTTCCTGTATAACCAAATACAACATATGACAAAAAATGTATTTGGTTTTTACCATAGAGGATGAAGGAAACCAGAAAAAAAGAAAATCTATGTCATTTTTGCAAAGATGAAACAATCAATTCATTTTCTGTAAGTTAAACAACAAAGTTAAGTCTCTAATTCCCCTTGACTTTAAAATAGATGTTATAGCTTATAAACTTAGCTAATAGATTTAGCTATATTTCACATTTATGAGATCTTCTACCTTTTTCTCAACCAAGAGAAAGGAATGCTAAAAGCTGATAACAACACAATAATAGAATGATTAGTTTATAACTTTTGTTTTTTCCCCTAATAACGTTTTGGGTCGATGTGTGTCTCCTAGATTGGAGGAGGGAAGACCGAGCCCTTTGAGAGTCACTCTGCATTGGAGATCGCAGAGCAGCTCACACTGCTGGACCATCTGGTGTTTAAGGTCATCCCATATGAGTGAGTCCCGCAGTCACATTGTAGCTTTGCTGGTTCATGGACACAAATAATATATTTTTTGGATTATCGGATTTTCACAGGGAATTCTTTGGACAAGGGTGGATGAAGAATGACAAAAATGAGAAGACGCCATTCATCATGAGAACAACAAAGCACTTCAATGATGTATGAACAAGCACTTACAACATGATCCCTTTGCTCTTTTTTCATTTGGTATGGAACTTTACCCCCTGTGTCACCCTTTCCTCCTCAAGATAAGCAACCTTATTGCCACAGAGATCTTGCACTGCGATGATGTGGTACCAAGGGTAGCGGTCATAGAAAAATGGGTAGCTGTGGCTGACATCTGCCGCTGTCTCCACAATTATAATGCCGTGCTTGAGATCACATCCTCCCTGAACCGCAGCTCAGTCTTTCGCCTCAAGAAGACTTGGCTCAAGGTTTCTAAGCAGGTGCCTATCTCCTTATATGTTAGTAATTTTTTTTTTCCAAACAGTGCCAGTGTTTATACCCTGCATTCTGTATGACCCTTTGCTCCAGACAAAAGCATTGATTGACAAGCTGCAGAAGTTGGTCTCATCAGAGGGGAGGTTCAAAAACCTGAGAGAGGCTTTGAAGAAGTGAGTTCCATAATTTTGCACAGTGTCAATAAAGCAAACATGCGCAATGAGAGGATGACATGTGTCTCATTCGTTTTCAGTTGTGACCCTCCCTGTGTGCCCTATCTGGGAATGTACCTCACCGACCTGGCTTTCATTGAGGAGGGAACACCAAACTACACCGAAGACAGCTTGGTCAACTTCTCAAAGATGAGGATGGTAAGACACTCTGCATAGCTGTCACTTGCTGGACTGGGTATGTTTTACATTCAGCAATTTAAAATCCTTCTTCTCTTGTATTCCAGATTTCTCACATCATAAGAGAAATCAGGCAGTTTCAGCAAACAGCATACAAGATTGACCTGCATCCAAAGGTAATTTAATGAAAAGACTATGGAGACCACTCAAGCTAAGCCAAGAAGGAACATTCTTGGCAAAATTAGACATTGTCTGTCCAAAATAAGTGCAACTGTCTGAGTTAATTTCCAGACATAAAATAGGACATATGTTACCTGTGATAACGCATCTCAAGTAGACAGTTTTATTCTATTTTAACTATTGTTATTCTGGAAACAAAACATGAAAATACATTTAAATCAAAGTAGAAATCTTAATATTTAATTTCTTATTTTGTTTCAGGTGGCCCAGTATCTACTGGATAGGAGCTCTGTACTGGATGAAGAAAGCATGTACGAAGCCTCGCTAAGAATTGAGCCTAAAGTTCCCAACTGAAGGGGAAGGTTGGCGTTCATGTTATTTTATCTGTTAATATTACACATCAGTTAACATAACATAACATACACACCCACTTTTGTATAGTTGTATATGTTTAAGATATTTGCTCTTCTGTACAGTAGATGTTTTGGTTGTTTGAAGACAAAACATTTCATTGTATATTTTTGTTTGGTACCCTTGCCACAAAACCACCTGCTTTGACAATATGCTAAAAACTTATTTGGGTTATTTTAAAGCATAATAACAGAGGTCACTTTGGTTGCACGTAGCTGTGTCTTCTTTGTGACCAATGACCTTATTTTGCATCATTTTATATTGTGTTGACTTTGCACTTTCTGAGCACTTGTGCCGCCGGTCCATTGTTCACTTCGCTTAAGTTCACCAATGACTGAAGTCCTCTGCGACCAAATGTAGCAATGTAAAAATATAAGTGCATCTAATCAGGTAAAAGAGCACAGAGAATATAACGAGATGAAATGCTGTGGAACAATGATCAGTGGAGATGACGGGGGGTATCTGACGCATAACAGTCTCTGTGCTTCCCAAACTTCTGTTCTCTACCCTGAAGACAGGGGTTCCCAACCATTTGTTTAATGACCATAGTCTACCAGTTCAGTAAGACCCACTGGGAATGACATTAAATTGATTAAAAAGATTTACTGTATGAACTACTCTCACGGTGCTGATGTCAGCCTGGTTACCTCATATACCCTCCAAGAGTTTACTACCATGCTGCTGGTAGCTTTTTCGCACTGTCAATAGCCATAGCAATAGTTTGAGTTACAAGATCGTGCTGACAATATTAACATGCTGATGTTGGCCATGTTATTGTGCTAAGCATCTTAATTGTGCATGCTAGCATGTTGACATTTCCTAATGAGCAATAAACACATTCTAGCTGGTGAACATTTGCAGGTATCTGAAGCAAATGATTAGAGAAATAATATACGTAACCTGGTGAAAAGTTAAGGAAATGCCAATGTGAGAGTTCATATGGAGGCCGACAAATAAAATAGGCAATCGTTCCATATGTAGCAGAGACATTGATGGCTTGAGGAAAAGTCAGAGGATCCCCAAATTCACTTGGTTTAATTGGCAGGCCATCTGTATTTCAATTTCGAACACAACTCCAAAATCTTTATAGCGATGCTAAAGAAATACAAATACAAATTATACATTAGATTGCTCTCAGAATTGCGTTAGGGAGTGAGGAAATATTGTTGGCCCAGTAATGATCCATAGGCCTGGGGTTGGGAACCTCTGCTCTATGGCATAGGTCTACATAAACAGATCAAATGAGAATGCACTCATATCATTTACATGACATGTCAAGATTTAAACTTGTCAGGTCACATATACATTGTGTAACATTAAGTACACAGCTCTCAAGAAGATCTGCATTTCCTTAGTTTCTTGGGATTTAAAGTGAAAGACAAAGACAGCACAGTTAATTATCCCCTTTGTTTCTTGTTTTTTTCTCTTAAACTCAACTGAAGTTCATGTGCGATGGTAAGTGTTGTACCTTCAGGCTCGGCAATACTTCTGTAGAGTAAAAAGGTTGTTGCTCTTCTGTAATTAAAAGACAATCTGTCCTTTATGCTGTTCCAGTGATTGTGGAACGTGACTGTATATCACTCTGTTATATGCATTGCTGTTAAAACTATGATAAAACATATGTGAATGGCCTCTACCTGCAGCAGTCAAACACTATTTTTGTAGTAGTCTAAGAGAGAGAGTGGCCATTCCTTTATATGTACATGGGAAAGTATTTTGTACTTTGTTGTTAACTCACCTCACTGAGACGTACATTTGGTACACGCAGCCTTGCATATTTCTAAATGTGGAACAGTGTAATTCTTTTAAGACAAAATGTATCTCAAGCTTAAACACAATATACTACAACAGTGGGCTTAGAGGTAGGAGACAACTGAGACAACAAAGTGTTTTGCATTTATACTGTAATCCTGTCTATAACCATTTCTGTTAGCAGGAATATAGTACTGTAGTGCTTATTCTGTGAATATTTGTATTTTTACAATGTATGTACAGTACACTTTTAAAGCTCATGTGGCAGGCATGCAACACCTTCGCAGACAGAAAAATACTATATACTTATACTGTATACACTTATACATGCACATACTCTTATAAGGTATATAAACAATAAACATTTTGCTGTTAGCAATACTCAGTGGTATGAACATTATCTTTCAACCCTCTTGTCTCCACACATAAACAGTATTCCTAATTTTGTAAAAAGGAAAAGAAAAGAGAATAAACGCTTTGATGACGATAATAACAAAACAAAAAAAACAAGAATATGTCTCCCAGTTACCTGTTGCTAATAAATCCATTTTATCTCAGGGGCATTTTGTCTTAAGTGTTTTTGTAGATCATCAATCAGCTGACATCATGCTCATGTAACGTTATGAAATAAGATATACTGCAGGTCAAACACTAAAGCAAAACTTGGCATGAAACAACTGGTTCTCTTAGGTAAGGATGTGGCACATGGACAAGGGATACACGACTTTATATACACATAAGGTAAGTGATCGCACGTGGAAACAATCAAGGGGGGGCTGAAGCTGATAAGGGGAAGGAGGAGACACCGGGCCAACGTGAACTTTAAAACATAAAACATTAATCTGATAATAAATCATAAACGGGAAAATACCAGAACTGGCGTCATGTCACAGACTGGCTATTTGATTGAAATATAACAGCAGCATTATGGTGGTCTAAGATATACATTTGTGCACAAACTCATCTAAATCGTGCGGGCGCGCACACAAACACGCACATACACCTAAATATATGCATCGCCTCAACGGACCCCGATTGGTTGATTCATTTAAAGTTTCCTTATTGTTTTTGTCAGTATCGGGGGGGTTTGACAGCGTGCCACTGCTGTGTCACTGTTTCACGTCATCTTCAGCACATACCACCACGGGCGGGGGTGATCATGATGGAAACTGTGCTTGCCTTAACACTGGTGTGTGTCGCTTCAGCGTCTGGACAAGGTAGACAGCTGCGATGAAACTCTGTGAATTGCACTCGTTTCAAACGTGTGTGTCAATTCGAGCTTTGGCTTTCATATTCTCCCACGGCGTGGTGTCCGTTTACCTGTGGTTACTGTCAGGTACGCTGCTATAAACAGTGACGATATGAATTGTTTTTTCAGAAGAGGTTCACTTCAAATCATGGATGGCACAGGTGATTGTATCCATCGTGCGCTCAATGTGAACCGTGAGAGGTTTTGAGGAAGTTAGAATGGCCGTAATCACAAATCTCTGCCAGATAGTTAAGTCCATGACTATCGTGTGAGGAATAGATTTCAATCTATTCACCTGATTGATATATGTGCACATAATGAATCAATAACAATCTATATATAATATATATATATATATTCTATTCCAGGAGTTACAGCGGTGTGCACTGCTACATTTGATTTTTATAACAAGGTATTGATTTTTCTTGTAGTGGTCTTCCCAGTCAAGCATTTGAATAAATGATGTACAACAAAGGACTGATGACAGAAAAAGGACTACCCATACAAAGCTTATGTAACTCAACAATACTTTTCTACAGTATAAACAGAAATAAATGTCAAAACTGACCTAAAATGACATTTGATATTTTTCAGGAAAGCCTTTGTCAGTATTCACCACTACTGACAGCTGCTGTTGTGAAGGCTGTGGTAAACAAAATAACAGTGAGTGAACATCAATTTCTGTCTCTGAGATAAATGTCTTCACTGCATGCCTATGAGTGATTTATGTTAACTTTCAGAACGATGAGATGGTAATGACGGATGGTGTTGTCACACACAATCCTGTCAGCTTTGCCTTTGAGGTGACCTCGGACTTGCATTGCATTACCACAGAGGGATGTACACCAGGTAGGACATAACATAAAATACTATGAATAAATAAAATCCGTCATGTTACCTTGAGGAATCGGAGATTCTGCAAGATAATTCTCCAAAATTCAATTCAATTCAAATTCTATACACCAGTGATTTTCAAAATGGGGTCATGAAAATGTTGAGGGAAAGAGAGCGCCAGTGAAGGGCATCTGATCAGTCCTGGGCTCGCCTCACTGTCAGAACCCTCAACCCAGCGTGGATGCAGCGGTTCTCACCCTGGCCGCTCTCCACGGCCGTGTTTCCGTGGAGAGCAGCGCCTGCGTATCTGGGTACCAGCGTACCAGCGTACCAGTTATGTGCACTCCTGCTTATACACGTGGTGAATTTCTTCAGCACATAAAACAACAACTGTTCGCCATTTTGTGAAATGAGATGGTCGCAAAGTTCGTGGGGTTACTGCTCCACTCCAAAGTGTGCCTGCTTTCACGTGGGGCGGTGCTGAATTGTGTTTTTGAACTATGAAGGGGGATAGGTAGCCTCTCATCTGAAAATCATCAGCTGGCTGGCCGTCTTTCAGAAGCCTCATGGATTGTGAAACTTGAATGTCAGACATTTTCATCTAAATGTCCTGAATAAGAGAACGCAGGGGTGTGAGACATACACCTTACATGTGCAGAAGAAAGTACAAGCCTTTACAAACTGGCACACTGAATGTAAAGAATTAAAAACAAAAAATAAAACCTAAAAAAACGTTACTGTTATAGAAGAAAAGCTGATTAATTAATAATACAAATATATATTAATAAAATGTAGTATGAAGCTGTATGCTTGAATTGTTATATTTGCCATTATAATGTACACGCAGTAAGACTTGTGCAATGTTGCCAGCCATGGTGCTCACAGGTTGTCCTGGTGGAGAAGACAATGATGCATTCACACTGTAATTTGGAAGTATGAAACGTCCATCCTTAAAGTGTGGATGTTGAACTGCACAATATTGCACAATATAGATCTTATCACGATTTGTACAAGGTACGACCTAAAACTTATCGCAGAACAGAACTTTTTCAACTGGCATCTAAAGTATTACTGTCAACCACGCGAGTATTGTATAAAGAACGTTTTCATAAATCTATCTTGCAGAACCTACGATTCCTGAAGGCAACATGACTGAGGCAGGTCCTAAGCCCTCTTTGTCATGCTGTCACTCATGATTCAAAGACCACCTCAGTTGAAGCTGCGCCCCCCCAAGCAAAATCACAGCCAAAAGTGGGATTGCAAAGAAATAATCTGAATCAGATTTTTTTTTTTATCTGAAACCAAAAAAATATGATTTGTATCCGAAAATAATAATAATAATTAAACTGAAAAAAATCTGAAATCTGCTATCAAAGAAATAGGACTTCAAATATCAACATATATATGAAAGTTAAAATAGAAAAATAACTTTTCATAAATATATTTTAATTTTGAATACGTCAATTGATTTTTTTTAAGTTCAAGACTAAAACTTGAAATATCGGATTTTATTTTTTTCCAATTGAATATTACTTGGATTTCGCTCCATATCAAAGTAACATAACGAAACATGACATAACAGTAAACATAGGCATGAACATAACCGTAATGCTGCCTAAGTATGCATATCTCGCCCCAGTCACCGCAGTAATTTGCTCGTCTGAAATTATATGCCAGACTACATTTCCCAGAAATATCACCACGCTCCACCTTGACCAATAAGGAAGTCAGTTTGTTGAATAGGCGCTAAATCAAGCTATTGTCGTACAGCCTAGTTATCTTGAGAGACGGAGACACTAAATATTAACGATACGCTGTTGTATCCTTAAATAAATGCACACAACTCTTAACCACCTGACTTAAACCAGCCGGACAAACAAAGCGTGAGGACCCGGGGGGGAATGTGGAGGGAAGTAGTGGTTAACGTTTGGCTAGCCCGGCTCTTCTAACAACGATGTCCGGTCTTCCACAAAATAACCTGTTGGAGCAGCTGGCGAGGCACAGCAATGCTGCTCAGAGCAAGTGTTCTCTGTCCAAACCCAAACTGGGGTAAGTGCACACAGCAACTCACCACACAGCAGCACTGAAACAACAGCTAACCGTCAGCTACGCTAACATAGCACAACTGTGCTAACACCAACACGACTCAGCGGTGTGGTAGTCATTAGCACCCCCTAGTTTAACCCTGATTTCGTTAGACTTGTCAACAATGCATTCGCTCTTTATCGGACGTCAAGTCTGCCATTTCGACATGAACAGTTTCATTTAAACACCACTGTAACGCGTTGTTGTGGTTGTTGGTGGGGTTGGGTGTCACGGAGACGGTGTGGGGATATCTGGATGCTTGTGAGATTGCTGAGACACTTGTTTTCCTTTGTGACATCATCATCACCACCATCATCATCAGCTGCTGTGGCTGTTATCTTTACCAGGCTGAGCCACAACTGACGCACTGTAAAAAATAATGTCCTCTCTTTGAGAGGTTGTCTCTGCCGTGACCCGGATTCGAACCGGGGTTGCTGCGGCCACAACGCAGAGTACTAACCACTATACGATCACGGCAAGTGAGAGGAGTCCGCTTCAAAAGCTGTGAAAAACAGCGAAATGGAATTTGACTGTAATATTCACTTTCAAATCTCAGCTCGCTACGCTGGCAGCACTCCCCCGCGCTCATGCTTTACCTATGTCGTTCCTGTGTGTTTCCCAGGGCCTTCTCTTTCAAAAAGAAGTCCTCATTGGGTGCAAGGCAGGCGGAGGTCCAGGCCAAGGTAATGAGCCCAAATGTATTGGCAAACAGGAATGCCAATGTCCCCATAAACAGATTGGTGACTAATTCTCCTTTAACATTTTCAAACAAGCTTGAGAGACCTCAAAAGTCCAAAATCCACAGCTTCTTCCCTGTAAATTCTAAAAGCAAGTCAGCGTCCATCAGCCCAGCAGGTGCCTGTGCTTTTGCCACCCAGGCACCTTCATCAGGGATTGGTATAAAGGTGACTTCAGCTCCAATTATAAATGACAACCAGTCTACTCGTGGAAATTGCAACTCCACAAGTCTGGATGCATCTCTTGGATTCCCGGTGGACGACTGGGATGACTTCGATGACTTTGAAACTCCTAGCAAAGCAAAAAATGACTCTGTGGTTTCAGATGCATCAGAGAACAGGACCAAACCAAATCCCACAGAAGAAAACACTCAAATCACAGGGAAAACAAGCCTAGATACCTTTACTATGACACCAGACTTAAGTAACAATTCAAAAAAGAACACTGTCTTTATAAGTGACCAATCTTGTATGGAAATGGATGAACTGGCACAAGGCGCCAACAAATCTACAGTTTCAACCGGACTTAATTTTAATCAGGACCCAGCAGAGTTTTTCCTGGAGGATTCCCCTGTTAAAATGCCCAGAAGACGTCCTGTTGCTCATCTAAAGTTGGTCATGAGTGATAGCGATGATGACAGCAATACTGCTTCGGAGCCTTTTAGAGAACGGACAGGTAACCCGCTGTTTGTTGCTGCACTTGAATTTTTTTTAATACATTTTAGAGCGTGGACAGGACCAAAGTGAATGAATACTTAGAACACAGTGTTTTTTTTGTTTTTAGACGATGTGAAAAAAAGGTCAAGCACTTCTGTAATAGAGCTAGGTGACCACTCAGACTTTGAAAATGAGCTGGACTACATTCCCCCTTCACCAGTCCCAGATGCCATCCTTTACACTACTTCAGTTTCTGAGACAAGGTCAGTTATTTTATACTCAGGTTTTCACTTGAGTTACAGTTTATACATTGTAGTGCATAAGGTGATTCTTAAGCTGTATATGCGATGAGGTTTTGATTTTTTTTTTAACAGCTCTAAATCAGCTGCTGCTGAAAGCAGAGACAGTCAAGTCTGCACGAAGGGACCCATCACAACTCTACATGAACGTTTTGATCATAACTCAGAAAAGAAAACAAGTAGGTGTTAAGCATTTTTCTATTACTTGCAAACATTTTATGTGATTTCAGGACTGTACTCTATCCTCACTCATTCATTTTGTGGTTTTGCTTTCTTCTGACCATGTCTTAGATGAGCAACTTTTCAGTATCATGGAGTCCATTTGTTCTCTAGTTGATTCCATCCCAGAACATGAACTCATAGCTCTGTCTTGTGGAGATGACCTTTTACTAAAGAGGGCAAAACGGTGTGTACATTTGAGTTGAAAATACTTTTTTTGTTCATAATATGGTATAATATCATGGTATGACGACGGTTATCTGCTTTTTCTCCTTCAGGAAGAGGATTCTTGCGACTGGTGGTCATGCTTTGTTAAGGATGCAGCAGCCAGACAGCACTGTGATTTCCGAACCCAGCTTCAAAGAAAAATCTTTCAGGAAAGTCAGCTGTGATACATCTAGTGCCATGTCTTCAAGCAGCTTGGTCCTTGTGGACTCCAATTTTTCAAAGCAAACCAGCATCCAAGACGACTCAGATCTCTTCATATCACCGAAAAGCAAATTCAATACACCAGCAACCACCACAGCTACAAAAGAACCAGATGACTTTTACATCGATGACTTTGACATAGATGACTTTAACGACTCTGATATCCCTGATTACTTTGATGAACCCCCAACTTCATCAGGATCCGTACAAAGCTCAAGCACTGTGTCTGTAACCATGAAAGAGGGGGGACCAAGCAAGTCTTTGTGGGAGAGGAAACAAACAACACCTGTGTCTGCTCCCAAACCATTAAAGATCTTCTCCCCTGGTATGTCAGCATGGCATGGAATCATTTGCCCTACTTGTATTTATCAAATGTCTCCGAGCAAGTAACATTTTCAAATGGCCCAAAGTTCTTAGGACAACACATTTCAGGAAAACTTAAGACACTTAGTCCCAGTGAATGGGATACTAGCGACATAAAGACTGTGATTTTTAAGTAGAGCCTTTTTACTTACGATTTCCTTGTTTGCAATCGCAGAGCCGACCTACAGAAACCCAGCGCATGATCGATTCAGAGGCTTCAACTTCTCCCACTCGCAGGAAATGATGAAGATCTTTCACAAGCGTTTTGGTCTTCATCAGTTCAGGTTTAACCAACTAGAAGCAATTAATGCAACAATTTTGGGAGAAGACTGCTTCGTTTTGATGCCCACCGGTTGGTAGACATGCATGACAAACGCACTCCGTTGTGGAATGGCTGCAGTGTAGATGTAAACTGTAGTCTAAATCTTTACACAATTTATTTGCAGGTGGAGGTAAGAGTTTATGTTACCAGTTGCCAGCCTGCCTGTCACCAGGAGTCACTGTGGTCATCTCCCCGCTGAAATCCCTCATTGTAGACCAGGTTCAGAAGCTCACCACACTTGATGTAAGTGTGGTTTCGCCAACTTACAATATAGCACAGTATGTTATTGTATACCAGAAAGTGCACTGGGTATGTTTTACTTACACTTTACAGATACCTGCAACAAGTTTGTCTGGGACTAAAAGTGACAGCGAGGCAGGGAGGATTTATATGCAGCTCTCCAGGAAAGATCCCATCATTAAACTGCTCTACGTCACTCCTGAAAAGGTAAGAGATGGATCAGAGAACAGGAAATCACACTTACAGATTTCAACCTTTAAAGTTAAAAGCTACTGTATGTATCTTTTCTTCTTCCCAAGGTCAGTGCGAGTAACAAGCTGATCTCCGCCATGCACAACCTGTATGAGCGAAGCTTATTGGCCCGGTTCATCATAGACGAGGCCCATTGCGTCAGTCAGGTGCGTTTGTGACTGCTTTTGCTTTATACACCTTTCCCTTATTTTATATATTCTTTTTGCATTAGCTGTTGCAAATCGTCCCATGACCTTTACCAATTTTTTCTTTTTTTAGTGGGGCCACGATTTCCGTCCAGATTACAAGAAGTTGCATGAACTGCGCCAGAAGTTCCCTAAAGTGCCGATGATGGCTCTGACAGCCACCGCCACCCCTCGTGTCCAGAAAGATATCCTCAATCAGCTTCATATGACTCAACCACAGGTGTAGGTTTTCCATTTCTGGCTGTCTTATATTTACATCTGCAATTCTCTTTCCCTCCCAAAAGTATTTGCATAATTTCCACCTGAGATTTGTTTATTTACTTCTACTCAGGTTTACCATGAGTTTCAACCGAACAAACCTGAAGTACGCTGTGCTGCCCAAGAAACCCAAAAAGGTTGACGAGGATTGCATCAGCTGGATCAAGAAGCACTACCCACGTAAATAATTTAGAAAGAACTTTTCTTGATCCCAGTTTGTGCTATTTTTAACACTGTTGGAACTATTTGGTTGAATAGTTAGCTTAGATTTTGTATGTGAATACCACTCTCATCTCTGGACAATCTTAGAGGGATTGTTAGTGAGAGAGCACATCAGCCTGCATTCAAGAGACCCAGTGGAATATGTGAAATTGAATCACTTCCACAATGACACCTTATACTGAAAAGATGTTGCTGCATGTTGCAGGCGACTCGGGAATCGTGTACTGCCTCTCCCGAAATGACTGCGACGCCATGGCTGAGAGTCTTCAGAGAGCGGGTATATTAGCTTTGTCATATCACGCAGGCCTCAGTGATAGCGACAGAGAATATGTGCAGAGCAAGTGGATCAACCAGGACGGCTGCCAGGTAAGGTCACCACTCAATTACTGACTTCTTGTAAAGATTACACTCCGACGGTGATTGCTCTGGTTTCGCTGTTCACCTCTGTCCGTCAGGTCATCTGTGCCACCGTAGCCTTTGGGATGGGCATTGACAAGCCTGATGTGCGCTATGTGATTCATGCCAGTCTGCCCAAGTCAGTGGAGGGTTACTACCAGGAGTCGGGAAGAGCTGGCCGAGATGGAGAGATCTCTCAGTGCATTTTATTCTACTCCTACACTGACGTGCACCGCATTAAAAGGATTATCAGCAGTATGTGGCAAAAATAACAAACTTTTATTATAGTATTAAAAAGTGCGTGCGTGCGTCTCGTCTCTGTCTTATAAGCTCCCAAATGACTACATGCCTATATCAGTCATATAGACTCAGATGATTACTGATCTTTTCCCCAGTGGACAAAGAAGGGGACAGACACACCAAGGGGACTCATTTCAACAACCTACACAGCATGGTGCAATTCTGCGAGAACATGATGGAGTGCCGAAGGATCCAGCTGCTGGCCTACTTTGGGGAGCTCAGGTTTAACAAAAGCTTCTGCAAAGACAAGCCTGATGTTAGCTGTGACAACTGTGCCAAACCCAATGTAAGAATCATGCAACATGATTTCCTTATTTCTACCCCGTTGTTTTCTGATCGAGCAACAATTGTAATATCTCTTTGTGCAGCAATACAAAATTAGAAACGTTACCGAAGACGTGAAGAAGATTGTGAGGTTTGTCCAGGACAACTGTGAGAAAGTCGGGGCAAGATTCGGAAAGACTGCTAAGCAAACCCGGCTGACATTAAACATGCTCGTGGATATTTTCCATGGTACAGAACATGCAAGTCCTTGCAACAAATACACATTTTGTAACTGAATTTTGTAATAACAGTTGCACATTTTCGATAATGTAAATGCTTTCATGTTTATTTTGAAAGGGTCTAAAACAGCGAAGGTACAAACAGGAATGTTTGGGATGGGAGCAGCCTATACCAAACATAACGCTGACCGTCTCTTCAAAAAACTGGTTCTGGATGACGTCCTGGTCGAGGACCTGTACATCACATTCAACGGCCAAGCTGTGTCCTACATCTCTGCCGGATCAAAAGCCATGAACGTGCTTTCTGGACAAATGCAGGTAATGGGTCACACCTCTGCTTTCAGGCAGCGAGAGGAGCTAAATCATGTCCGTAAACTCACTGAATTGACCAACCCTCTCAGGTGGACTTCTATGAGACGGAGAGTGCGTCTGCCATCAGGAAGAACAAGGCTGCTGTGACCAAGAATGTCTCTGAGAGAGAAGAGATGGTTCAGAAGTGTCTGAAGGAGCTGACCGATTTGTGCAAGCAGCTGGGGAAAGCGTTTGGCATTCACTATTACAACATCTTCTCCACTGCCACCTTGAAAAAGATTTCCGGTAATGAATGAAGTAGTTGTTTAGGCTGCCTTAAAAACATACCTAGCATTTTCTAACTTGTTAATTATTTCCCCTCCACCCCCACCCTACATTTCAGAGAAGCTTTCTTCTGACCCTGAAGTCCTCCTACAGATTGATGGTGTGACCGAGGACAAACTGGAGAAGTATGGCGCTGAAGTCATTCAGGTCCTACAGAAATACACCGAGTGGCAGCTACCTCGTAAGGGACCTCGTCCTGAAACTGGATTACAATGGATTTTTTTTTAAAATCTTGCACGTTTTGATATCAATCCTAATGTCTTTACAGCGGAGGAACAGATCGACGGTGGTGGAGACGGGTGGATAGACACTACACGAGGCCGCGCACAGATAAATTACGAGGATGAGGATGACCCGGAGTCTTCCACCTACTTCCGCAATAGGGCCACACAGGGACAAAAGAGGAAGAAAGCTCCTTTCTTCAAGTATTCCAAGAAGAGAAAAGGATATGGCAACACAAGCACCAATTCTAAAAGGTCTGTAGCGTTTGTCCCACATTTTTAGCTAAATAAACTCAAAAGCCGAAACCTAATTTCCTTTCCTTCCTGCGTTTCTTTGGGCTTTAGTCAAGGCTACAACGGCAATAAATCGTGGTCATCGTCGAGCTCCAGAGGCGGGTCAAGAGACGCAGGCCGGGGAGCCAGGAGCTCAGCAGGAGATGCATCGGCAGGCGGGAGACCAGGCTTCCTGGCTGCCCCAACACCTCAAACCAGAGGAAGGCCTTTCTTAAAGCCAGCCTTTTCACACGTGAGCTGAGTCAGGCGTACTACTTTAAACCTTTTATATGTTCTGTACAGTTTGGTCTCTGCCAATATTTATTCATTGCTGTAAAGTGCATTGGAAACCTGAATATCGTTTTGACAGTCGATCTTATTATTTCTGTATTAAAGTAACAAAGTTTTTTTAACAAAGTTTAAATGATCATTGCTTTGGGGGGTTTTATATTATTTTTTTTGCTCTGCTTTAGATAAATGCTTAAGATGAATGGATTTGTGTTCATCCACAAAATCTGAGGTGGAGTCAAAGCACATTTATCTAGTGTACACTGAAGAATCATAAGATCGAGGAACAGGAATCAATGCGTCACTTAACAATACAAACAGAGAAAATGGCTGCAGAAGAAACATCCACACAAGAGGCTTTTGAAGGAAATGGATTTTTATAAACTGTTATTACTGAATCCAGCTGTAATGAAGTGTCTCAGTGGTCACGTTGTTAGTGTCAGAACAACAGACATTTGGTAAGTGGTTTTATAGGAACAGAAAGGAGATATTGTAACATGGATTTTCATACACAAATTTGTCCATTACATTATTTTGCTCTTATACGGGATTATTAGAAAACACACTGCAAAATGAGGCACGGACAGACCAGTTAGGTTAAAGTAGAACCAAAAAATTAAGGGGATAATATGCACCACTTTATATTTAGATAACCCACAAATAACATATTCAGTGTCCCACCTGGACAGTCAATGATTTACAAACCAAACTCTGGTAGGGACACAATTGAGCCAAATCGTCACCAGCAAGTCCAGCCATAACCTTCAAAATTACCAATAAGCTAAACGCTACGTTAAAAACAAAGTTCCTCCCGAAAGGAGAGCGTGGTAAGGTGTGGCAGATATCTTATTTGTATCCGCACAATCTCACCACTGCAGACCTTTGATTCCAGGGCTCGTCTCGTGTTTCCAGTGGGGAACAAGCATATCGCATCTGCGAACAGTCATGGAGAATATCTTCCCCCCCCAAAAAAAATTAAATCCTGCAGTCACCCTTCCAACAACTATCTGCCTCCCTTGACCCTGTACTCCCTGCACGTCACTTCCCCCCACATATATACAACGCTAACATGCATGCACATGAAATAAATAAAAATATTAAAAAAAGGTTATTAGTACCCTTGTACAATTGTCTATGTCCATAGACTGACAGAATGTATCCTGCAAAGTGAACCGCTCCATCCATTTGCTGCAATAGTCCACAACTACCATCAGAATGGAATTCCGGGCTAAGACGCAATGGTCCCATGAAGTCCACTCCTATGTCCATGCTGTGACTTCTGTGGAGGATTCCAGCTGGCTTTTCATTAGCGCTTTTGTCATGCTGACATCTTTGCCCAGTGCAGATATGGCTCCATGCATCCTTACATACTGTAGGCCACCATGCTACCGCCGGGATTTGAAATAGTGTTTTGTCCTCTCTAATTGACCTCCAAAAGGACTGTTGTGGAATTAGACCAGCAACTCCAGTGTAAGTGCAGTAGGAACAACCATTTGATCTTTAAAACCACCGTATTTGGAATGCACGACCCAGTATAACATTCTTTCTGTGCTTCTTCAATGTCCTGGAGGTAACAAGGTAGGAAAAGACAATGTCATCAATGTATACAAAGTATATGTTGCCCGTAAGCTCCCCCAAGACGCTTTCTTTCAGCCTGGGTGTTTTATCATGGCTGACTTATGTGATTCACCCACGGTTACCTGTCAGTATCCACTCTAGAGGCCCAGTGATCTTAAACACTGGGCCCCTTGCAAAGACCCCAAGACGCCAATGGTCAGGGTCTGTACGCGGGGTGGTATTTTGACCAAAATCAATTAGGGAACGTGCATTCTCTTCATGAGCAGCCTTCCCCTCTGCTGACCCCTGCTAGCTTGAGGTGGACATTAGTAATTGGTAGTTATGCTCCCAATACAGTCATTGTATGAGTAGAATGTGTTCATTTTATGCAATACATGAATGAATGTAATTTTAACTAATTGTGCTTTGCCCTGCAGTAATCGGTATTGAACAACCAATATTCGCAGGTATAGTTAAGTTCCACTAAAGATTACAGACTGTATATGCTATTAATATGAGTGAAATCATGAAGTTTATATGAGAATAGGGTAGAGCAAGTATCTGCCCTTTGAACCCCCAAATTATGGTAACTTAGAGCAAAACAAACTGAAAATCTTTCATCAACAAAAAAGCGTTTTCTGTAGAAAAAAAGTAACCCTACAATTCTAGTATTCAAATACAATACGATACAACCTTGAATGAAGATTGGCCCAAAAATATATATTTCACAGCAAGCAGGATTGTTCAGTATGTACACAACAGCACTATCAATAAAGCCATCCCTGTCCCCTGTGTGACCTCCACTCTATATCGAATCACCTTGTGCAAAAAAAAATATTGTTGTGTTCTATTAACACAAAATAAGAAAATTACGGACCAGTTGTCTGCCCAAACAACCCTGTACAGCCAACATGATGACGAGTCACCGAATATCTTCTAACTCTGAGACTGGTTCATTTTACTTCACTCAACCCGGTCAAACTTTGCCTTCTTTTGTGTGAGTCAAAATATGAAAATTCCTCGTCTAAACTTGCACTGCTTTCACCTTGAATCTCATTTCCATTCCTAATTACAGACTAGTTTACGGGAGGTTTAACCCAATATAATCAAACAGCTTCTATTTTTTTTACGAAGAATCCAGCAATAATGACAGAACATGTGTAACAATTCACCTTTTGCAAAAAAAAGAAAAAATATAATTCTAAGGAAAAAGTACAACGCAAAATAACGAACGGAAGGACCAATTATCTGCTGTGTGTCTGCGGTGATTCACAAATGGCCAGGAAACAAACAAAAAAACAAATGTATCTTTAACGGGAATTGGCAATCTCTGAATATAGGTCTAAATCGAAACAAAAACGAAGGAGACAATATTATAATATAATATTCGAACGTTTCCTCCAAGTTATATTAAGATAACTCACAAAGAAAGGATACATTGTCCAAGCTGGACACGAAATGGTTTACGAACAAAACTCGGTGACAAATAACAATAATCGCCAAAAAATTCCAGTTATGACCCGCGAAATGATTAATAACCAAAATGATTACGACCTGTCCTCGCTGTAAACAAACACAGTTCCTTCTGAAAGGAGAGCGTGGTGAGGCGCCACACGTGTCTTGATTGGGCTGCTCTCTCGGGTTTCCAGTGAGGAACACGTATATCCAATCCGCCAACGACGAAGGAAAATACGCAACTTCTCTCCAAACCAAGATATCTGTAAACAAATATATATATTCCTGCAGAGTCAACCCTCCAACCGGCCTCTGCCTACAGCGCTTACATACATGCACATGAAATAAAACAACACCATGTAATTAGTATCCGCGTTCAATTATCCATGAACATATCCCTTGGGCTGACATAATGCATATGTACGGCATATTTTATTTTGAGGTCGACTTTTAACAAACATGTGAATCCCCTCATTACTGCTATAATAACATTCCTATATGGACAACAGGTAACCTTTACATTTCTCCCTGGAGCTGCGTGGCAGAGGAATCTAAAGCCTAACAAACGGATTTTTTCTCATTTTGCTTTATCCTTAATATACTGGTTACTACTTCTGGCTGCTATGCAAACATAATTCAAGGTACTACAAGGAAGCCAGGCCAAAGTTCAAATGTGCTTGAGGTCAGTAACATGTCCAGTTGCAATGGTTTGTTCATTTTTTTTTATTATGCAGCCAAAAATAATTTCCATTTTAGATGATCACTACTTGTTTTTATAAATTAAATGAAATTCAAAGGGGGAAAATGCATGGTTACGATGTTCAAAAACCCATAGTGATATCTTGAAAAATGTTCTAAAAAAATCAAAACCAAGTTATAACATTTCCAAAGATGTAAAACACAAAAAGCGAAAAGCCACTGAAGAAGCTGAAGCTTTTTTGCTTGAAAAAACGTCAATAAAAGAATTGCCGGTTAATGCTCTATTAACTATTTCAGTCAATGGATCGTTTTGTCTCTTGTTTACACACAATCATTTCACCCCTACAAATTGTTCAAGTGCAATGAGATATATGTTTAAGTTATGAAAGGTAAAAATGTGTTTTTGGATTATTTGGTATTTGTTGTGGTATAATATCCTGATATTATATTCTGTAAAAAAAAACACGTTTAAACTGCACATATTTTGAAGAATGATTCACTGCTGGTGGTGTGATGAGGGTTGTGAGTGGATCTGGATAAAAACCTGCACTTTTTAGATCCCCTTCCTGCCTCTGACCTTACTTGAAACACAGTGCTAAAAAAGAATAATTTAATCTTTGATAACAAAATAACATTTCAGTTCTGTTAAAATATACATGGAAAACTTGTCAATATATATATTAGGAAACAATCTAATTTGTACAAAAAGTACAACATTACTCTTATTCTGGTTATAATAATAATAATATTATAGTATGATTACATAAACCAAAGAGCATGATTGATATGAAACCAAAATAAATCATAAACTATTCATTCAAATTCAAATTAATTGAATTTCAACAAGATGAAAAGAATGCCAATTAACTTGAGAAATGCCAGAACAAACAAACAAATTTGCACATTAAAAAATACTTCATTATTAAAACCATATGAGCATTGCACATCTATCTAGACTATTATCTACTGGAGTCAGTGATTCTTTGCTCTTCATGAATATATATCTAACCGCATCTGACACTAGTGGGTCACATAACACTATTGGTACTGGTTTATTTTCCTTATATAATGCTAGAGACAAACAACTTGAATCTTCATCAGTTTGCTTTGTACTCCCTTACTAAAGTGTGGCTGTGTCTTAAAACAATCCACAAAATTCAAAACTGCCAACATTCTGCAACTTCCTTTGAAAAAAGGCATTTGGTAATTTCACTGTCTTTTCCCTGTATCACCAACCTTCACTATTATTCCTTCCATTTTATTCACTTTTTATTCATTCTGTTGTTTCCGTCCTATTTATTCAGCTAACTTATGACTAGGGAAGGGTCAGTATCAAAACATTCCATACTCCCTAAGCTAAATCGCTTACACCTTATTTTGATGACTCAACTTCCTCAATGAGCTGTCCGTCATCCCTATTTCTTTCCCTTCCCAATGCAAACATGTTAAAACAATAAAATAAATAACTGACAGCAACGTTCCTGTAAAGGTAAACTATTTGAAATTCTCAGTTCTTTGATTTCAGTAATTTTTTTTTTCTTTGTGTTATTTTGAAAAAATAAAATACCTGAAATGACTTGAAATAGAAAAAAAGCAAAAAAATAAAAAGTCCTCTGGCTTTGTAGAAGAAATAGAAGAGGAAAACAAACGCAAGAGTGGGTGGGGGTTGGGTGTGTGGCCCGGGTGGAGGGGAAGATAGATCCTGAAGTGGTCCGAACTGGGAGAAGCAGGGTTCATGGTTAGGGCGAGGTTGCCCTCCATCCCTCCAAAGTCCTAACCGTCTTCTCAGACCCCGTGAAGGGGCCTAACGAACTCTACGACCTCACTCTCCCTTGTTAATGAGCAACCCGCCCACCCAGCGGAGCTTGCAGGCAAACCACCGCCGCAGGGGACAAAAGTATTCGTAATGGAACTGCTCAAATTCGGGGGTCTGGCGGATATCCCGTAAAAATGCTATGTCAAGGTCCGACTCGGTGAGGATGATGAGGAGGAGGAGCAAGACAAAGAGGAGTCCAATGGTCACAAGGAGCAAACGGAGGACACTTAAAACAAACTTGTTCACCTGTTCCACCTCAGTGAGGGACGAATCCCCCGCAGCACTCAGCTGTGCAGATCTACCGCCTGCACCGAATTCACCCGCTTCCCCGCTCATAGGGGTCCCTGCTTCCGACTCCTTCTCCTCTTTTATGCTGCAGGGCGCCCCGTTGGTCTGGCGCGAGCCAGACAGTTCCGCGCCATGCTCAACCACCGGGGTGGGCAGGACGCTATCGGAGGGGCTGTAGGCCTCGTCCGAGATCACCGCCGTCCTGTCGCTGGAGTCCGTGGCCTGGCTCCGGGAGCGTGGTAGAAAGGAGTCACCGTGGGACACCGAGCGCACCGGTGTGGAGTGGGCACTGTCACGCAAGCACTCCAGGCCTTGTGAAGGGGGGGATGGAGGCAGAGGAGAGGAGACACAGAAGAAGAAAGTAGTATTAACACACATTTCACAGCAGGGAAAAAAACCCAACGTACCGCAGCCGTGTCGACGTTGGGACTTCTTTTTGCTTTTTGTCCAGCAGAGCCCAGACACACACTGTCTCCAACTGAGAGCGGAAACCTAATCATGCAGTTCCAAGAGAGTAGCAGACTCAGGGGATGGAGGGCATTGTGGTTGTCCTGAATGCTCAGGTGCCGACCGGAAGCCATCGCTGATGGGCAAAATCCTGTAGCCGATTACACGGACTCGATTACATTCATCAACCACAGACTGTACGAATCCTTTAAGATAAAGTATGTTTGAGAAAACGAAATAAAACAAGCCTTTTGATGAAATGATCAATATCCTTTCCAGCATCAATTGATCAGAAAGTAGAGGTTGCATTAAGGATCCAACCAAGGATATGACGTTTTTTCTCTATGTATGGCTTGATTTAAGTCTGTGTGAGGAGGCTCAGCAGTGTAAACTGAGCCTTGTTGCCTCAAATTTAACACACACTACAACGCCTATTCTTAGATTAAATACCGTTGCATATTTTCAAATCTATCTCTTGACCGTGTTGACATGCACATAAGTACATTCAAAGTTTTTGTTTTTGGCTGGATGAAAAGACACTCCCTTACTGGGCAAAATTTTGTTGATAATATAATTATACTATTTGAGTTTCTGAATGATGTTTCAATACCAGGAGAAAAGTTATAACCAAGCACACTACCTCAAACAACATTAAACCAACAATCACATTTGCGTTATTGCAATCAATTGTTCTGTAACAATTAATGTTAATCTGACTGCGGTGGAAAAACAATTGGCAAAGTTATTTTATTGAATATAATATGAATGAATAAATATCAGCAAAGCAATGTATGTTTTTTTAATTTTAGCCAACAGATAAAACATTTGGCAAATGACGCCTGACTAAACTGAGACAAAAAATCACTTAAACTAGAGACATTAAACAGCAACCACTTTAGTGGAGGCAGTATGTCAAAATCTGAGTCAGTTAATACATGTATCCTCGAGAACTGTGCATTGGATTGAAGCCATATCGAAATCCAGTGCCGTTACTGCACAACTGCACTGTTCATTCTGCAGGGTCACTGACAGTACAGTACACGAGAGCCACTCTACAGTGTGCACGTCAGGGAAGATGAGCCGCGGCTCAGCTGCTGACCACAACACATTCTGCACAGCAACATTACCCCCTTCACTATAAAGAGAAGGGATTAAAACTTCTGATGAGGAAGCAAATCACCGAAGGGAACATTTCTTAAACCCGCGGGAAAAGCACGACAGGTTATGTCAGAGCTTCGACAGTCGAGGAGAAAGGAGGCAGGACAAATGAGTGTCAGCAGCCATCTTCTCAGTGTGGACCTGCCACAGTGAGTCAGCGAGCAGGAACACATTGTTTCCCATAGTCGTAGCTATAAATATGAAAAACTCCAACATCAACCTTCAAAATAAATTCACACACCAACACAACATGCCCGTTGGAATAGTGCCTGCTATGTATTGCTGCTACATCTTGCTTCAGAAAGAGAAGCAGCTCGAAACACACCAAGAGGAGAAGTCAAATACGCCTGTCTCTGGCCCTACTCCATCCCATGCCAAAAGAGACAGAGACTGATTTAAAGGAGTTAAAAGTGAGCGGCACCCCGTGTGCGGCACACCGGCTCCGTGGCGAGTTTACCTGGAGGTCTGCTGGGCTGAACACACGGCAGGGGAGTGCCGGGCAGCGGGCTAACGCCGGCTGACTCCTGCTGCCCCATCAGGGAAGGGTACAGGGGCAGGACGCCCAGGGCCTTGCCCAGCAGACGAGGGCCCAGGCTCAAAACGCGAACTTTTACATCCCGGTAGCAGTGGTTGATCATGCGCAGGTGGACGTTCACCCGGGTGGTGATACGGATAAGACACTTCACCATGGCTGCAGCATTCACGTGTTAATCCCGCTGGTACGGTCCTTGTCCCGGAGCCCAGGCCACAATCTTGCTGTGTGTGCGAAAGTTTGTTTGCGTGTGGGTGTGAGTGTGTGCGCCGGCAGCCGTTTGCGGAGAAGAGTGTGAGAAGAAATGCTGGGTTCCTGCAGCAGTGCTACAGTCACCGGCATTGGTCAAGTCTGGTTTCACCCCACCCAGGCCAAAGACATACATGGAATAGAAGACCCAGGCTATTTTCAGCTGGGGTATTAATACCACTGTAAGTCACCCAGTCAGCACACACTGGGGGTGGAAGGCTCTTATGCCTCTCCTGACCCCACAGCAGAACACCCTCAACATACAAAGTTTTTTTCTCAGTCTGCTGCATTGAGGTGGAGCAGGCTGAGTGACGCAAACACCTGTAACTTGCCCCAACAATGGTGTGGGGACAAAACAGGCTGTAATTACAGCGAGCGTGTGTGCCTGTGTGTGTGTGCATAATAAAGTCTACTGAAGCGTGCGGTAAGAGCTTCGTTCTTACCCTCCATGATAGATATGTGCACAGCTCTTCGCCGCGTGCGCGGTACACTGGTGAGGCGAGGTCCATGTGTGATGGATGGACAGCTTCTGCTGGGCACCAGGCCAGCCCTGCGGAGACAAACACAGACACACACGCACTGAGAAAGGCCCCCCGGGTGGAAGTAACTGTGGAGACTAGGTGCTGACGATATAAAGACATCTTCAGTAGCGTGGTGCCTCAGAAAAATGGAGGAAAGTGAAAGAAAAAATCTGTTAAAGAGTACGTTGACCTCTCCTGAGTTTACAACTCTACCTGTGTATTTCTGGAGGCTCGCGTTTGATTCTGGCACTCTGCTCCATCACCTCTTTTGCCACTCGTCCACTGTTACAAAGCACAGAGACGATGCTCAGGATGAGTTTCACACAGCGCACAGTCACACACAGTCACACACACACACATAACCAGGCAAACCCTGGTGTCACCCAAAGCCACCCAATGCCATCACTGCAGTGGATGAGCACAACAATTGAATTAAACCAGTGAATTCAGCTTTGTGCAACTGAATTACCGCCAGAGAGACAAATGCACACAGACATGGCTTGACCTTCAGCAGTAATCTCAACATTGAACTGACTTGTCTTGCGATGTCACTTGATATGAATGAATTGTACCACATGCTTTTATGTACAATTACCTTTCATCCCTTCGTGCCAATGGACATTAAGCTCATGGCTAAAAGGGTTGCAATATGTGTTGTATTATAATAGTGCTGCCCTAAACTTGGTAAATAAAATAAATAAATGTCCCCTGAGCTTTTTTTTTGTTTTAAATAAAAGGTTTGCCAAAAACCCAATAAGGACATTTTCTTTACTATAAAGACAAGTACCAATTGGAAATGTTAAACGCAATTATTGAATGACCGCAAAAACAGTCCACAAAATGTTCAAATGCTTGCAGCAGAGATTGATATCCTGACCAAAACATTTCAGAGATACCTCTGAGGTTAGTTGAAAAAAATGTTAAAGTTCCCATCCCTGTATATTATCTATTAACGTTGAAAATGTCATTTCGTCCTCTCGCTTGTGAAGTGTCAGTCCTATCCTCTAGGCACTGGTAGAGTGATGTAAGAGCACAAAGGGCCAAGAGGCCACATCCTCTAGGAACACCTCTCTCCCTGTCATCAGTCTTACTGCCTGGTCGGGTACTCTACCTGAAACGGAAACGGCTGCCCTTGAAGAAGAGGTTGCTGCTGGACACCGTGCGAACCTGGCTTGACTTCTCAAGCCTGTGGGGGGAAAAAGAGTATATGTTTAAGCAAAACAGGAAGTAAAGTATCACCCTAAAAATATGATCAATTTCCCACTGCCACTCTTGCTCTATAATATTCTCCAAATATGATCACACACTTATTGCTTATCTTTCTGAAAGCTATACGGATGTCATAACAAAGATACAATTAGGAACCCTGTTATTAATTTATTCATTTCCTTTTTTTCTGACTACCACAGGCACTGCACCCTCGACATGGCTGCATACACTATTCAGTATGTTTGTATTGCTATAATAAGTGAGACATTAATGTTTCACGTCTCCTTTGTCTTTCAAGGGATATGTTCTTCTATGAAAGTCATATCACATGTCCTCTCTTTCTAGTCCCCTACACTCCAAATTACAGTAAGATCTCAATAATTATTGATAATCATTTTCAGTCTACTGGTTGAGAGTCATCAAAAGGTCATCATCATATTCACTCCATCAATGCGTGTGCCAAGCTGTGACCTTCTTATATCCCCTCTCCTCCATAGGCTAAGCCCCACACCCACACCCTTCATCACCTGAGCCAGCCTAACCACGCCGCTCCCCAGCCCCTGACCTCACACTGCTTGTTTTATTTAATCACCTTTCCTGAGCCAGAGAGAGCAGAGGGGAACCACGCTATTATTCATGGCCCGGATGGAGGCGCCATAATTCAGAAAGGCGCGCCGAAGTGCCTGCAGTCTCGTGCCAGCGCACACTCATCCATTAAAGGTCACCAGCAACCCTGCACATCCTTTTCCCACTGACAAACAACACGAGGGGCTTTTAAGGACACCGACACACTGTGATGGTAACCTGCCTGACTGCGCTCAAAGCAACGGAATCATGACAGTCGGAGACATTGAGGTTAAATTGGGAAACTCACTTATAGAAAGCTTGGTTCTCCACTCCACATTTCCAAAGGTGCTTGCATGCCTCCGGTGTGGGTGCGAAGTACGTCAGGATGATCTTTTTGTCCTGCACGGTGAAAATGAGAGAACGTGCAGGACAATATAATAAACTGAGATTGAACGTGGAACTCCACAGGCAGTCATTAGAACAGGCGTCTTCACACCCCACCCAGCATTTCATGCGCTCACCTCCTTCTGATTTGCATATACGTGGAAGGTCTTGGCTTCAAACTTCAGTTTGGTCACCTCGTTCCTGTTAGATGGAGCGCAGCAACAGTTACATACATAGCAGGCAGAAACTGAAAGCCACGGTCTCTTTAAATATTCATGACAACCGCTTCTGAGAAGACATAAACAGTCACGGACGTCTATATTTGGCTGACAAAACAAATAACTGATAATATTCCCTGCAGGCAGGTAATGACCGATATGGGAAACCTGAGCGATGGTGAAGGCAAACAAACAAACTCATTATAGATTATAGATCCTGTTGACTATATTTTCACTCTGCGAACAATGCATCTTGCGGAATACAAATCAGTGCTTACTGCAGGTAGGAGCAACTGATTGAATTCTGATGTACCGATCTTGTGTCTCTCGGAATGTGAGGTATGTGGAATGTGGGGTAATTGGCCATCTGTGCATATATTAGTCCCTTGCTCTTGTCTCAGGTAGAGGAAGACGGTTGGTAGCTTTTATGACTGTGACTGTGCAACCAGCCGAGGTGCATATGCCGTGTCGCACACTGTTCAAATAGAGCACATATACTGTATGAACTCATTTAAAATTGAGGCCAGTTTATCTGTTTAGATCTTGAAAAAAAAAGTGCTGTCTTGGGCTCACACAATAGTAAGTAGCACATTTCACTCACCATTTGAGAAAGTGAACTCTCTTCTTTCCCTGAAGCACCGCAAAACCGAATGGTGTGAAGGCGAGGAAAGCAGGGTTTCCCGACACATCCTGAACATCACAAAACCATTGTATAAACATACACTTAGAACGCAAGAATGTAGTGTACTGTGCAGCCAAAGAGAACATGTCAAGTTGAACAGAGATGTGCGGTCCAACTATAGAACAGCAGTGCTGGGAAAACCTTGCATGGATGCGGGTCAACACCGTACGTCTCCAGCATCTGGGCTTTGTGCAGGAAGTTTCGCTCGGATGTTTCAGGTGTCTGTCCACTGAGGGAGAGAAACAACTGGAGTCAGCCTGAGATGTCTAGAATTTCCAGTGATTGGTTACGTTGACTTAGGTAAGCTGAACAAGGCATTTGGGAGCAAAGGTACCAAAACAAAGCAACACCCACATAAAATGAAATGAGAAAATATATTATAGAAAAAAATATTGAAATGAATTTAACCCCGACAATGTAAAGGGTTCAGCAGTGCCTGCATGGTGGTGAGGACGAATCAAACCACTAGTGGGCAGCAGAGTCTCACGATGTATGTCATTCTGCTTTCGCATTATCCAGATTTTATAGTTGACTTATCCCTGTCTGTCTGTCTTTGATTTTGCGCTGCTCATCCAAACACTTCACATATCTTAAACGTATCTGTCAAGTTTGATCGGATGAGCTCCAAATATCAAGATTAAGTGATTATTGTACTTTTAATTATTTGACAGAGTTAGATGGCTCAGCTTCATCAGAGCACCCATTGACATTGAGAGTTGTGTGTGCGTGCGTGTGTGTGTGTGTGTGCTCTTGCATGCAGAAACTTGCTCCATCTGCTCATTTTCAGCATCATGCTCTTCCATTTAAAGCCAGGTTTTGGTCCCACCATTTATAACTCTGCAAATATGCAAATAAATGGCAGCCTATGAACTAGAGCGTGGATAGTGGAGAGGAGAGTGCTGCTCAATCAACAATAACCTAATCTGGCCAGCCCAATACACACCAATGATACCTCATTATTGGCGTCAATTACCTAAATGTCAAAAGGGGGTCTGGGTTTTGCTCAGCTTGTGCTTGCTCAGGTATGTGACACAGAAAGAGATGAATCATGACCCTTACATCAGCTCTGTCTTGTGAATATCAGCGATACGGCGCTCCAGCCTCTCCGAGTGTTTCGGGAAAAACTGGAATTTGGAGCTATAACCTTCAGGATGTTTGCCGGGGTCGTAGTCACCAATCTCCGCTGGAAGGAGGGAACAGAAGAAGTTATATTTATATTCACGGGCCCATCAAAGCTTTAAAGCCAATAAAAGCTGAAACTGATGTCATGAGGACTTTTTCGGGCGCACTTGTGCTTTTTTTGGGTGGAGATGGACCTAACATGCCCAGGATTATTTGTGTTCCTTCACGCCACACTACACTCCCTCAAATGACCCTGATGCAGATTTGTCTCTTCAAGGAGGAGCTGACCACGCAGGCCATCTTTAATTCATCAGCCCCTCCTCCAAAGAACCTGCCTCCCCTCTCTGTGATGTTAGCTGTGGCAATGTTCTTCATTCGTGTTGTGTTTGTTTAGGTCTGTGCGTGTGTGTGTGTGCGTGCGTATGTGAGACGATGCCGATAAGATGCCAGATAAACACTTCAAAGACTTTTTTAATTGAGCAGGATTTCTTGAAAGTGTACACCGCATTGAACTAATAATCATGCAAGGTACAGTTGATTTTGTGCCAATTTTAGAGTCTGTTATCGGTACGGACAATCACTACAGCGTGCCTTGTAGCAGAATAAATTCAATTATTTGGTGAGGATTATTATACAGTATCACTTAATTCCTCTTCTTTGCACAACAATACATCTATTGGCTTGACTTTGCAGCATGGTGTACTACAAGGCATGGTTAAACAGAGGTCATGGACATCATTTCTATCTGTCACTTTCCATTACCTTGAAGAATGTGGGCAGCCAACATGGCCGCATCCGAGGTTTTGCACAGGAGGCGACCGTGGTAGAGGTCTCGCTTGATCTGCAGGAAGACAAGATATCTGCAAAGAAAAGGACAAACGTGTCCATATCTTATGACACTACTAATGATATTCATGCATACCCACTCATACAATTACATTTCTCAATGAGCAAGGAGTGATACAATGAGAAAAGAAAGAGCAGGAGCAGCTAAACAACACACCCGATGAAAAGGCTGATGATTTCACATTCCCCATGGGGAGTTTTAAATATTTCTTTTTGATTTCGCTGCAATAAGGGTTTGTTTTGGGTAAAAAGAAGAGTGGGAAGGCCCTGAGGGAGAAGCTGCAAGTGACACTTTTATTTCTCTTAAAGCCTCTAGCCTAGTTTCAAAGTCACCCAACCAATCGGCTTCCGAGGCCCTAAATTAACGTTGCGACAGCATCTCAAGCCATCAGTGAAAAAAGGTGATGATATTGACTTATTATTATTATTGTTATCTTTTCTGCTGGAATGACTTTAAGAGGTGAAGCCATTGGGATTTTTTAAAGAAATCACTTTTTCCCAAGCCCCAGCTTCTATATCTAGGCCATTTCCACAAAAGCTAATGACACATTCTGTATGAAGACAACAGTACATACTGTAAAAAAGCTGTGTTGGACTCTGCTGCTGTTTCAAGAAACCGATTTGAGGGCGAGATGGATAACTGGGTAATAACTCCTTTCATTTAGTGCCAATGGCTAATATTTTGACCACAATATGTGTAAAAGATATATTTAAAATATATGTTATCCACAACACGGAGCTCATTGCTGATGAGTAGCAGTCCTCGTTCCTGAAATGTTCTTTGGGCAAACAAACAACAATACAAAAGGTACATATTTTACAGAAAAACATTTTCACATTAGATACGCACATATGTTAACAACACAATCTCCATTTGTATTTCATGTATGCTCACCGTCACGCACACATGACTTCATTGAATAAGATAGACCCATGAATAATGTTTTCTGTAATGCCCTGCTTTCAACTGCAGTATGTGCATAATAACGTGATACTAATATCCACAGTCATTTTCATGCATCATTACCATACTGTCCAAACAATTCCTGCACAATATGACGAGCACACACTGAATGAGCCTCATATGTGACTTATTAATTACCCTGTCCCTCTCTCTGGAGCCGGTTCCACACACTCATTGTTATTCTTCCTCCTCTTTCTCTTCTACAGTACTCTACTCACAATCAGCGGCCTTTGCCCCCCATCCCTCCTGTCTGCTCTTTTCTTTTTGTACATTCTACATGTGTCACACATTTCCTCTCATTACACTTCCAACAGAGAGAGAGAGAGAGAAAGAGAGAGAGAGAAAGAGAGAGAGGGCGAGAGGACCCCCCCCCCCTCGGGTCAGTGATGCATACATCAGTAAATTGCCTGTGCACTCATTCACCAGCTGGCTACTCTCTGCTTTTGATTTGATGGTGTCAAATCACTGCTTTTCACTTTTATTTTCAGTTTGTCGCCTTTACGTTTCAGACTATAAAACCCTACAAAGGACTGTGAAGGCAATTCATTTTTAAGGTTTAACAAATAGACATGTTTGCTCTGAAAAGGTTAATGCACAAACAAGAACAAAAAAATAAACTGGGAGTCTATTGATGAAGAAATAAGATGCAACAGTGGGATCTCCTACCGGGTGATTTCCTCCTTCAGAGAAGCAGGATCGGGAGGGTAGAACTTGACTCTCAGGCACATGGTAAATGGAGGCTGGGCTGCAGGAAACAAACACCCAACATTTAAGTAACACATCAAACGCTCAGCAGGAGACTGGAGAACTGTTGAGAGACTCGGATATAGGTACATCTGATCTTGTGAATCAATAGACAAAATGTCTGACACCCAACGATTTATTGTAGAGGCACTCAATGATGAGTCTAATCAATTTACACAGAAAAAATTGCATTTATTAATGCTGTTAATAAAACTTGATTCAAATAGGTGTAAACTAATTAGTCCAGATATAATTGTGCATTTTCCAAGTTCAAAACAACCCAAAAACAAATTCAATGTACTTACATTTCATTTGCTTGGCAATTGATTTTGTGACCTCCAACCAGTGCTACATTAGACAGAAAAACAGAAAAGCAAATAATTACATTTCACCAATATCAAATCATTCAGCCCAAACGTGTGTGTGCCACATTTGGTTTTGACGAGTTTTTGAAGAGCAAGTTCTTGTCACATATCCTCCCTCCCTCTTCTTCCTGGGTTACTTTCTCGTCAACACAAACCACCCACAGCAGAAATCCCCGAAAATAGTCCTGAGTGACAGCATAGGAGATGCAGCATCAGCAGGGCTTGGATCTCAACATGAGAAACATGTGAATACTTCATGAATCAAAGCAGTGCCGCAACAAGCCTCACAGCAGAAAACGCCTGGTGGAACGGCCTTCACATGGCCGCGTGAATAAGTGGAACTTGGAAACACGGCTTTTCACTCTGGACCACACTCTCACTCTTAGAATAAATCCAACGCGATCCATTTTTTAAATTAGGGACGAGCATGTCATTTTCATATGGACACATTTGATTTTGTGTTAGTCGTTTTTATTTTAGTATTATTTTATTATTCGTTTAGCGTGAATGAGCTTCATCATATATATACATATTGGGGTCTGTTTTAAAAGAAAGACATTATTGTTAAATGATCTTATTTGGAAAAAGAGAAATGATACAAATGCACATGGGCGTGCACACAACTGCCTCTACCATGGTCACACGGGACTATTGCAGTGGAGAACCTTACGCGCTGCTTGTCGGGATCCACATATCTGATGCCAAAATAGTCTTTCTCCAGCAAGTTGAGGTGGTGGCAGATGAGGTCAAACAGATACTGGCCCTTTGCGTCACGCTGCAAGAGAAGAGAAGAAAAGAAAAATCAGCCAGCATGTCCACTACGACCAATCATATTTGAGCATATGGCCAAGATAAGACTGAACAAAGAGAAGGCTATACGTTTCTACGTGTCAAATTCAACTCCTGCCAGCGGGATGTGCTTCAGATTTTCTTTTTTGAAACCCTGCCACAGATAGCCCAGACTCATCCACTATTAATACACAGCCAGAGCCATCAGAAGTCCACAGCCAAAAGTGGAGCTCTAAGAGACGATAGATTAAATATGCTTGGATCTCAATGGGGTATGGATAATACTCATCCGCATTCTGAAGCTCATGAGGACGCTTCCCTCAGAGGAACACTTGTGTCTATAGCAGCACAGAGAGAAGCATGTCGATATTATTTCCATACATCATTAAAAGTGATGATTGCAACCGGGTCAATTACCGCAGTGTGCCCGGCAGAGCAAAAGAAATGGCAGCCCTATGACTAATCAAACACTGTGGAGGGGCCACAGTGCAAATCAGGATCAATCACTGTAAAGAAGAATCACAATCAAGACAGGGCTCTCATATAGTAGAATTATGAGGGAAAAATAAAATAAAATTGCTGAAATTGATAGTATTGATTATCTGGGTTACTATAAATTGTAATTTTATTTTGTTATAATACATACACAAATCAAATAAAAACGTACATACATAAATTTATGAAGATTTTGAACAGGAAATCGATTTAATCATTTATTATTTATATATTCTATTTAATAATTGTTTTTCTCCATATAGTCATCTTTTAAACAGTTAACAATTAGGTAGAAATGTTTATTAATGTTCTTCAAATAAAGGTATTAAAACTCCCTATTCATAACCCTCTGTTAGTTGCCGCCTGACGGCTGCCCAGGCCTCGGCCCTCTTAATGACTCATGAGGAGGTCAGTTTGCTTTGCCTCCCTACTTCTCTCCTCTTCTCTCTTGTGTCAGTGGCCGCAGCCTCCTCCGTGTCATTACCGAGCCAGCAAGTAACAGGCTCTTCATTAGGACAGAGGCCTGTCGATGCTGGGCTTGTCGCATTACATTGTACCATGCCCACTACCTCTGAGCCTTGATAAAATGGAGAGGCAAATATATAGAGAGATTTTTTTGCGTGCTGTGCAGGAAGACAAACTGCACATATGTCTAAGCATTGTGTCCAGCATTAGATCCAGTAACCATGTTTCTACTTACGAAAATCATTTCTTGTATCGTGTATAACAGAAACCCGATTTCCACAATGAGGGCAAGCAATCAAAGAAACGTGCTCCAGACGTCTCAGGCTTTTTACACTTGAAACACAAAAACTAGTCAAATTGAAAGCGAAAATACTGCATGCCCCCCTCCCCTCCTTTGTTTTAATCACTGAGTTGAGAACGCCATAGCAAGCAACAAAGCCAAATACACACAAAAAAAAGGTTCTGTATGGGGAGGACACGCTGAGAAAGAAAGGACATCTGTTCTTTTGTTGTAAGGAAAGAGCAAGTTTGTTAGTATTCAACACCCTCCCTCTCCCCCTTTTACGTGCTTCCCTATTGCCCCCAGCCTCCGTCTCTGCCCCACACTGAGCACAGCTGCATTATTACCCCGCCAGCATTTCTAATTACAACATTGAGGTGATTGTAGGAGAGAAAGGAAATTCTGAAATTACTAGTTATTCTAATGAACCATTTCCTTTCCCAGATGGCATCTCAATATAGCCCGGCAGAAGCCACAATAGACTGACTAAAGGTTTTATTGGTCTGACCTATTGTGGAAATAGGTTTAAACCAGGTGAGTAGGTGTGCTGCAGTGCATACGTTAATAATAAATATAGCACATTCATTCATTCATGCATGTATGCCAGCGCCCTCACACAAACACTATAAAACTGGGAAAAGAAAAAGGATAAATTGAGAATATTTAAAGCAGTCAGGTGTGTTTAGTGGCAAATCACCAGTGGCAAATCAACCACATTATACAAAAGATTGAGCTAAACAAAACTGAATTGATGAAAATGTATAGATCTCAGCATAATCTAAAAGACAGAAGCGCATTTTTAGTTTTGACATTTGCCAACAATGCAATGATACACTATCATTTAGATGACAGTCAACCCGATTTACTGTAATTGTTCAATCAAGCCAAGAGGAATGTCAAACTATGGTTCATTTTAAAGATTTGGTAATAATGAATTTATTGACTACTTTAATTCATTCAAGTCTTTGTCTTTCACTCAAGAGGCAGAGTTTCATGTGTTACTGTCGGCTCATTCAAATGCATTGTCTATTTTAGCTTGACTATATCCATATGATTATCCATTTCTTCCTATTGATGCATCTGTCCCAATCCCAGCTGACTTTGGGTGTGAGGTGGGACACACCCAGAATAATAGGTCCATCACAGAGCTCGCATAAACACAGAAGACACATTCACAATCCCGGGCAAATTAAGAGTCTCCAGTTAACCAAAGAATTTAGTCTGTTTCTACCGTTACTGAATACAACTGTGAATGAATTCAGTGAAACACTTTTCCTGCTGCGTTACCAACGACAACAAATGTGTCATCTCTCACAGACCTCCTGAAATAATCTGACAGACATCTAAAAAAAAAACACAATAATTCACAGGATGGTTTTGAGGTGCCTCTGAATAAAAAAAATAACCCATCACATTGGTTTTCTTTCTGGGCACTTTCCTTTCAGATTAATCATTGAAATGGCCTCTATGTCAGTACGGGGGCACAGGCCATCAATAAAAGATTGTATCACTTTATAGTGAGAGGAGTGGAAACATGTCAATGGCCATTTTTGTGTGTGTGTGTGTTGTGGTGTAAAGGTACAGAAAGCCCTCAGGCGATTTGTTGGGTTTCATAAACATATTTCTTTCCTTTGTCCCAGGAGACGGTGAGATTGCACTGGTTATTGTGACAGACTGACTCTGTCTCCTCCAAGAGTTCAAGTCATGACTTACACTGATCTTGAGTAATCATGGAGGGAAAAAAACTGTGCAAATAGTCTCACTTAAAAGTAATAATCATAAAACGGTGGGATGAAAAAGCTGCAAAAAAAGCTGTTTAGGAGGGAGTGTTACATTAGATGCAGCAGTATGCCTCAGAGCTTTAACACATATTTTATAATATTGTTAGACTAGCAGATGTGACACCTTAAGTATGCCCTAAAGCGTTATGTCTACTGTTACACATCCCAGGTAGGTACTTGTGTTACCTTAGATGCACATACACTTTGTGGATTTATAAATGTTTGCAACTCAAGAAAGCAAGGAGGGACAGTTGTTGTGATATGTGCCTCAGTGATCGCCTGCCTTCCTGCAGGCACAGGGGAATTAGCAAATCATTCCCAATAAGGATTCCTACATCATTACTCCTTTAACCCACCAGTGGTAGATTTTACCGCCAAATAATAGCTCTCTTGGCACATGTCTCTAATGGATAAACTCATCAGTGTGGGTACAACTGTTTCAAAGCTGCAAAACTGGAGAGCAATAGGTTTGTTGGGGGAATAAAAATGTAACAGCCACAAATGGCTCTTTAGAATAACAATATTACTTAAGTATTTTAGTTTCTACAATACCACATCTCTGGCTTTTGGTTCTATTGTTTGGCAAATTGGAGTTCATCCCTGTCTGCAAAACATTAAGGTTTCTCACCAAAAAGTGTGACAAATTGCCCCGAAATGAAACGAGCTGCACAATCGGTGTCACGCTTGGGATTAGCATATAAACAATACTTCATTTTTTGGCATTTACGCAGCTTTAGTGGTGATGTGCCAGTTCAGTCTCTCCCCACTAGTAACAAATCAGTGTCGCTTAGACTGCACAGGTCCTTAAGACCTGTCACTGATTCTCATGCACTGTTAACCTCTATATGATTTGAGGACTGTGCAAAAATGGTCTACTAATGGCTAGTACTAGGCTTTTATAAATAATGGGGCCAGTACAACTCCATTCTCATTCTCTTTGCCGAATCTATAACACCCCCCCTCCCACGCAAAGGCAGCTGGAGCTCACCATGCAGTCGTCTTTAAAATATACGAGGACAGGTGTAAACTGAGTTGTTCGCTGATGAACTCCGATTGCAATCATCTGCACCTCACTGACACATTTAAACAAAGCGTGCAATTGCACACTCAAATGTTTGCATGCAAAAAATGTCCTATGTGCCGCTGCGTACAGAATCATAATCTGCTGACACAAACAGAACAGCTGGTTAAAGTGGTGTGTGTCTCCTTCAATAAACCACTGCTGTCAAACGGCAAGACAGCACGAAGTCGAGGGCAGAAAGGAAAAAAAGGCCCCATGGCAAGGGAGGCGATTCCCTCAGTCACAGTTATCTTTTCTTTTTTTTTTAAACCGCCAATTGTAATTTCCCTTCTGAATTCTTGGCCTTATTACTGAACACAGATTTCCCCCGTTAGAAGCTACTCCTATTTTGGTCAAGTGGGCTGATTGAATGTGAAGTCCCAGGAGAAAACATCGATTGGGATTGGCCCTTTTACCTCGTGCATTTAATGACATTATGTCGGATAACATCTACAACTTCCAGTGGTTTGCACATTGGACTTTGTGTCATGTCTGGATACCTGTGAACAGTTTCTCTCCCCTGAATCATTTGGGCTGAAAAGAGAAATGAGCCTCAGGGCTTTATATATGGATGACTTCCCTCCTCCCCTGTCAGATTAGGTTAGTCCAATGTGAGACTACATTGTCCAAAAGAGTCAACTCGTCACCAGCCTATAACCAGTGTCGACCAGACAGGCGACGACGAGGGGGAAACTATGGAGCAGAGATTACAGCAGGGAGCACTTGAAACAGAACACTTTGTTGATATTTTGTTTAACTCAGGAGGGAACCAACTAAATCAATCAAAGGCCCTGTACAGACCTGGACATCTGTCCTCAGAGACCGCAAGTGGAAAGCTCTAGTGTCTCACTCCAGACCTTAGACTGCATGCTGAATGTGTCTCCTGTGACCACACTTGTTATCAGATCTCGATGCCCCTCCTCTATATGCAAATACAAAGAGATGGGAGTGTGTATGTGTGTGTGTGTGTTAGTGTGTGTGTGTGTGTGCGCGTGTGTGTGTGTCTTGCAATCAAGAATACAGAGAAAAAGCACTCAGGGGCTCAGGGGCTGAACAAATCAATCGGATATGCAAAACATGCATGGTGATCATTGTTGATCGTGTGACGGCTGGCAAATAAAATCAATGCATGGATACAGAGTAAAATTGTAAAAACGTGTCAGGGGACGTAAAGTGAGTAGGAGGTTGTTAAGGCGTCCTCAGGATGCATTTTGTGTTGCGTATGCCAAAGAACGTCCTCCAAATGTCCACATGTGATCTCAGGATGGACGTTAGAACCAGGTCCGAACAGGATCGAAGACTGACTGACACTGAAGACACAGACGTTGACGTATGTCTGTCCTGGATACAAAGGGATGTGAGTGCAGAGAACGGGAACACTACACTTGACATCCTACCGAAGGTGCTGTAGTTGGAGGTTTTTCAAAAGAAACGGCTCGGGTTCCTTTATATAGACAAAGATATTGTTCTTTATGGTGTCGCGCAACACAGTAATGAAATTGAGTTATTTGCTAACTGCCCTCAGTTGGGGTGAATTTCACTCGATGTGTCCCTGTGCACCCAGAACAGAACCACATCCCTCATACTGTATTTTGCAGGAGTGTTGTTTAGCTCTGTGAATTAAGCCACTGCTGCCACGAAACATATCGGAGTTAATGGAATGTGTGAGCATCTGAGTATCCGGGTTTGTGCGCTGGATGAAAACAGTACTACCAAGTGAATCGAAGCTGAGCTCCATTGCTCTGAATTAGCACCCTTTGGCTGTTTTAAATGTTTTACACTGAGCAGAGTGTGAAACCCCCTCCCAATACACACACACACACACACACACACACACACATATACTACTTCCCCCCCTCCCTTCTGTGCAGAGCCTCGGGGAAAGATCACTTTCCTGGGGTGAATCCAGCCATAAAAATGCGGAAAGCTGTTTGGCCCTGCACCAGCTGACTGTGCACACAGGCGTGAAAGGCCCACCACTGCCCCTGTGTGTCAACACCCTAATGGAGGCCCTAGGGAGACGCAATCTTTTGGATAAATTATTCAGAGAAAAAAGGTTTTCGTAAAATGCAGCTCTACGTAGCTATGACAAAGGGTATATACTGTATGGCCGCGGGTGGGTCATCCTACAATAAATGATGCGTTGCTTGGTTGAAGAGAGGACTGACTCAGCAAAGAGAGATCAAAGCACTGGGCTTGTCATTGAATTTATCAGGGGTTCATAATGCCTGTTGTGAGCTATTTATAATGATTTTAATAGTGTTCTTTTCATGTGTATTATTGCCATGTAGTGCAGAATCTCTGTGAGGGTGCAATAAATCACACTATTAGTTGATTAATCTAAAATTATTAGGACAAAAGTTGATTTTAGGTTCATATCTCCTCAAATATTGTTACACCGCAGTAAGAAAAACATTTTAAACACTGGATTTCACTTCAGGAAATTAAAAACAACCAGAAATAATAGCATGTTTTCTTGAATTAACATTAAGTCCATCACTGTCGACATGTCAACACTCCTATCAGGGACTGCACTATGGCAAAATAACCTTCAAAGGTCAGAAACTCTCATTAAAGCAAAGGAGAAGGGGAAATTAGGATATGATCTAACTGGTTGCACACAATTGGATCATCCAGTGGGGAATAAAGAGCTATTTCAGTGTCACCGAGCTCGGCGGTGCTCTTTTTAAATGTTAAATATTACTTTTAGAGATTTAAAAGAGTGAGGTTCCTAGAATCTGGCTAGTCTCAATCTAATTCACGTTGAATTAGACCGGGGGCACAGCAAGTCTTTTCCGCACACAGACACAAAAAGGAGCACAATCATTTGGTTGAGATTGTGTCATTTCCCTTGATTATTTAGTGTGACAGCCTTGAAGCGTTTCCACTATGAAGGCAAGGCTGGCTGTGCCCACTGTGCTGTACTTGGCGACCGAGCGTCGAGGCAGGACAAGCTCACAAGTGCTGAGTGAGTTGTTGGCTGGGGATCCGGAGCGACAGCTTATTTGAGAGATTTAATGTGGTGTCACTTAGGAAGCGTCAATAAGGAATCCCGTTAGTGCCCAGGATCTAATGTAACTTTGACTATCGATTAGAAGAAGTAAATGACCCTTACAAGTCTCTAAATCCATGTTGTCAACAGTCCCAAGATACTCCAAGTCTATTGCTTTGACAACCCTATTAAAAAATCTTACGAGGATTTTTATCATGGAAAATTTGGCAATTTGCTGGATCCAGCATCTAAACATAGTTGAAAACATTAAGAATAAAGAAAAAGCATATACAAAAAATGAAGTTTGGGTCCGCAAAGTTTTGCCAGACAATCTGTACTATTTAGAAATTGATCTAATAACAATTAATAGATCAAGTGAGAAATTAAAGCAGATTCATCAGTGATTACAATATTGAATCACAGCCCTAAAAAACACAGCTCACTGACTGTCCGAGCTTAACTATGGGGGGGAACATTAAGATATCTTAGTTGGTGTGTGTGCTTAGTTAAATGCCGGTATTATCAGAACAATCTGATTGTGCATCTAAAATAAATCCCGCCGCTTAGGGTGAATCTCCAGAAGCAGCGCAAGAAATAGAACTTTGAAAGGCAGCCTTGAGAACTAATTCAACCTTCTTTCACGTTCAGTCCCATACAGCTAAGCTCTTTGGCCTCCGGAGAAGCATGACGCTGATTGTCTTATGGCCCCGCAGGGAGGGAAGGTTAAAAGCCTCCCACGCGACAAAGCAGGACCCCGCAACAACTTAAGTCAAAACTAAAGCAGAGATTAAACGTGCCCCAGCAGTTTCACAGCAGAGGATTATTGGGCATAAGAGGAGAATGTATAAGTCCTATATCTTCTTGCTTTTAATGGACACAGTCATTTCCCACATTTACTTTGATGCGATCACAGAATTAGCCTTTTCCAAAACCATCACTGACACCCTCAACCACCATCTTTCTTTCTCCCCCTTTATTTAACCCTAACCCTAACCCCTCACAATGTGAGGGATGACAGTGGCTGAGGAGAGAGTCTTTATGATTTAGTGCTCTTCTTTCAGCACCGGTTTATTTATTCTCCCTGCTCAATGTTCAATGGAAAAAGAGGCACTTTAACATATTCATTGCAGAGGGCCAAGCGTAATTTCACACATCATCCAAAGCATTAGATGTTAAAAATATATACATTTTCCAGTGTTTTCCCTCCGTTTCATAGCAACAGCGGTATCCCCGAGCAGCACTCCTCACAAGCCTCACCATACTCAGGGCCTTACTTTTCATTGCCTGCCCCTGAATGAATAGGTGACCTCTCGCAAAATGCACACACTGTAAAGATAGCACCCAGTCTCTTTCAGTAACTGAGTCTCAAATTCATCTTCAGCTGTCTCCCACGCAGCTTACATAAGGCATTGATTGTATTTTATTGTGCCACACTTGAAAAAAAGAAACAAGCAAGTAAACCCGCAACTCTAAACAGCCTCACAAATGAGATATTTAAATCCTTATCAAAGAAGATCTGTTTGACTCAAAATGATTGATTTCAATCTCATTGCAAGATGACGTGATGAAAATATTAGGCATCATTCGGCCCTAAAGCTGCACCCCACACACTACAGCTTTGAGCAAAGTTTTGCCAATCAACAAGATAGCGTAGGTCCTATTATTAGAAATAGTAGAACTTTAATCACTTGACAAATACATAAAAGAAACCTATTCAAACTTATATCCAAAGTAGATAGATTTTACATTGCTTTCTGACAAAACTTCATATTTCTGTATCAAATGGATTACAAGAGATGTGATTATCTGGCATATCATTTTAAGTTAAATGTCTGCCATAATGTTGCACTGCAAATGACGTACACATTCCACAGACAGTGGTTACTGGTGCTTGTGGCTTGTGAGGGTAATCGTTACTTCCATCACACACCTAACCTAAGCTTTTAAGTGGAGGAGTAGCAAAGTTGCACAGCAATCAGTTGTCAGTCAGGGATTCTCTCAGTCCTCCAGCAGAAGAATACTCTCACTCTCTCTCACACTTTTTTGGTCATGCTTTGCCTTTGTCTCAAGTTAGAATGCTAGGTATTGCTATTTCAGTCTTTAAGGCATTGAGCCTTCAAAATGCTGCAAGGGGCGTATCAATGCTCAGAGGAATGTTAATGATATCCATTACATAAGTCCCATTTTGTGCAACCTATTCTGAAACCTAGGATTTAAAGAACAGGGAGGGAGAGGTGACAGCTGAAGAGCAAATAGTCAAAACCCTGAGAAATTGTACTCAGTAACTGATCATTTTTTGCGATACATGTAAAGCAAATACCTACAAATGAGTAATATAAAGAGAGTGTAAGAGTTTAATAAAACCAAATCTGCACATTGCATAGAGTTAACTGGTCTCCTAACATCTATTGATTTACTTGAACTTTTTACATTTTTGTCTTGTACAAATGAATGGCCATTTATGTGTCTGGGTGGTTCAAAGATGTTCATTTTATGTTATATGTCGAAAGCTTCTAGGAGACCGGTCCCACTGCTCAGAGTGACAGAATGAGGCCAGTGGATTGATGCTGCAGGTATAGGAAGTAATGGGAGTGCTCTGACTAACGGACTAGAGCCGGACATCACCCCAGAGGGGAGATGGGAGTGCAGGTGCATGCTGGTCCAGACAGTCTATCAAAAAAAAAAAAAAAAAAAAAAGGAACTGCGTTCAGGAAAGTCACTAGTCATTAGCAGCAAAAAAAAACATTTTTAACCCCCCCTGTTAGTGTTCCACTTTCTTACTCAGATGCTCTACAGTAGTGATTTGGAAGTTCGGCTCTTTTCAGAGAGCCGGCTCGTTTCGCTCAGCTTCCAAAGAAGAGCCGGCTCTTTCAACTCCTGAACGGCTCTTAATTTAGGATTTTTTTTTAGGGCTTTATTTTACCATAACTTTGCAAAAATTAATGGTTTGTGCAGTGTTTTTATGAGAAGCCTTATAATTGCCTAATTGTGTGCATTTATTCTGTTACAAAACCATTCTTTTCTTTAATATTTTAATCAAACATTTTTATTGCACAAATGAACAAAAACCTGCAAACAAATCCATAGAACTGAACAAAACTCAAGCAAAAAGTACTAATTTTCCTCAGTGAAGGCATTCAAAAAAGTCAGATGCTTCAGCTTGGATGGACTGATCCGATTTCTTCTCTCGGTGAGTATCTGCCCTGTTTTTGAGAAGATTCTCTCGGAAGGAACAGATGTTGCCACAATACACAGTCTCCCCTCCATCACCTTCACCAGTCGTGGAAAGACTGAGGCCTTGGCCTGCCACCAGCTCAGTGGGTCTTCACATAATGGTATGAGCCTATATCTTCACATCTGATTGGCCGCGATGCTGACCAATCAAAACAAAGTTCTGCCTTGAGCAGAGCTCAGGCTGAGCACTGAGGTAAGCAGGGAAAGGAAAAAACCTGGGAACCAGCTCTTACTCGATGCGAGCCAGCTCTTCTGATTCACTACAAAGAATCGGCTCTCATAGTCGCATCTTTTGCGCATGACACATCACTATTCTAGACCAGGGGTCTCAAACTCAACTTACCTGGGGGACGCTGGATGTAGAGTCTAGGTGAGGCTGGGCCGGACCTGAGCTATTGTATCCCATAAGTGATAAAAAAAAATATATAAAACGCCTAGGGCAGGGGTCGGCAACCCGCGGCTCCGGAAAATAGAGTATTTCATTAAAAATGTGTTAGTTTTAAAAATGTTACTCTAAATTTGAAGATTATGGTGGCTTGTAAAATCTAAATAAAACGTGTTAAAGATTTTGTCACTCTTAACCCCAGGTAGGCCAGCTATGGAGAATTCTAAGAAAAGAAAAGTGTCTGAAGAAAACAGAACGTTGCATATGCATCTGCTACGTGGGCAGATTCATATGCTTTCACTGCTGACCAGACTGATATCATAAATGCAACACATTATGGTTTGTTTACACGTAGCATAAAGGCAAAAAAATGTTACATGCAATGTTATTTCATTTTAAATGTCAAAAGGGTTTTGTTGCTCCCAGTGCGCAGGCTGCATTAACTCTAAACTTTGATTTCAAGTAGGGGGCCCCAAACAGGGGGCCTGAGGGCCGCGAGTTGGAGACCCCTGCTCTACACCAACTGGCTGCAGGATATGGAAAAAGTATGTGTCGTGTGGTAAATGTAAAGGGTGGTGCAATGGTTATAAACAACTAGTTAACTTTCACAAAGCTGCATTTGACTTTGAACACCCAGTTGTGGTTTGATTTAAATGACATAGATTATGAACCCCCGCCTCTCAAGTAAAAATCCACACCAAATAGATTGAGGGTGACAGGTAACAGGATTTATTTTCATCTCTGCTTCCATGCCCTTTTCACAAAGGGACAGGACCGGGCAGAAGATTTCAACCAGCGATGCACTTACCAGAAAAAAACTGTAGCAAAGGCAAAGGCTGGGTCACTTCGCTGTGAGCAGCCAAGGGGAACAGATTGCTTCTGCTCTGCATGAACACAGTGGGGACTGGCCTGAAAGGGGTCTTTGTTTATCCAGGGGGTGGCGAGAATGCCATGGCTTGGCCGCACAGTGTGGTCTGCTGTAAACCGGGGCCGGGGTGGCGTGGGAGGTGGCGCTTTTTGCTGCAGGCCCTCTCCCCCTGCCTATCCAACCTCTACTCATTGATGTCACCCAGTGGGCACCATCGCCGTTGAGCTTCAGTAAAAAGAAAAATTATTTGTTGAGATTGAAGTCTCAAACATTCCTATATCTTGTTCTCGATGACACTCGGAAACACTCGAATACCTACAAGCGTTGTTGCCTACTATGCTGCTTCCTTAGATGGATGAGCTGTCGTGCAATAGAAATCGAACAACCCAAATCCTGAGTCAGCAAAGGAAAGCTGCTGTTGGGAACTACGCTGATTAATTGCTGGTGTGTGCGTGTGTGTGGGGGTGATTCAGATAACACCATGGCAGAGAAACGTGATGGATGGGACTCGAAAGGAAGCATATGCATCAATCCTGGACACACTTGAAATAATCTCCCCGATGCATTTGATTGAGAAAAAGATAACATTTTCTTTGGTATCCAAACTGCACACTTGACAGAAAACGGAATTTCTGAGCACAGATACTCGCACATAGACTGAACGCCAATTTAAAACACCGGTTGTTGTTTTTTTTTCTTCTTTGTCATTGGTTTTTTCACTTTATTCTATCCGAAAGAATTAAAGGTTTGGGTTGAATACAACCAAGTCATTTCCAGCACAAACCAGAGACACCACACCTGCCATACACTTGATGTTTTTAACTTTTCTTCTCGTTTGTACTTTACTTGGATACAGATGGTCCTCCTTTAACTTTCATTAATTGATTTCATCGACAGAAGTTGATTTACAGCCATATTAATATAGTCATGAAACGCTGCTCTTTGTCAAACTGAAAGCATCTGCCCAAACAAAAAGACACAGACCGAGATAAGATACACCATACATGGTGACCCTTACATCAAACAAAGGCGTGGATGGATTTAATTCAGTGGAAAGTCAGCAAGGGTTGAATGCTTATTAAGAAAAACCTCCACACACACCCGACACACAACAATCCATTGTCAAAATTTGAGTCCGTTTCTGGGATAATAATATAACAATATTCATAACAATGGATTATAATCTTAAACAAAAAGGGATACATTACCATTGTTTCATCAACCTTCTTTATTCAATCCTTCATAATGTCAGGGGACACATTACAAATGACATAACAAGCGGCTGTACCGCAGCACGTGGAGCAGGTAGGCCTGCCTCGTTAATCATTAGGCAGGGGGGTTGATCCTTGGAATCGAAACCCCAAATTGCTCCGAATGTGGCTATATGGGAAAGGAAAGGAAGCAGCTCTAGTAAAAGCAATTTAATGCAACACTCAACGAGTGACGAGTGAGGTTTACAGTCACTGTGAGGATGGCGGGGATTTTGTCTCGTGGTCTCGGCAAATGAGGCCAATATCACAACCCAATGTGTGAACGTCAACGCATTTCCTGCGCACAGGACCACGACCTTGAGTCAACTTCGCCAGAAAAGCTCTCTCAGGACAAATGTCCTCGAAACTCTGCTGTATAGGAGCCCAGAGAGGGATGGAACCGCCACAAACCACCACCAGCCTAGAGCCCAAATCGCTGATCTCATTAGCAGTGTGTAATCAGCCTTTTTTAATGATCAGGGCCCCTTTCAGCCTCCCTCGGATCACGTCATCCATCTGCTCCACTGGGATTCAGTCCTACTCTCCCAGCTCTGAGCCCACTGGAGCACCGACGATGGATTAGCAAAATGTGCTAATGCTGCACCCTTCAGGCACTAATTACTGTACCGGAACAGGCAGATTTGCCTCTGCGTGCTGTATGGCTCATAGTGATGTGCCAACATTGGCTGTTGTGTTTCAGGCTTCTCTGCATGCTGAATTTGTCAATGTAGGACAGGCAGACGATTTCGTAGGCCGAACACAAATTTGTAAAGATAGCAGGTATGACCCCAAACCTTCAGGTCAGCTCTGGTGATTGACGGTTTGCGAGGATAGGGGTCTTTGGTACGCTACACAGCACACCTGAGCAGCGGAGATGAAGTGTGTCAGTTGCCATGGTGATGAGGTGCCACAGCATCTCGGAACTCCAACGGAAACAACTTTTTTTTTTCTTCTTGGCTGAATGACCAAAAATATCCGAGAACACAAATTACGACACAGGCGTGTATGTTTAAACTAAAATATGCCTACTTCACTGCCCTTCACGTGTAAATGTGAAGCCATAAATAAACCGTGCCATTTGTAAGCATTAATGATAAGACTAAGAAAAACATATTTAAATCTAAGTATATGTTGATCCATTAGGAAAACGTCAATCCGACCACATTTGTCATCAGGAGGATTATTATTCACAGGCAACATTTGTAGGGCCACATCTTCGTGGTTGATTGGACTACATTCTAAAAGCGTAATGTTTTTTTTTCTACTATCCTCCCCGGCTAGTGCTTACATAGACATCTTGATTGAGAGAAATAATCCACTACTGGATATCAGAACTGGGTCACAGAAAAATAAACCTACAGAGTGGCCTGCGATGTAAAGATAATGCGCTACTTGCAGAGGGAGGCGGGATGGAGACACAGAACAGCTACAGAAATCCGGGATTATGTCTAAAAAGCTGCAACGGACTACCCTCTCTCTAGGAGTTCAGTCTCGACACTATATACTATCTTATTATACATAATTTAATGTTGCACCACTGATATTTTATTCCTTTCTGTTGTCTCCGGTATTTTATTATCTTCTGGGAATGAGGCATCCTCCTGTTTTCCTCTGGTGTTGACACACTGAAGGATTTGTGGCCATCTTTAAATCATATTATATTGCCGGTTTAGCAGTCTGCCGTGCCCCCGCTCCCTTTTCCTCACTGCCTCCCCTCTCTGACTCATCAGGCAATAACCTTGACAAATGACCTTCAACACCCACACTCAGCACAGCAACACTGGCAAGATTTACAAAGCACTTTGTGACGGGCCTTCGATTTCTTCCATCCATCATCTTTCAAATTTTGCCAGTCTACAAACATGATTCACCTCCATTATTAGCCCTGTTAGGCAAACTGTCAAGCATGCGAATTTGGATCTAAAACGGCAAAGAGCTCGTCAACCCTGAAAAATGTAGTTCCTTCATATCTGTGTCAAAATGACTAAGGTTTATTATAAGACACGAGGTAAAGACAAAAACCTCCACTATCAGGCCAGGATTGCACAAGGAAGAAAAGTGGAGCAGTGCAATATACCAAGCACTGTCCTGAGGGACAATGGCAACGTGCAGCATTGGAATGTCTCGTGTATTTTAGAGGAATAACACTGTATTCTGATGGAACACATTTTTTTTTTTTTACTAGCAAAAAAAAAAAACTAATGCTTTCACTATTTACTACATGTAATTAAATTTTTTCTATAACAAATCACAGTGAACAAGAATGTTTACAGTGAATACTATGTATGCTGGGAAATGAGAATATACTGGAGAGGATGGGTCTGTTTACTTTGGACACTCCGTCTAATGTATAATACAGCCATGGTGTAAATGTGATGTACATCACAGCACTGTGACCTTGGATTTTAACAGACATGCTTCTTTGAGATGGATACTGGAACAGACGTAGCAGACATTTTGACAGGTTCTAAGTGGATTTAAAGAGTAAGTAGAGAATATCTTAGAACACGGCTGTTTTCCATTACGGCGTAACAGTAAGCCATACCTACACAAATGAACCTGCATTCAAATATCATGATAACAAAGGCCTATTATGCCACTCCAGTCCTTGTCTCGTGTTCTCTGGTGTAGAGACAAGTGTCTTCGCCGTAAATCAAATCAAGGTGATGTTTGGAGTGAATGAAGTGGCCAATGAAGTATTGACTGCAAAGTCTGGGCCTCTGACACAGAGTAAACATTGGCTGACAGCTGGGTGGTAATTACTACTCCAGTGGCACAAGGGCACACACTTGGCAAAGACTCAAGCGCTCATATTTTGCCCTCACTAAAGTCCAAAAGGATGAATGTTCAAAACCATGTAAAATATTACAGGAAATGTGTTGATTTCTGCCAAACGAATCATAGAGCAGTGGCCTACATTAGGTGCACCGTAAAGTCAATTTCCAAATAAGTATTATATTCAAATTTAGACTTAAATAATACATCATGCATTCATTCAATTCTAAGTTATCCACTTTCAACTTGAAGACAGAAAAATAATGCATAGTATAACTTAAGGAATTAAGGCAAGCTAACAGAGAAGGGACCACATTTTTACTGCTTAAATGTGGTTTATTTCTTCATGGCTGTCTTTGGGAGTCATGCCAGTAAAGACGAGTGGTGGAAGGGAGTTGAACAACCCAGATGAAGCAGTAAATATGTATTCTGACACAGAAAAAAAAAGTGTATTGACAACACTAGATTTGTAGCTATAATAAATAATAATCTCAGGTCGATTGCATCTCTTACAGATCACAGCACTCCTCAGCCATGACTATCACCACCATGCATCAGGGCAGAAACTGCAGTCTGACACTGCTCCCACCAGAGGAGGGGGGTAATGGCTTGTCCTAAAGGGCACTCCTGGGGGCTTTCTATAAAGCTCTGCCGCCACTCACCAGTTAGCTTACCTCATTAATTATAAAAACAGTTAATGCCTACTGTGTGAGAGGCATTTAGGAAAGCCCAAAGGAGCCAGGAGTGAGTGCCGTGGTCAATAGGGATGCTGAAAACTCAGCAATTATTATTCCAGGCGGGAAACTTGTCACACTACAGATAAGACACTAGGTCAAAATATGAATTGCCAAACCACAACGAGTCACCAAATGTACAAGTATAGCAGAACCCTTGGATTATTAAGATTACCGATGTCGAGGGGTGACAACATTTGCTCTGCAGGTTAAGAACATGAATGCACGGCACAGGAAAGCAAGCTGCAACTCCTACACAACTCGGTCATGACCAAAATTTCTGAAGGAAAAGAAAACAAAAAAAGATAAACATACAACTACTTTAATAAGTTAAAAAATAGCAAAAGTCAGGTTTATCTCATTTCGCCAATAATTTGAGAATTATACATTTCACACTAGATACATGCTTCACATTTCAAAAAATCTGTTGAAAAGCTGTTGATCGGAGGATAGATGGTTGAAAGGGCAATTAAACTATAGTGCGGAATGGGCAACACAAGCTAACCCCCATATATCACTCAATGTTCCCACAGAAGTTGTCCACATAGCACCAAAAGATCAGAAAATGCTCGGCACCGAATGTGCTCACGATTCATACGCTTTGCATTGTGCTCGAGGCAGCATGTGGGCGGAGGTGGCCGGGCCTTCTCCTTTGTTGAGTTTATTCATTGTACCTGTACTGAAGATTGACTCGTGCTATAAATAGCGCGGCTCACCACCAAGCCGGCCACAGCGTCATCAGCATCATCGGTATCCCCGCAGCCAGGAGGATAACTATTGATCTCTGCACGGAGTGGTCCGATCCCCACTTAAGTGCACTCCAATTTGGATTGCTCCTGTAATAGACGGACTGTTACGGTGGAGGAATATGATTTCAATGATTCCCTGATAGAAAGGTAGTAAAAGCCGAATGTTTAATATATTTACACTACAATATGCAATGAGAAACAACTGATAGGGATTTGTGGGTGTTTTTGTATTGCCCTTCTATCCCCTTAATGTTATATTATAGTCTGTGCCACTTTCTCTGTCTCTCTTTACACAGTATGTGCAGCTAAAGAGGCCTGGGGCAAACAATCCTTCTTCCTCTCCAAAACGAGCTGGAAGATTGACGTGCCGGGTGGCTGTGCAAACAGCTCTTCATTCCCTTCAGCTGCACTTGTCTCCCACCCTGGGGAGAGTGGGGAGCTCCGTGAGCACCATGTATTGAGAGCGCTGTCGAAACACTACCCTACAGACGGCTATTCTCCTGCCATATGGCACAACTCTCTGTGTGTACTGACACTTCAATCCCAAAAGACTAACGTTTCCTGAGGTCCACGGCTCATATCCTAGGCACACAAAATGATGCTGGCAAAATAAGGGGGCAACCATTCTTTCATCAATTATTCCAGTTTAAAGGTTAAGTTTGTGGCCTGAAACATCCTTCCATCTAAAGGCCAGTCCTTGATCGAAGCATCGTCTCAGGGTTTTGTCATTATGCCTCCATACGTTTCTCCCTTGTTGGTTAGTTTGGAAATCGAAAAGGCACAACACATTGTGTACAATCATGACACAAAAATGCATCTTCAGCAAGTGCACTATGTATAATTGTTGTGCATATGACAACATATCTTGAATTTAAAATAAATAAAAAGTACTTGAATAGTCTGGTAATAACTTCCCGTTTGGAGCATTATAGATGTGTGACTTGGCAATCCCATTTCAAAGACTTCTTCATATCTGGCATATCTTCTATCCCCAATCAACGAAGGATTCAACAGATGGATCACACAGGAGACAAATGTTTTGACAGGAGACAATGGCAGCCACACAATGTTGATATTTGACCTAAAATAACCCCAAAAAATGTAATCACTTCATCGCTTTCAAGAGCAGTGGAGTTTATCTTATAGCTCCTAAGATATGAGATGCATTGATCATCCAGTCATGGCACACATCACAAACATACACCGAAAACCATATGGTCAAAACTTTAATCCATTAATACTTGGTCCAAAACCCCAATTTCTTCAAGAAGGCAACTCTTCTTAATAGGATTTCCTTGTCTTAAATGAGGGAATAGTCTCCTGCCCTATAGTCAGTTTTGGGAACGGAAAGGAAACCAAATGGAAATATATAAGTGATAAGAGGAACAAAAATACCAAATAATAAGCCATTATCTCAGCTTCAGGTCAAATCAATCCAGACACACAATCTAATGAACCAGGGATAATCAGATTTTTTTTCCTGATCCGACTGCAATGGTTGTCCTGGTCATTGAGAGCCACTCAGAGCCGGTGCAACAGAAAACCCCCAGACATTCCATTGGAATAACTCATCCAGGTTGTGTGATAGCTAAACACTAAACTGCATATTCCCTATTTGTATTGTGTGAACTTTTTTTCTCCAATAAATCTATTTACTCAATATACATTTTCTTTATGTCCCAAAATGTCTCCAACAGCCACCTAAGCAAATACACGGTTTCATATTGGAAAGCATAAAATCGAACCTATAGTCCAAGTACTGCAAATATTTTTGATAGCAGAACATGTGAAATACAAAAGTAATCTGATAATGTTCCTGAGAGTACTGAGAGAACTGTGGCATCAACAGAAGCAGTAATGTATGGTCAGTATAAGTATACATAAGAATGTGCTTTTGTTCATTACCTTCTACATTCTACAATCATTAGTGCAATACCACATCAGCGACCACAGGTTTCTAAATATAATACGCCTAATCTTTCTCTATCCTAATCTTTTCCCTTGTTACCTGTCTGCATCTTTGTAGCCGACTGTCAAATAAAGGCTAAATTGCCGCCAAAAAGAATAAAAAAAAAACAAGCCTTTAACTTTCTGACACACACTAGTGCAGTGGACAGCTGGCTTTGTGTCGGCGGCTTGTTGCGCTTTGGCCAGCTCTTTGTGTTCCATGTGTGCTCTTCTACCTCCTCTCCCGAGACACTCGTCTCCTCCAACTGCTGCACTGCCATACACACAAAGGAGAAGCAGATTGACATTCATGACAAGCATGAACAGCTGTTAGTGTTATCTGTCGACCCAGACACATGTGGAACAATGGAAGCCACCCGGGCCTGTATTTGCTCCTTACGTTGAAATATTGACAAATGGATGATGTGGCACGCAAATCGATAAGCACACAGGCACACGCAGCCCAAGCATACAGTGAAACTCTGTATCTACAGCTGGTGGCAAATCAGAATTTGAGGTATTTAAGATTCAAAGGATGAAATCCACAAACAACCATCCTCTTTACATCTCACACGGTTTACTTCCAGTCCCGCTACTCCACATGCTGCCTTCATCACATTGCCTTCACTTCATAGGAGATTTGTATGGAAAAAAGACAGAGAGGAAGAGAAATCCCAGAGAATGAAGAGAGCGCGATCTCTCAGTGTGGCTGAAGTAGTCCTCTTCACTGGTTCCCAGCCACATCTACCGTATATATGAGGGTGACACGGATCTTGAATTTCCCTCAGAGCTAGTCACTCATTTGCAGGAGCGCAGATGGTTTTCCTAGGTTACCATTTTCATTATGATGCTCGAGATTAGATCAGCCCCAATCTGCCAGCTGCAGCTGCTTTACAGGAGATAACATTTAAAGTTACCTTAGAACATAGCATAGAGAGACAACGTGGCACTGACACCTGTATGGTAATATGGACTGGGTCATGATATGAATGATCCAAATTGTATAGAAATAACATGTTAAAAATTATTTTGTTACAGTTATTTATTTGAAGCAGGTAAAGCTATTTTGTGCTACATCAGCAAATGACTTTTCCTGATATTAAGCATGTTGTTTCTTAATCAACTGATAAGCAAACATTAACAATATGCACCAAATCACAGGCTAGCAGACGTTGCCTTAAACATGGCATTTAAGAATAATTTTTCAAACCTGTCTGCATGTTTTATTTACACAGGACTTAACATTTTTAGTGGAGTTTTATTGAATTTGTTTAGTTTTACATTTAATTTACAGCATCAGAAGATGTGGTCCATTCACTTGTCTGTCTTTCTGTTTGTCCCTTTCTCTGGATGCCTTACGAGGCTTTCTTCAAAATTGGCTCAAATTCACTCAGTGATTAAACGATTAAATTTGGCTTGTCAAACGTTGTGGTCAATGTAACATCGCATCCATCCAGTTCTGGACAAAGCAATACTAACTTTGTCTGCCTGGTAATCATAGAACATGTATTTTTGTCCATAAAAAAATGTGTTCTAAAGACAGAAAACAAATCTAACAAACAGTGGTCTTGCCTCGTCAACAGAAAGCTTGATGGTGCCAATAGCTCTTCATTCGAGGATCTTTCTATCTTTTACTGAATGTATAATGTGTAAAATCTTATACTTAGTATTCCTTTATAATAAAGAGGGAAGCTGAAACCCACAATACATTTCGAAGTCTAATGGTTGACTTTTAGGTATTATTTCAGGTGATCAACATTCTTTCGTGGACTACAGCTCTAATCAAAACATACGAAAAATATGTATTTATTTATTATATGAGCAAGCGTTTAAACAGCATAGCAGGTGCACGAAAAGCCTAATAGCACCGCAAGAAAATAGTCAATATGCCCTGAAGCCTCCATACAGCAATCACCACACTAAGCAAATCTGCTGAGACAAATAAAACACAAGACACTGAAGGATGGGTGGAGGGGATGGAAGATGGAAGGAGGAGAACCCTGCAGTGAGGCTGTGTGCAGCCTGATGATAGAAACACAGAGAGGGAGGTAACCCCATGGAGCAGACAAGGACCGGATGAAAGACAGAAATGCGAAAAAAAAGGAGAAATATTTCTCAAAAATAAAATGAAAAATATATGATTATACTTCAATTATATGCACTGAAACCTGAACTCAGAGTTACAGATGAAATTAATCCCAGCCCTTTGTTTCGATAAGCATTTCCTTGAGTCAGAATCTGCCCTGTGTTCTGATCACACCAGCCGTATTATTATTCCCCATCAAAACGCAACTTTTGTATGGGAGAATATAATTATTCACAAGTTGCAATGTTGTGTCTGAAATGTGCACATGCTCAGATGAACATTTTGTGAAAAGGGGCGAAATAACTAACAATAATCAAAGAGCTGATGATAGAACAAAAACCCGAAAGTGCACAAATATTACAGCAATTATGACTAAGTCAAAAATAGTTATTCATACAGGTTGGAGCAGTGCAGAGTATATCACCGAGTTTCCTCATTAGTCTGCAGAGGCACCGGGCCTCGAAATACAGCAGGACAAAGGCTGGATTCTCTCGTACAGCACCGAGCCCCAAGGCAAAGTTAGGGGACAGCAGAGACAAGACAAAAAGCCTGACTATGTCTAACAGCCCAATGAAATGAAATACTGAGCTGAGCCTTTGTAGAAAGTCTTCACACATGTTGAAATATGTGTTTGCTTATAGACACCACTGAATCATTTAGTCACAATAAAAAGAACACACTTAATGTATGCACGACTGATGTCAAATCACATTTTAGTGCTTTCAATTAGTAGCTTGGTGCCAATCTGTGATCTAGCATCCAGCTTTTTGTTCCAGAACATAAAAAGGTTATCCGCAATAAAACATAACCCAGTGTATTATATTCAAAAAGGGCTGTCACTCCGTCCTCCTACAAAAAATGATAACATAAAATAAGATAATCCTTTATTGTTCCACAGTGGGGAAATTTGCGGTGTTGGAGCAGCAAAGGTAAAAAGGTATACAAACATAGAAAGACACAGGTTCAGAACAAATGGAACTAAGGCTGTGCAAGAGTAGAAAAAATAAAATACATATTACTGAAGATACAATATATACAGTTAGCTGAGTATATGCAGTGGAAATGGACTGTAATGAATAGTGAGACAAGCAGTGTAACTGCAAATGCTGAGCCTGACATAACATTGCAATCAAAATTCAATTAAGCTCAGCTCACAAACTTTTTAAAAGCTCAGGCCAGCCACAGAGTTTTTTCCCCTTTCGAAATGTTCTCTCGCTCGCGCACCAGCAAGAGTTGCACTGCACTGTGTTAACTCGTTTACGAGGCCACTGAGGTGTATAAATACCACCAACAAGCTGTGCAATCTGTTTGCATTACTACCGTTCGAGGCTATCGCCTCTCATAGCAAAACTGTGGCCTGCTTGGAGAGCAGGGCCAACGGAACCGATCCCGAATATACTTCTCTGGTAAGATTCTTAGTATTCGTTCTTTCCAGGTAGAGCATTAACTAAGGCCCCTCTCCGTTTTCCTTCACACACACACACACACAATACATCCCAGACAGCACAATGGAGGGGTCAGCAGACGGATAGCGACACACTGACAGCCTGCCTGCTCTCCACCACACACAGTCACACACACACAAAGAGAGAGAGGGCCACTTGGTGAGCGGCTCTGCACCCACATTTAGTGGCCTAAGCATCCTGATATGAGTGGGTGACATTATTAAATCGAGAAAAGCAAGAATGAAAGGTTTCCGTCAGAAAACTCGCAAAGGAGAGTCAAATCAAATTGTCCGATATGAGCTGCTCGCAGGTTAATCTGTTTCAGCATTTATAACGGCTGATAAATGAAAAAAGAAACAAAGACGGAAGGTGGAACCTTTAACCATGTTATGGGCAATATTTTTTTGAATATGTTCAATATCAATATACATTTCACTTTTATTTATTAAAAAAATGTGTTGTATGTAACAAAACACAAGTTTATTTTTAACCAGCATTATGTCATGTTATCTCTGAAGACTCTCAAACTACACATCATTGTCGGAGGAAAATCTTTATTAATCTTCGATCAAGAGCTGTGTATGAGACAGCGGTAAAAAAACAAATGGAGCGATAGAGGTTAAGAATTGCGTCCAGCTGCAGCAACATAGCAGCAGCCCTTTGCAACCTTGACACGATGCATCAGCTCTTTCATTATCAACAAGACAAGACGGATGGAGTGTAACTGCCAAACGACTGCTCCCACATATCAAATCTCCACGAGAGAGACCGGAGGGGGCTGCACGCCTTGGCTGTCCTGCCCAGCTCGGCTCTGATAGATGCCACAGTGATGTAATCCCTAATCGCAACCAGCCGTGCGCCACACGTTCAGCCAATCGCAAAGCTGGTGCGCAACAATGCTGGCAAACACAAGTGACGTTCTCGTCAGGTTAGTCCTCATGAAACATTCAGACCTAGCACACATTTTAATCATTGATATGAAGCATAGCAACAGTGTGTCAGAGCACACACACACCTGCACGCAGGAGCGCACAGCATGATGCATCAGTTCATCCCAAGCGGACATATTGTGTGACACCAAAGTCACCAAAGGCAGGCATGCACTCACAAGGTTACCGGTTTGTGTCACTTTGGACACAGCACGCACTCAAGACTGCGAAAACGTCATAATCACACATCGGGGCACAGACAACCTTTTTCTGTGACTTTAAAGCTATCAGAGTATTGAAATTGTGTCGGAGGAACAGCCACAAGACATTCCTTGGGTTGGCGTGGGCTTGGCATCCATCACCACACCACCAGGACCCCTCCAATGGCATAAAGGGAACACACTAACTCTCTGGGATTGGTCAAGACTTTGTCTGAGGCTGTGAGTGATCCCACATTTTGTTAGGGATAGTGTGGAGTCACCGTGGCAACAGCTCAAACACAGGCACCATGTTTCAAAGTAAAGCACCTCTCAATACACACATATGCCACTGCCCCCAGGCAGCCACTCTAGTAGGGAAAGGCCAGAGCCCTACACTAACTTTATTATGATCGCACAAACTAAAGGGACATCACAGGTTTCTTGGGGTTGGATACTATAATTAACACTCATTGTAAAACAGAGAACGACATTTTACTGTGCCGAAAGCCAATTCAATAAATCCAGAATAAATTGGAGCACAACGACAAAACACTGGTTTTCAAAATGCATGACAGTGAGATTGAGTGGCTATCTGCACATATAGTTTCAATAAAACAAGAGAGCTTGAGTGGATGCACCCTAAAAACACTCACATTTTTCTATTTGATAATGAAACAAATCAAAGAAGCAAACACGTCTTTTTAGAAGTAATGAATAGTTTCCCCAAATCTTCCCGACAAAAATAAATCTACATATTTAACTTTTTTACTGTGACAACATGCATGGAGACGTTTTAAAATAGAGATCTGGAGGACATACTGGCAACTGAGAGTACAGTGGCGTATTTGTTCTTCATAAGCAGGGAGATGGTGCATTTAAGGCACACTCAGGATCTGCTTTTAAATGACTTAAGCTCTTCAACAATGCACCTGGCCGAACTAAATAGCAGTAATGTTTAAATCCTGCCTTGGAAAAAGCATCACAATCAAAACGGAGGGTATGCTATGATTATATTTGGTTAAATACATGACAGTTATTTTAGATTGGATTTATCAATTGCTCAGACAAATGACAAACATGTGGAGGCACAGCAAAGACTTGGTGTGACTGCATGAAAACACAAGTCCAAAGAGGCCCACTGGCAAAATAGGATTTCAGGCACTTCCATTAACCTGCATCTATACGTGTGCTAAATCTACCAGGCTGTGAAAAGATGAGTGTTTCCTCCCCAAAAACGGAGCGGGAAGATCTATAATTCACTGAAGCAAAATTTCAGGCATTCAAAAGTTCAGATTATTTCATTTGTGGTTTTTAAATTTCCACTGATGGTCACTTCACTAATGTGGAAACAGTGTTGTAATGGTCAACATCACAAGGGAGCCATAAGCCAGGGGCGAATAAGAATTTGGGGCCATTATACAGTTGCAAAATGAAGCAAAGTGTGATGGAGTGGGAATAAAATCTCTGAACGCAAGAAACAGGATAAAGTGACCAAGGGTAAGAGAGAGAGACGGAAAAACAAAGAGGGATAGACAGATCTTTAGAAAAATGAGTATATACGAGACCTAGTAATGCCTCATCCTTTGAATTCCCTATTTGAGGTGCCCTGGTATCCTGGGTGATTTTGTTTTTTTGTTTTTTGGGGGGGCAAAGTTTGAATGAAATAAGCAGAGCGGCTACTCAGGTGGATTATTATGCTGCTCCCTCCCAGACAGAAACATGGCCGGGATGCCAGACAGTGGTAGCAGATCCAGAACGCTCTCCTCTTTCACTGCACTCCCCTCCTTCAAGGCCCGCTGACGTCAGCCGCCCAAACCACACGGCTCTGCTGCAAAAACAGCACACCTGCTGCTGGCTTCACCGTCCATCTGGCCCAGCCCCATCTCTGGCTCGGCCCGCCAAGCACAGACGCACGTCTGTTTACAACCTGGACACACACACACACACACAACCCTACATTATCCATCTCAAGCTTGCTCCTGGTACAAAAGGGGAGCTAATGCAGCATGAGCCGACTGATGACAACATGAACCAAAGTGACAAAAACATGCATGTCTTATTAATGTTTTATTATTCCATGTGGCAGGTTAAATGTTGCCTCAGTGTGTCAAGCAGTGGCTTTCCCTGTGCTGACTAGACAGACAATTCTCTCAGGGCGGCCTAACACTTTCCTACAAGCGCACATCATCAACAAAGAGAACAGCTTTTCCTTGTAACAGATGTGACAAGCCCTCTCACCTACTTTTAACAAAACCAGCATGAATCGAAAACTGCATAATCATCAAAGCGAGGTTTGTACTGGTGGGATAAAAGGCAGAGAAAAACACAGCTTACATATCAAGGCTAAGGCTTGCATTTACCGTTCAAAGCAACGTGTCTCAGCTGACAATGCCCATAAATGTGAGTAGAAACACGATTTAAATGCACACGTGGTTGCCTTGGTCACTGACTGAAAAAATGCAATCCTGCATCACAACTGCACATTTCCGCTGCACGCATCTATCAGTGCGAATCTACTAGACGGCCCAGTGTGTAACGCAGTAGGACAGCAACGGGATACCCTGGGTGCATTATTGATGCCAAAGATTCAAGGTAAACTGCGTGAGCAGCAGCACTAAAAGATGATGCATTAAAACAACACGCATAAAGCAACACTACACAGACAGACAAACCGACAACACACAAACACACACTTGTAAAGTGTGGATGTATTTTAAAGACTTCACGTCCACCTGAGCCACCGGGACATGCCAACAATGCACACAACCAACCCAATTCTGCCTTGTTTTCTGTGGCATGACACAGTCAACCGTGCACAACACTAATCGGGGTGTGCGGCGGGACGTGCTGGTACTTTACCACCAAACACACGCACACACACACACACACACACACACACACACACACACACTTGGCCCGGGTGACTGACCTGGATGGTGCACGTGTACTCCGAGTCGTCCAGCAGCCTCACGGTGCAGCTGTACTCCCGCTCCAGATTCCTGATGCTTCCGCTCATGAATCGGCTCAACATCATTTTCCCGGAGGAGCGCCGCTCCGCGTCCTGCACCACAACAATGAAACTCGGCACGGGCGCGCGAGTGAGTGTCACAGCGAGCGCGTCCCCCGCTGCCCTACGCAGCCGGCAGCCACACGATTGTCCGCTGAGGCGTGCGCCATTGTCGTCCTGCCGAGTTCCCGTGCTCAGGGCCCTTGCTCTCAGCAGAATCCGGGGATGCCCGCGTGCACATCCAGAAGCAGCTCGGCCGTGCGGCGTGTGTGGGAGTGTTTGTCTGTGGCACAGCCGTGATTATCTCTCTCCACTCACAGCTGCCACTTCGACAGGAGGGAGGGTCCCACTCATGACTGACGTAAGATTGGGCCAACGGCAGCGCGCGCTCTCCTCCCTGTGCTGCAACAGTTATTGTACTAATGTACAGTAATAATAACAATACGAATAAAGAGAGAAAGAAGAAAAGCAAATACAGAAGAGAAGAAGAAATACATAAAGTTTCCACTTTCAGAATATAAACTAAGTTCCTTCTGTAAAGGAAATGCCGCTTTTGACTAATGCTACAGCTACATAAATGGATGTATGGCTTTATTAACTTTGTCTTGGTTGAATGAGTCGTGTTTTCGGCTTTTAATGTATGTGACTGCCACCTAGAGGCCAGCTTTCGTTAGTGCCTTTATGACAGCCGCCAGTGTGTCCGCGTACAACACTTACGGAAACGTACGCCTCGGGTTGGACGTCAGATACTGACGTCTCGAGGAGTTTTTTTCGTCTCCAAGTGATTCAAAAATGCACTCAAGTTCGTTATACTCATACACAGGAGACGTGGTTCTATCCATCATATATATATATTGTTTTTATTATTATGTATCAAAAAAACTAATAAACCACTGACCACACATTCAGACGTAAGGGGGAAATACAATTAGAATTCTGACAATTCCGTGATGTACAACAAGTATATAAACAAATATATCAACTTCAAATAAACAAAATAATAAAACAAGGAAAAGTACGATCAGTTAAATTAGCCCACAAAAAAGAAAAGCGCGTGTGGCTGCAACTTAAAAACAGAAAAATGAGAAAAAAAATACTCCCAATCAACAAAAATAATCACAGCTAATTAAAATAAACATTCAAACACATGCATTAATCAGACGCACCAACTGCAGGGGGTAACGCTGATACCCTTGCACAATCACTGCCCCTCACTCCGTTAAACTTGGTCAAGTATGTGGAGCGAGAACTACAAAAACACCATCCAAACTATTTAAGAAAATGGTGAATATGCCCAGAACGTATTGAAAGTTGGGGGTAAACATATAGCCGAACAGGGAGTTAAAGGCAAAACTGAATGTAATGGCAAAGTTGAACAAAAAGCCAAAGCAGCAGGGGCCCAGCAACGGAAGCGGCCGGTGCGGTCAAATCAGGTTAACGATTCCTTAACATATCAATGAACCTACAGCTCTATATGAGTGAAGAGACAAAATAATAATACATTAAATTAAATACATTATAACATAAATAAATGAACCAACATATGCTGCTTAACCGGGAAAGGGAAGTATCCCTTGTTGAATCCGCTGACTGTAGATGGTGAGGCAGCTTACCATGAAAATACAAGGTCTTTATTTCCTGCACGCCATACCACAAAGACAGCGGCAACAGTTTAACCGTAACAGAATCTGGATTAATAAAACAATACAAGATTTAAAATAGTATTCGCTCCGGGAGACGTTTTCTCTGCCGTGACCCGGATTCGAACCGGGGTTGCTGCGGCCACAACGCAGAGTACTAACCACTATACGATCACGGCGAGCTAGAGGAACCTGATCTTATTGGACGAAATATTTTCAATATAAACAAAGCCATTGTTTTATATGCGCTGTGTGTTGAATGCGATATATGGACAAAAGTGAGGTCCGTCACACGGGTAAGGTGGAAAGTCTGTTAAAATACGTCGTTCAAATATTAAACTGAAATTATGAGTTTACGAGACTACATGAACCAATAATTATGAAAAAACTTGTCATGCTTATTTTAAAATGTCGTGGTTAAAGTTACATTAACCTAAACATTTGTACACCACTTGCTGAAGAGGCTGCATTTACATTTTCATGAATTTATTTATCTTTTAAATGCATAAAATATATAATTTGCCCATAACTTTTGACTCTTTAAAGTTGAAAAAGAATCGATCTGTATTTACTGTCGTAACTGTTGACTTGAAAATCTATCTTGTCCCAAATTAGTTTTTGTCCATTAAAACACCAATACGAAGACAAGACATTTATTTACAAGTATGTTTCAAACAAATGACAACCAAGATACTAATCAAAGTGGTAGTTTTTATTGAATAATTATCAACAGCAATTATTGTTAATTTAACAGATTTGGCTAGCCAGCTTGCCACCTTTGAAAAAGTGTCATGCACAAGTAATACATTCTTTAGGCATTATACGACATGTTGATGAAATAAGTGGTAAATAAAAGTAAGTGTTAAAGTTCTGTGAGTGTTAAGGCAACAATTGATGGTTGAGACAAACGAAACATGAACCTCATTCATTCAGTAATTATTTTTGGCATCAGCAAACATTTAAAAGAAGTATTTACAGTAATACAAACCAGAAAGGTCTAATGTTCATCCTCGTCATTCTCTTCAGGTTCGTTGCTCCTTGTAACTGCGACTTTAGCAGCACACTCAGCCTTTCTGGTGAAGGGGCGACATGGACCAGCCAGTGCCGGGTGCAGCACTGGTTTGCTGCTTGAAATGCTGCCCATACTTTTTGCAGAAGGGTTAGGGTCATGTTTTTTGTCTGCTGCTGCATGATTACTCTTCCTATATAGTTTACAAGATGCAACCAGAGGTCTCCCCGTGTCCACACATTTACTTTCTGTGTGCCGCAGCTTACTATCTGTGTGAGTATAGTGTAGATCCACCTTGATGACCAACAATTCCTAAAAAAGGTATAAAAAAATCCCATATTCAATTAATTGTACAGACTTGTAAGGAACACAACTAGGATATATACTTAATACATATATATGCATACCTTAAGCCTCTGAAGAGCACAAAGCCTCAGGGTGCTATCTGGGTTAGCAGAGTTTTTAAATAGAAGAGAGTCCATTTCTTCTGACTGGTCTGGGCCAGAAAATATGTCTTCCATTGGCTAAAGATTCAGAGCATCAAATATTTATATTAGTATCATTAGTATTTTTTAACATTTGTTAAATCAAAACATATAAACCATATCTTGCATTTTCAATGGTCTGCCACATAATCCCTGCATGGATAGGGTAAAAAAAAATGCCTTCATGAATCTGCCATGAGATGTCAGTGTGTTGCCATGTTCTGTGGTCTACTCTAAAGCATAGCTGTGTTACTGACAGAACTGCAGCTTGTGACAAGTGCCGCTTCCTGCTTTGACTGTGGTTGCAGCAGACAGGAAGTCCATGTATGGGCATGACTTTCTGTGACATGAGAAACATGGGGGTGAATGATCAACGTTGCGAAATTCTTGGAACGGGACAGCATGCAATAGTGAGCAACATGGAATCTATGATGTAGATATAGTTTCAAACCAGTGTTGACTTTACCATCTCAACAGGTCATTTGCAAATATTTAAGGGGACATTTCTGTAAAATCTACATTTATGTATTGTTTTACCTATCATGTGTTGTGTGTGCTTTTAAAGTCACTGCATAGATTGATTGTGAGTTCTATATCTTTGATGATAAATGATATCTTGAGAGCGTAGAAAAAAAAAATATTTACAGGTATGCTGCTCAGCGCAACAGTGCAGTCCTGGGTGCGGGGGTTGATTGTCTTAACAGTGGCAAAAGCCACCAAGACATTAGAGAACAAAGCTGAGAAGCTGATGTCCACTTCTACTCCGCAAGGAAACCTCAGCCGCTTCTTCCTTGGAAGCTCTGAAATATAAAGTACCATTGTTTTTAATTAAGTCTCAAATTAGCTCCAAAACCCTAATTGCTGTCTGTGTTTTTATACTATCATGGGATTAGATTTTGGGGAATACATCAGCTGATCCATTGAAGGACAGCAGGACATATTAGTTGTTTCAATTATTGAAGCCACATAATTGTGTCCTCAATCTAGTCTGAAGGAGCCTGATGAGGTTTTCAGAGTAGCCCACCATGTTCAAAAGGTATGTTAAACTTGATGAAATTATAAGGCGTCAAAGGACAACTTCCTTCTATTTAACAGGGAAAAAAATACTTCAGATGAGCCAGTTCCCCATTTTGATGTATTTAAAAACAAAGAGCCCCTTTTTTTTTTTTTTTTAAGGACAACTTCCTTCTATTTAACAGGGAAAAAAATACTTCAGATGAGCCAGTTCCCCATTTTGATGTATTTAAAAACAAAGAGCCCCTTTTTTTTTTTTTTTTTTTTTGAATGGTGCTCAAAATATCACCTGAAACCACAATGTGTAAACTTGATTTGTCACACGTTGCAGCGCAGGAAGTGTGAGGGAGAGATAAGAGAACAATTTTCTCTCTCAGTCAAGGGGATAATACATCAAGAAATGGAACTGTGCTATTTGCATATCCTGTCTCCAAAGCAATTTGACATGGAATTTCATAAACAGAGGAAAAAAAGATCACCAATCACCATTTGCTTGTCTCCAGCACACATCTCGTAGGTGCAGTTCCCGTGTGTGGCCTGTGCTCTGAACTGGATCTGTAAGGCACCGAGGTTCCTTCAGGGTGTGTTTGACCTCCACTGCCTGCTTGCCACTAACCAAAGGGTCTTTGCCTAGGTCTGGTGTAGGGAGTGAAAATGTCAATCAAATGCTAAAGTTGTTATAGTTAAAACAGCAGCAGCATGTAAACACCCACTCCTTTGACTATGAGAGTTCCTGACCTTTGCCAAAGCAGTGAGTGAGTGAAGAATAACTGATATAAGGTTACTATGCACTGCAATAGACAGGGCTGAACGAGTATTGGAAAATCCCTCTTTGCAGATTAAGTGCATGAATAAGGGCGTTTTTTGTCAATTTAATGAAGATAAATGCTTGGCCCCTTGGGGAACATTTTTTACCAGGAATATTTTGAGTCAGCTGTCTATTCTTTGAAGGGATATCAGAAGGAGAGACAAGGGAATTTCTAAGTCGCCATACTGTGCCTTTGTGATTTCAAATTAAACGTACAGAGTTAAAAGTAAAAGGAATGAAACCTCTTGGAAATGTATGTCAACATCTACGGACACATCCTGTCCTGCTAGCGCTGATTAGTAAGTGAACCCGTGAGAGCATAGGCAGGAGGGGTGCCCTCACTGCAGAGCAGCTGTCCTGCAGCCCGCAGCTCTCAGGTTTCTTGCTGTTCTACAGCCAAGTGCATTTCCAGAGAATGTTGCACACTAATGGTCACTTCAGAAAGAGAAATCATTTCACCAGAGACCCATTCAACAGAAGGGGCAACTTGCTAACTCCTCACCCATGCTCAGTCACAGCTATACTTACAAGCCTCAGTAAACTTCACAAAAGTGAGTTGCCAACAAGTGTAAAACTTGTTCTGCGCTCCACCCGGCACACCAAAGAATAAGCTGTTCCATTCAGATCTATTCACCTTGTGTTCTATGTTTTATGATAAATAAATACTTCCAGTTGAAACAACTATACTCCCTTTTTGTTTACTAAACAACAACAAATACTTTGTGAGGTCACAAAAAATTGCTCTTATTACACGATAAGGGTTTAACTTTCAGATGAATATATTTTAACATGTATATTAAGTTATGGGTTTGGAAATCTGAATCAAACAGCCTTGATTTTTATAAAACGTACCCTCAGACACTCTCTCCAAGACATGTGTGACCTTATCAGACTGAAGGATGTGCTTGTTCAAATACTTAGTGAAGATTCCAGTACTTTTCCCTCCGTCCTGGACCTCAAAAGCCTCAGTGTCTTCACATCTGTGGGAGTTAATGAAGAAAACATTAGAAAAACCAACATTTTTTTAATAACAACCAGAACATTAATTCTGCAGCATGTTCTTGCACCATATGCACTGTTAAATCACTAAATATTTGATGGAATCAGTATTTGCAAATTAAATATTATGAAGTACATACGTGGCATAACCGTAAACAGTATTTCCAGAAGGTTTCAACGGCATGATGACCGAAGGAATGCAATCTTGGTTGTACCTACGGAAAGTAATATAGATTGAAGATTAATTAATCAGCCAAATTAAAACAATAACATTGAATATGTTGAACATTACTCTCAATATGAAATAAGTATAGAATAGTTTACATTCATATGAAAATATAAGTATGTATAATTGTTGGTTTTCAAATACCTCTTATTGAACCCAAATAACAATTATTGCACCTACCACTTTCTACAGGTATCCAGCAAGATTACACTCAGTGCAGTATTCTTTTGCTGCATGCTATGCATGACCCTCTGCACACAGACACAGTTTTCAGGCTGATATGGTTGCGGAGCATCAACAGCAACCAAGTAATTCCTCCCAGCACACTCATAGCCATGACCGGCATAGTAGAAAAGGCCTAGCAAGAGTGATGAAGCACACATCGAGTTACATCAGCAAGACCACCAGGATTGTAACTGTCACAGTTTACACTACACCGACTCAGCAGTCATGAGATGAATAACATGTAGGGTAGTATGTTATTTCCAGAACAGCTTAGATAAAAGTCACTCAAGGGAACACATTTCTATACAGTATGTATTGATAAATTCGCGTGAATTATTTTAAAGCTCATCAAATCAGTTTTGCATCTTTGTTTTGTTGTTACGGCCTCTTAAAGCATCACTGCATACTACCAGCAGTTGTTGACATTTATGAGGCCTTTTGTCCATTAGCAGACGTCACTAATCGGGGGGAAAAAAAGCTTCCTTAAAAGCTTTAAAACTGCTCAGCTGCCGAACCCTATCATCCCACCCCCAACCCCACGCGCGCACACACACACACCCCCAGCCATTCACTGGCCAAGGCCATGATTGTGAAATCGCTCTAGAATGCTGTCGGTTCACATGCTGCTTGTATTCACAGGATGTTGATCACAAACTGTATGTTTGAGCAAGGCTTTATTTATCATTATGGCTTTTTTTTCTTTATATTTCAATTCAACACTAATGTTTACTTGTGTATTTGTATTTGTATATTTTTTCATGATATACTTATATACAGTATAATATATAATATAATTAAATTCTATATTTTTTTCATTATACTTAGTTGCTGTGTGCAGCACTGCAATGATGATAAAGACACTTGACTAAATAGAGATAAATATCCTAAAGATAGAAACTTCATAATTTTGGTGTATATATAAAATCATAGTTCAATGATTATGCAACTGTATGTTGTTAAATAATGAGGAGTATCATAAGTTTAGTTGACTGTTTGTCAAATCCCTTTCATGAACGCAACTGCTGAATGAAAGTGTCACAGTCATACAGGAAGTGTAATAAACAGATCGTGAACACCCACGCTTGACTTTACTCCTTATCTGCCCACTCAGCCAGATAAAGCCAGATAGAATAAACCACTCATGGGTTGGTGACCCATGACGAGTGGACAGTAACAGATAAGGACACATGACATGGCAAAGATAGTTACTAGCTTACATTTCACACCCCCCAAAAGAAAGCTATAGCACTGTTTCTGAAAGGACAGAACATTGATTCACAGAGCAACAACGATGGGTAATTCAAAGCTGAGAGGCTAGGTTTACTCACCATAAACTCCTCTGTCAAGAAGCTGAATGAACCGATCAATGGCAGACAGCATCTCCTCCCTGGTGAGATCAAGCAGGGAAACCACTCTGAAGCCAAGCTGCTGCAGGTGGTTGGCCAGCTCATGCACGTCCATAACAGGTGCCATCAGACCAAGGTGGTGGGAGTAATTCAGGTTGCCAATAAGTAGGGCAACCTTATCTGTGGCTAAAACAAAGATATCATAGGAGGGTCAAAATAATAGCAACACTGGGAAATTCCTTTCTGGAGAAAAAAAAAGTAATGTTGCTTGATTCTTTTCACCTTTGGGTGCTGCCCCAGGAAGTTCACCAGTTTGCACTAGAAGACAAAAAAAGACAAAAAGAAGAAGAAACTCCTAATTTCCTCAAGCATAAATCTGTAATAGTAGTGTCTGGATGGCTATTTTCTTGTGGTGTGCACTGTGCAAAACACAACAGCAGAAATGCTGCAAGAGCTAGTTTCACTTTACATCACTTTCCTGTTGTGTGTCTGAGCCCTGGACCAAGCACCATTTGGAGTCAAACAACTTCCTTTTTACATGGTAGAAATTGGAAAGTACCTCAGCATAATGGAAACACATACATATTTGTGTGAAATCAGTGGAAATAATGGAATGTGCATGAAAATATGTGTTTTCTTCAAAGCGCTTTCATTAGAAGACGTGAAGTGTGATGTTGGGGAAAAAAACAACTTACAGAGTCAAACAAATCTCGACTTACCAACATCAACATCAACAGGTTCAGTCCATCTCTCGTTCAATGGGTTAGATACTGAACACAGGTATGTCCCTCCATGCTCAGCTGTTGCGCAGCCAACCTGCGTGTTTTAAAAATAAATCACAGGTTTTCCTTTCAGCCCGTCTGCCCCCGTGTACGATTACTAAACTATAAATCAAATCTTTGGTCAAATATTAACCACAATTTCATACATGTCTGGTGTGGAGTAAATCAGGGTGGGTGAAATGTCAAAGTAAATATAGCACAGTGTCAGCACTGAGGTAAGTAAACACTCGCTGGGCATCCTTCCTTACCTGCAGCGTGTCAAAAGTCATACCGAGCAGGGCCTGTCCGTTTCTGTACCACTGATATTGCGGGGTAGGTATGCCATAGGCAACGCAAGAGAGATTTAATTTTCCACCTTGTGGGACATTCTGGGGTTTAGGGTTGACAGCAATGTGCAGCGTGCCCTGCCAGTTTTCTGGTACACCTGATGTCCAAAAAGACAGAGAGAGGGTCTAACAGCAATAAACCAGCAATAACTTTAAATACTGACTATGCTGCAAATGTGTAATCCAAAAAAGATTTTGCACTGAAGAGTGAAACCAACATTGGAATGGCACAGTGTGAAGGCTACCTGATTCCTTAATGCCCAAGACCTTCACTTTCACCCATTTACTGAACACGTAGTTACAATAGTTGTCATTCACCCGGCACACATACAGCTGTGTTTTTTTGGCTGTGATGGTCAGGTCTGCATGAGTACCACCAGGCACCTTGAAAGAAACACAAACTATTAATTACAAATATTTACTATTACTTAGTACAGGAGAACTGCATGTCAGGTATGTTCTCTATTTTTTCCCCCTTACAGGTGTAGAGGGCTATAGTATAAAATCAAATACTGATATATCAGCCAATATGTACAATAAAGAATAAAGCAATGACTTGTGACTAAAACATTATGATAAATAAATGTTGTAAATCCCTAATAGTTTACAGCTTCACGGTAAACAATAGTATAAGGGAAAGAAAATAAAAAATACAGCTAAAATTCAATGAAACATAGAATTATGCAAATTATTTACATTATTTATGTAAAATGTAAACAATGCAGATCTATTCTAGAATGTAAATATTGTAGTGTATAGCATTACACCACCTAACAGCCAAAGCCTTGTTCTGTAATGTTTATTCTGTAACAAAAACAAATAAATAAAAGGAAAAGACAATACACCAACGCTGTAATCAATATGTTAAAGGCTTATATCAGTCAAGCTGTTTACAGACTAACCATTCAGGATAAACACACTCCCGTTCCCCACCCTTTGAAGAGAGTGAGCATATATATATATATATGTATATATATTTTTTTTTATGACATAATTACATATTTTTTTAAAACACAAGTTAAATCCACGTACCTCCTTCAAATCACGACCGAACCACTGGTAGCTGAGTTTACCTGTGCCCTCGGCACGGACTGCTAGAGTCACCCTGTGGCCCTCAGGTACACACGCGGGCGTAGGTTGGCGCGCTATGAAAATCTCTGAAACCAACAACGAGGGGATTTCAGTCATCACAGTGTCGTCACAACACTTCTAATAGATGAGCCACTCCGTGCTGAGGCTGTGTAGCTGTGACTTACCTCGGATCATGGTGCCACAGGGATCGGGACGGGATCGAGTCATCAGTGCATTTTCCTCTTCTGCCAGCAGACTGGAAGCAATTGAGTCAAGTTTGCAGTCAGTATCTTTCTTTAAGAGAAACCACCCCGAAGCTAAGAACCCACTAAGTGCGGCAAAAACGATGTATGACTTACTGCCTGTAAAACTATACATGTAAAAACATCAGATCACATTCGCTGTTTATTGACACGCCCTCTCCCTAAAACCTGCCATTATCCCTCGTGAGACCAGTAGTGCATATATCAATATAAAAAAATATATATTTATAAATCTATCTCTCTCTCTCTCTCTCTATATATATACGTGCCGTCAGTCCCGAACCACAGGAGCAGCCGTCGGAGCTCAGCCTCAGATTGTTTGAATCCCTCCTCTTTAAACTCTTTTTTTTATCGAAAAAACAAAACTCTTCCCTTTCCCGGAAAGAGACAGCGTGCGCTCACACAAACACAAGCTCAAACACGCGGACGCATACACGTACACACACACACACAATACCGTCAGGTCTGTGATACGGGCGCAGCTCTGGGTTTCTGAGCAGTAAAAAGAAAAACATGGAAAAGATATATGAGAATATTGAAATCAGGTCCTTGATCTGAAATCACATCTGAACAGACAGACCGCCACTGGAGCGGTTGGGTGGGTTGACACCTCGAAAGCGAAATTTACGCAGAGCCGCTTTTACTGACATTATGGTACTGAGCAACCTGGACTCCTGTGTGATGAGGTCACAGGCCAAATGTGAGCTTACAAAGTTGAGACGTTTTAATTGTGTTGAATAGTTTTTGTTGATACTTACACATTTCAAAGGGGAATCTCAGAGAGCCCCCCCAGGACAAAACAAGAAATCAAGAAAAAAGTGTATCAAACAGAACTAAAAATGTACACAAATCATTATCTTGTTACAAAATCATAAATCATTCAATAAAATGTGATTATTTACAAGATTTCATTCTATAAAACAAAAAATGATCAGCATTAAATTTCCTTTGATATATATTTAAGTCAAATAAACAATGCTGTCTAGTGAGCCTACTCTTGTCAAATTGGTGTGCAATGTGAGCAGCAAGTGGGTCACTATGTGTTGACCATGTGTTGAATGTAGTCAGGTGAGCTGTGCTTCAGCAGCTCTTGAGCAAAACATAAGATACACCATACGATTGGTCGCCATGTACGTCATGAATCAAATTCGGCAGACGTGTTTTGCTCCCATACAGTCTCCAAAAGCTGGAAGGACAATTTCCCAACTTCCTGAGGTGGATCCATAAAAAAAGCTGAGGCTCTTTATGACAAACGGATGACATAATGGGATTCTCTGAATGCTTTTATTCTTACCTACAGTTTGGTTTTCCAGACTTCTTTGCCGAAGTCTAAAGTTTAGTTCCGGAAAATCAGATGTGCTCTTGCACCTATTTGTAGGCTCGCTATAAATAGGACCCTGCTGGCAACACATGCATGTCTATGATAGGCAGTTACAGAGATTCTCCTCACAGACACTGCTTCCAAAGCGAACCTGGCAACAACACAATGGTAAGTGGGAAACAACTTTGCCAAGATTAAGGTGACCAGGAAACAATGAATTGGATTCTCAACACGTATCGAATAAATGGCACATTTTGGGTTGGTGTTTGACCACAAACAGCCCTTACACAACTCGATAGCTCCTCTATTTATAACTTGCTCTGAGGCAATAGCTTTGCTTGGTCAGAAAGGACAAGCATTGAGTCTGAACCGGGCGCTTTGAGTTTTGCCAGAAATATATATCCCAGAGGGTATCTTGCAATGTCTTTCATCAACTTTGAACAGGTTTTGTTATCATTCTAAAGGATTTTTTGTATTATTTTTCCTCTCCAGGGGTTTTGTAAGGACAACATTGATACGTTTGAGCCTTGAATTTTTGTTTGAGCTGTGGACGTGACCACGGAGGAGATTTTAAGCTCATTTGTCTTGGATCTTACCAATCTTTGTGAATTTCTCCGGTGGACCATGACTTCCAGAAGGCCCATGACTCGTACTTATTCTGCCAATGGGAGGACAAGCAGCTTCAGTGAAGAGGATGGCAACTCTTCCAATGGCCGTGCAGAAAGCCGCAGTAGCTACCTCTCCAATGTTAGGCCTGAAAACAGGTAGACAACTTTTAATCTTTCGTCCACGTGTATGAAGAACATGAAAAACGTTGTTCCCATTTCCAAAAAAATGCTAAAATCCAGTAACATGTTTATACTACATGGTCATCAAAAAAAGCATCTCAGTCAGACAGCTCAAGTACAGGATGAGTACATGTTAAAAAGAGCATACCAATGACCTTTTTTCTTATTTTTTTTTTAACCATGACGATCACGTCACACTGTGGGTCAAAAATCACATTTATTACATAATTGATGCACTTTTCTGATTCCAATCTGCTACTGCAGAGAAGGGTAAGCCCTTCCTATTGTCAAAGAGGAGGCCAGCAATTAAAATAATTTTAATTTAAGTGAGTTCCTTATACACAGGTTTTATTAATCATTTGCCTCCTCTCTGAATAGCTATTCAAGGTATTCTCACTACAGGCCAACGAGGTAATTCATGCTTTTAAAATATATTCCTCCCAACTAACATCTTAACCACAAACAACTGGTTTACCCCAAGAATGAAACATACAACAGATTCTGACTGTAATGTAAGTGTCCAGTTTGTCCAGTTTTGCGTTCAGTTTTAGTGACGAAAATCGGTTCTGTTTTTGGATTGACAACTTTGTTTTGCTTGACATCTCACATGTCTATGTGTCCCCTTTTCACACTTTATTCACTACCAGAAATTTCCATTAACACATCTTCCTATGCAATTCCTGAGAATGTGCTGCACAGAGTCGGAGATCTCGTTTAATGTCCCCGAAGTGTAAAACTGTCTAGTGTTGGAATGCAACGAAAACAGGACAGTAATACTTCAGTGCTTCTTTCCAGGAGCACATTGTGCAGTGTCATGGCTCAGCTGACCGAGGACATACAGCCATCTTTTGAGACCACCTTGAAATCAAAGGCAGTGTCGGAAAGCTGCAATGTAAAATTCAGCTGTGTGGTGTCAGGTAGGTTAATGTCTACTTCTCATTGCCCCTGCTTGAAATAGATTTTTCAGATGATTTGTGGTGTAGAAAGGTCTAATCTATGCCTAGTCACTAATAAAGTAATCGTGTGACAACTCTGAGGGCACTAAATGAACTGCTTTTTTTCTTCCTTAACACAATATACAGTATAATATAAAATGTATCTTGTGTTTTGAGCTCAAGGTAGATTGAGTGCGAGGGCCCATTCCATCCCCAGCAGCTGTTCACATGTGAAACATCACAAACATGATGCAACAGATCCATGCCAAGTCTATCCTGTCTTTCGCTCTTCGTGTTAGAAATATATGAGAAAATGTTGCACAACTGTCATATTTTTGTGTCAAACCTGAAATGTACTTTGCTGCATAAATACTCAGTAACAAGTAATATTTCAATGAGTTCCTCATAGACCAACCATGTGCATAGGTCACCCAGCTCCAGAACTGAAATGGTACAAAGATGATGCTGAAATGGACCGATATTGTGGACTCCCAAAGTATGAAATTCACCGGAATGGAAAAACTCACACTCTCCACATTTACAAGTATGTAAAACAACTTTGTGAGAGAAATCCACATATTCCTCCTCCTCCTCAAATAAGTATATAAGTTGCTGTTTTTTTTTCTGATGATACCTATGATACGACATCCGGGATTCTTTCTGTTTTCAGCTGTACATTGGATGACGCAGCCATCTACCAGGCCTCAGCAAGCAATAGTAAAGGCATCGTCTCCTGCTCTGGAGTTTTGGAAGTTGGCACCATGAATGAGTTCCAGATCCACCAGCGGTTCTTTGCCAAGCTGAAACAGAAAGCCGAGAAGAAGAAGAAAGACATGGAGGAGCAAACCAAGAAGGGGAAGAAAAACATTCCGAAGGAGGAAACGCTGCATAGCCCTGAGCGTCCTCCGAGGAAGAGGCCCATCCTATCAGCACAAGATAGGCCTGTGGTTAAGGAGCCTGATGTTGTTGAACAAGTGGGAGCTGCCGCAGAACCTAATGGACTTGCCACAGAAACGACCCCTGGCACATCCATAGACAGTTCCCAGGAGGAGGAGACACCTCAATCTGTGGATATCTTGGAGAAAAAGAAAATAAAGATCTCAAATGGTTTGGATATTGGGGTTAACAGCAGCAGCAGCAGCAGCAGTAGCAGAAACCATATGATGGGAAATGGAGGTGAAAACTGTTATGATGGAGGAATGAGTTTGACACAATTTTTGTCGGAGACTCTCCAGTCTCAGGCTGCTGAAGAGAAACAAAACTCATCTCAAGTAGAGCAAATGAAAGAAACAGATATCGTAATGGACATAAAAGAGGAGGAGAGAATGCAAAAAGAGAAAAAAGAACAAGGAAGAGCTGTGGATGAAGAGCACGAGAGGAAGATGAGGGCTTCAGCAGATGAGGATTCAAAAATAGAAAAAGACAATGAAAGGGAAAAAACATTGGAGATGTTGCATACAACAGCCCACGGTAAACACGGGTCAGAGGTCAAACATCACAGCAAGGCTCATAAGGATCATGATCAACACCACATCCAGGCTTCCATCTCCTCCATGCTGCACACGGTCAAAGACTTCCTCTTTGGTAAGAGCAAGAAGGACTCTCATGATCACACGGAGCGCAAGGAGAGGGAGTTTGACCGCGACTCCGTACCTCAACCGCAGACGCCACCGTCGTTTCGGATGCAACCGCAAGCCATCCCAGATGTGCACAAGCCTCTCCCAGAAGACACTGCGGAGGACAAACATAAGGAGACAGGGGAGCCAGAGGAGCCTTCAGAAAGTCTGGATATAGTGCAACAGTCTGTGACCTTGGTGGCGCACAAGCATAAGAACAAAGACAGTTTTCCACACACAGACTTGTCGCCGGCTCCCAAACTTCCACCTGAGCATGCAGAGGAGGCAGCGGGGCAGAAGGTCAAGGAGGCTGATGGACCTGTGGAGGCGACGCAGGCCCCTACAGGGGCAGAGAGCAGCAGTCCGGGGGAACAGATGTCATTGTCTGAGCAAGTCTTCAAAGAGGTTAGTCCAGGATTCTCGTAGGTCAGCCAGTAGCCACTTAAACGTTATAAATAGGCTGCATTTGTGGGACAAGGGGAGCCAGTTCAGTGCCAGATGCTGGAACTATGTCAACCATGACAAATTAGACTTTGAACCGCGGCTAGCTGTGAATGCGACACAAGACGAAAAGCGAATCATAGATGTTATATTCAGGGAGAGTGTGGGGCAGTCAGGTATATGTTAAATTGTGCAGTGATCAGAAACTGATCGGAGTGAGTCAGCCTGAATATGTGCGGCTGTGGTTTTTAGAGCATAAATGTCATAGGCCAATCAAGATAGAGTGGGGAAGTGCACAGAGACATTGGTGGGGCCATCTGCGACTTGCGCTACATGTGAAAGGGGTGGGGGTGTTGTGTGTACAATGTAAGGTGGGATGGGAAGTGTCTCAGTTGACACGAATGTGTCCAAAGACCTGGGTGTCACAAGTGGATCTGATTACAAACAGGCCTTTGCACGACAGGGCTGTGCAGCCTGGATGATCGGTTGTAGTGTGAGAGCTCCGGCAGGCCTCAGCATGAAAGGGGGACCCTGTCACATTGGACACATTCCTCCCTGTCCCCTATATCTTAAAATAAGCGGCTTCCTCGTGGAGAAGAGAGAGAAAGGCAGTATTTCTCGGGGTCCAGCTTAATATGTTTCACGTCCGTCACATGGAGGATTACGATTATTCTGCTTTTAGTAATGTACAGTTCACTATGCACCCGTACAGTGAGAAAAGACAATAGTGGTGCTTCTACTTCACATTTTTCTGTGATTAGATCCTAGATACTTTTAATAATAATTCAAACAGAAAACTGGAAAAAAAAATGTTTTAGCTAAAAATCATTTGACATTTCATTTGTCATCAAATGTTGCAGTGGACTCTATGTCCATCTTAAATTGATTTAATTGAATTGAGTGAAATCGCAACTCAATCTAATGCACATGCTTGTTTTGGAAAACTCTAGCTAAACTTGAGGTGGTAGACAATTAGTTTGAGTAGCACATCATTTAAGTAAAAGGCATTCTTGGACTTATTATTTATTTTTAAAATATTGCATTATAAATTGTTTAAATTTACATTTGTTCATGTGCACACTGTCGTGGTGAGAGGGGAAGTAAAGTCACCAAGCATCTGCAGGGCAAAAAAGTATGTCCTCAGTGTGGTACTACAACTGTGGCTGGCGGAATAACGTGAGACTGTATGGGTCATTCAGTGGAGGAACTTAAACCATTTATCTGATCTATGTTGTCTCTCAAGTGTGACATCATTTACACATGGCGATGCAGCGAGCGATGAGTGGTGGCTTCAGTTTTAGACTGAATGTGACACCAGTTCCCTTCCACTGAAAGCTGCAACTTCTCTTTTTTTATGAGCAGTCAATGAGGGCAAACGTGTCACGAGACGCCTCGTGCCTGCATTGCTCCTCTGCTTACGTTTTAATGAACAACCCCTCACATCTATATCTTCTCTTCAGTACTATGCATACGCAAATTAAAATAAAATCTAATAATAATAAAACAAATGAATCTGTGAATATACAAATTGACAGTTACAACCAACCGTTCATTGTTTTGCCAACATTTACAGTGGCTTTATGAAACATACATGTTGACTAGCCGGCAAGTTCTTTGTGTGCACGGCCCGCCTGTGTCGAAAGTGGGAATTCCCCTGTCAATATTTCAACAGAGGACACATGCTACACAGGCGCAGTCAAACTTGTCGGTGGAGAAAACCATAAAACCCATTTGGTAAACACACTAACAATTTTATTGGACCCTTGTAATATAAACACTTGCTTTTGGGTTGTGTGCATGTGGTAAATAGCTCCCTAAAATGTGATGATGGGTCAACTCAATGGAATGTGTTGGCTTTCTCTACTCTTTCCATGTTTTTGCTGAATGTTATTTTCACTACGCTGGACAATTTTATTGTATTTTACAGGCCCATAAAATCAGGGAATATTTTTCACAGTGTTCACTGAGAATGACACGTGCTGTTATAGACTTCAAGGAAATATTTGAAGCGCTAACGTTTCTTTGTGTATTCCCACAGGTCGAGCTGAAAGATTCTCAGGCAGTCTCAGTTATTGAAGAAGTTCCTGGAAACCAGCAAGAGTCAAATTGCTTGGAAGTTTCTCCACAGTCTGATCCCCAGGATGCAAGGGACAAGACTTCACCCAGGGAAGGTATACATGTCTTATCACAGACAAAAGCTCCTTATAAAGAAGAACCTCCCCTTACATCCCCTACCACCAAAATGGAGGAAAGCTGGATTCCCCCACCCTGTGTTATTTCAGTGTCAGACACCCACAGCCTGGGGCAAGCGCCCACACCGCAGGAAGAGCCACAGACTTTTGATAAGGTGGGTGAAGAAGGTAAACCTGACAGTGAGTCGTGTGAGGAAGAGAAAGGCGAAGTGAAATCAAGCAAAGAGCCATGCTTGGATATAAACAGATCTGAGGTGACTGAACTAACGACACCTTCGCTGGAAGAGAGAATAGAGCCATGTGAATATATGACACCAGATCAGGTGTTTTCAGCTCCGCCACACGCTTCGGAAATAGATGATGCAAAAGAAGAGACTTCACAAATTCAGGAAACGAATGAAGGAGTTCCACCCACTGCCGCCCAAGAGAGTCTGGAGGAGGATGACCTACAAACGCAGCATAAATGCACTCCCGCCCTCGTAGTGGAAAGTGTACCGGTTCACAACCTCAGTGATTTTCAGAGTTCAAGCAGAGGGTTTAGGTGCAGTAAAAAGGAAAGTGATTTGAAAGAGATGCCGAGAGGTCCTGCTTTTGAGAAAGGTTCAGGTTCACAAGAGAACGCTATTTTACAAGGTGAGAACACTGGAGCAAGACATGAACAATTACAGTTTGAAGTAGAGAGCGAAAAGAGAGTAAAAGAGGTGGCTATATCAACGATACGTACAGGCACACAAACAGAGGGAAGAGAAGCTAATGTTTTTGTGAAATGCAGTACAGTTCCCCATGAAGATGGTACTGAGACACAGCCGGGTTGGCCCTTAGTGATTATTCCACAAATCCACATATCTACAGTCGAAGACACCCCGGATATTAAACCAGATGTGCCAAATGTAAAGCAAAAGGAACAATTTGTTATCCCGAAAATAGAAATAATGGAGCCTGAGCTGAAAGAATGCAGTATTTCGGAATTAAATAAGCAAGAATCAGATGATGAAAGGGTGCAATGCCAAGATGCAACGTGTATGTCAGAGGTGATGATCCAAGACAAAATCCTGAAGGAACCTCCAAGTTCGCTGCCCACACAGAAAGGTATGCAGAGTGATTTCAACCTTTCAGCTACAGAGAAAGTTCAGGAAGTTTCACAACCAAGCGCAGAGACAAAAACGTTTGAGCAGGTACAGCCTCACACCAAAAGCACTGAACAGCTCCCTCAGATGACCAACGCGCCAATTCCCGTCATAAACGTTTCATGTATCGATGACAAGGAGAACGATGTGTTGGTAAATGCCCTATTAAATTCGATGCAGCCTTTAGAAACCCCAATGGTGCCTTTGTTTGTGGTGCCACCCATCTCCGTCACTTGTCATGAAAGTGGTCCTGGACTTGGTCTGCCCCCACACGGTGACTGGACAGAAACAGAAACTTCCGCTGTCACGCAAAGGGGAACAATGCCTGCTGTTGGGAACAATGTGACCGCAAAGCCTGAAAAGAAACAAAGTGAAAAACGAAACGATACAGAAGAGGCATCAAACAGTCCAAAGGAGAGCACCCACTCTTTGCTCGGTGAAGCTCTGACACCACAGAATTGGAACAATGTGCCATCTTTCAATAACTTAGCAGAAGAGAAAATTGTTCCCGAATCCTTGAAGATAAAACCTCCCAAAGAGGCTAAAAAAGAGACGTCTGTGGAGGACGTCCAGAGATATAGATCTTCTGTTGAGAGGCTCAGCTCTAAACCCCCAGCACACCCATCACTGAGTCCGGCCAGTCTTCGCAAATTCATGTCCAAAGCTCCTGCAGACTCAGATAGTGAGAACGTGAAGGTGGACGAAGATCTCAGCGGGGGCTCGACACCCACATCCCTCTCCTGCGAAAACAGTCCCCGAATGAAACGCAGAGACAGCCTGACCCTCATACGCTCGGCCACGCCTGAGGAGTTGGCCTCCGGAGCACGCCGCAAAATTTTCATCCCCAAAATGGAGGGAGATGCAGCGGCGGCCGGCGTGCTGGACGCTCAGGGCAAGAAGGAGACGCCCTACATGTCCCCCAGCCAGGCTCGCAGAGCGGCCCTGCTACAATCTCCCAAAGGACAAAACACCCCCCCAATGGAGAGGCGCTCCCCACTGCTGAGCCGCAGAAAGACAACCTTGGAGGTGCCGAAAGTGGGGGAGGAGCCTCCCAAAGAAGAAACGGTCAGCAAGAAAGATGAAAAAACTGCTGAAAAGAAGCTAGACCCTTTGAAAGGTAATCACAAATTGATTCAGGTATTATCTTGTAAAGTATAAGTTTAAAACATCTCCCAATCCGACTTGTATAAATCGTATATATATATACTGTAATATCGTTTTTAGACGTTTTTAGCACTAGACATAAAGGATTCAGTTAAATCAAACAATGACAATGTAATATGTTAATCGTAACATGTGTTAATTTAAAAATCAGTTTTCTAAAATCTTCCTAAAAAGGCTATTTTTATTCAAAATGACAGAAGGGAAGTTCAAATCGGTTCAGATTGCAATAAAATCAGTAAAGGATAAGAGTATAGGTCCTGTATAGGCTCTGTGTGTTTCAGGGGGGCTTTCTAGGAAATCTAACAGGCCACTGCATGAGGATCTAGGGTAGTATATATTATACACCAATCTGCCACAATATAAGAAATGTTAAGTGATTTCCATGTTTTGGCGAGATCTGTGTATGTTTGACTTTGTCGGGCCACGGAAAAGATACAGCAGAATAGGCTTCAAATCCCATTACTGATGATTCAGAAGGACCTCACACTTACACACTGTGGCTGATCAATGCATAATACAGAGACAGTCAACATAATAATGTGGTCAGCACATTGGCACTTGACGAAGTGGTAACATCAGAAAGTCCCCATGCTCTCTAGTACAGTGTATATATACTACCCCCCCTCTCACTTTCAACAGCTCCACAGGTCATCCGTAAGATCAGGGGGGAGCCGTTCCCAGACGCCTCCGGACACCTGAAGCTGTGGTGCCAGTTCTTCAACGTGCTCAGTGACGCCACCATCAAGTGGTACCGAGACGAGGAAGAGATACTAGAGGTGAAGAGAAGGTAAACCCCCCTCTTCCTTATTGGGCGCCCATCACAACCAATCAGCAGCACTATCACGCCATGTTAGAATTTGTACAGTTATGAGCTTTATATATATATATGTCACCTTTTCCCACTGCTATGACTCTGGGTATTTGCAGCCAACTTTACAAGTGGTAAAACTGGACAGGTTCCAAGTATGAAACAAAAATGCCCCCAAGGATGAACAAGATTTATTTGGCCTTCTGCCTTCTGTACAGCTCAAGTGACTGTGAACCCCACAGCTGTGACACAGAGAGGTGAATCTCTGGCTAGACGCATAAGTTGCAACCTGACACAATATTTTTCTCATCTCCATGGGGCATTAAAAGTCTATATATGGGCTCCTGGTCCCCTGTGTCACCAGACTTCTGTGTGTGCTTGTCTGTCTATCAGTGACACCTTGTGGGCTGTTGTTGAATTGTCAAAGAGTGGTACCAAGTTATTTCTACCTTTTTCTTCTCAAGTGGAGGTGATGAAAGCCAAGTAGCACTGGCCGTCGTGCTGGCATCCAGCCAAGACTGTGGGGTTTACGGCTGTACCATCAACAATGAGTATGGCACTGACACCACCGATTTTCTGCTCAGCGAAGACAGTAAGACACAAAATGCATGGAGAGAGTGAAGCCATAAAATCTGAATCCGACAACATCACAAGCGTGTATCTTTTTTTTTTTTTTCTTTTACAGTTCTGGCTGAAATCCTACTGAGAGAGGATTTGGAAGGTGGGAAATATCACCGTTTTTTATATATCACTGCCCGATTGGAAGAAATTTCACATTGTGAAAATATTTGTGGTATTCTTTAGTGGGAGAGGAGATCGAGATGACCCCGATGCTGTTCGCCAAAGGCCTCGTGGACTGTGGGAGCTGGGGCAGTAAGTACTTTGGCCGCATCATGACAGAGACCACACACCTGGGCAAAGGCTGCGCTCACAAAGCCAGCAGAGTGAAGGTCATTTACGGCCTCGACCCTGTCTTTGATTCTGGGAGCAACTGCATCATCAAAGTACAAAGCCCCATCGCCTACGGGACTAAACAGGAGAGCAATCTCGTAGAGAAGAATCTAGAGATTATTAAGCAAGTAAGTTGCATATTTTTTCTAACCTTCTGCGAATACATTCTTTGTAACTATAGTCCATGTCTCTGACCGAGTAAATTCTTTCGTTCGCCAGGAATGCAAGGTCCAAAATATGATTCGAGAGTACTGCAAAATCTTTGCAGCTGAAGCGAGAGTTATTGAGAACTTTGGCTTTTCACTAGAGTAAGTACCGCACTAATTAAACAGCAACCTCTCATGCCTATTAAAGTGTATAGTTGTGATCACCCCATTGTTGTTTGTGTGTGTGTGTTGTCTGCAGAGTGATCCCTCAGTATCTAATGTACCGGCCTGCAAACTCTGTGCCCTATGCTACGGTGGAGGCCAATCTGGAGGGTGTCTTCCTCAACCATTGTATGATGGACCCCAAAGGGGAGCTGATCGTACGAACCGTTTCTGAGGTGGAGCAGAAATGCAGCTCCTTCCAGCATTGGATCCATCAATGGACACATGGCAATTTGCTGGTGACCCGACTGGAAGGTAAGCCTCTATACACAAGGTAGTAAAAGGACTAATCATTGATCTATACATGGGAGTAATCCTATCAATCATTTTTTAATCTTTTTGTGCTTGCAGGCGTTGAAACAAGACTCACCAATGTTAGAGTTGTGACCAAGTCAAAGGGGTTGGTATTTTTATACAGTACATATATATAATTCTGATATTCTGATACATATTTATATATTCAAAACACGCAAATACTGAGGGTTATTTGGCTGCTGGAGAAACTACAACAACGTTGTGCTGATATTTCAGTTATCAAGGATTGACAGAGCACGGCTCTCCGGAAGTATTCGAGAAGTTCCAGACACAGCATCAGTGCAACTACTACTGTGGCCTTCTCGGCCTGCGCTCCCTGAAGACTATGGATACCCTGCAGCAGCCCAGCAAGGTGAAGGGCTCCAGGAGCCCCCTCCTCAACCGCAAGTTAGGCTCCAACAGCCCACAGCTGCTGCGGAAAAGCCCTCAGACGTCCAGAAAGACTCAGTCGAGTCCAAAAGTCACCCGAAAAGTTCAGGGGACAGAAGAAAATAAATCAGATGCCAAATCCAAGCCTGCAACTGAAACTGTTGATGCTCTTGAAACAAGATAAGAAGAAAGGCTGATTTTGTTTTAGACGATGTTTAATTGCTTGTAATGGTTAATTGTTAACTTCCTCTTTCCTATTACCAAAGCCAGCATGGACATGAGTTAGGAGATAAAGACATGAAAGACAAATTACTCAGGTTGTCAACAGCTGTGAAACATCCGGTTCCTAGCAAGTCATTTAACTTTGAGATAAAAGTGGTTTATGAGAATGGGTGGAGCAATGGCCACCAGCTTTTTGATCGTATAGCTCAAAGATGTCACACGGTAAAGTTAGTGTTTTTTTTCCTCTTTCAATAACATAGGAACAGCACTCAGAAAAAGTGGACCGAGCCTCAGTGTCCTATCAGCCCTATGTATGAAAAAAAATAAATTGCCCCACAATATTTGTTGGCTTGAAATATTTGCAGTCACTTTTTTTAATGTTTTGATGATAAGAACTGTGAAGAATAAAACGTGCGTGACCACAGCTACAGAAGTGATTGAGGTTCACGCATGCATATGGAATTTGAACTTCTGGGGCAGAACTTCGTCACACAGCAAAGTTAAGCTTGTGCTGTGGAACAGCTCCACCATTTTTAAGTCCAAGATTTGTGTGTGCACCTTGTGTGTGGCATTACTTTGTAGTAGTTTTTCCTCTTTTTCTTTTTATATGTTTCTTGTAGAGGTCCCCTGTATCTTTAATCCATCCTTTGGCAATACACAGTAAGGTGCATTACCGTGAACTGCTGAAGTATGTCATCTTATGCTCGTTGTCATGCAACCATGTCAGTATGTTCCCACTGAATTAAGTCCACACAGCTATTTTGACCTGTGTTATGGACTGTGATACACACTGAAGAGAATAGGCAAAATATCAGACTCGTAGGGGCCTATGATCACTTGGTAACACTCCCTGCTTGAAATCACCCTTTGCTGAACCTGTAGGTTTTGCTCAGGTAAAGATGTTCAACAATTACCTGACCAATATGCATCATTTTTGTAATTACCAAGCCTGCATGGACATGGGCATAGAATAAGAGTGAAACGCAATCTCGTGTATGCACAGAACCCCAGGGATTAATTTCAGCAGACACCAGTTCCTGTCTTCCCATTGACAAGAAATTGTCAGGAATTTCTGTAATGGATTTTTGGTAAATGATCAACGACAGCCTTGTCAATCAAATAAAAAACACAATATTTGAAATGAGTAAATAATTTGTAAGTTAAAACACTGTAATGTTTAGGTGCAGTGTTGTGCAAACAAGCTTTTTTATTGTGTCGCATGTACAATTAAGTCAAATGGCTGAATATCTTAAGTATTGTGAAGAAAAAAACAATTGCGTGTGAGTGAGTGTGTGTGTGTGTGTGTGTGTGTGTGAGTGAATGAGTAAGCGAATAAATGTGTCTGTTGTGCCGTTTATGGTATGCTGCACAATGTCAGCTAATGTTTTTTAGTTTTTTTAATAAAGTGTTGGAATATAATTTACATTTTTATTTAATATGAAAATTAGATTATTTTTTACAAATGTATGCATATTTATATAATGTCTAGTAATATTGTATCGTATCAAGTCCCTCAACTTTACATTCATCAGACTAAAGTATTTTTTTTATGTGTGTCCTTTAATTCTTGGCTTTAAACAAAATGAATATCTAAATCGATTTTTAATATGATACATGATTTTTACATCAGCTGTGACACAAATATATATAAACACGGAGGATACAATGAGGGTCAATGAGCCGCACGGACACCAATGTGTATCGTTCTCTAATTACAAAGTGCCTCATTAGAAACACCACAACACCGACAGCATTGAGCAAAATACACAGTGACGTTTGCCACTGTACTCCAAGAACCTTCGAAGGAGATGCTCCCATTGTTAACGGTGCTGCAAAATAATTAATTTAAAATGTGAGTACAACTGGCCCATATCACAGAGAGAGTGTTTCACTCTGTGCAAAATGATTACATCGAATAAAACTATTAAATGTTCCCAGTTAAGCAAGTTTAGTATTGGCGGTGTAAGTGCATACCTTTCGAAGAGTTCTTGACAGCAGGATGCAATGTTTCTATCTGTGATATTGAAAGTAGAAACTTTGAACAGCTCCACGCAGTCAAGATTTTCAAAGAGGATCCCTGGCAGAAAAGTTAAAAAAGATTGCAGGGAGCTCCACAGACACAAATGCTTGACTTTTTTTTTCAATTCAAAAGCTCTTACCTGCAATGCAGGCATTGACAAGAGATACACAAGTCCCAGTGATCATGGCCCTGAACACCAGAGATGAGATGTCACTCCTTTTTGATGGGCATATAGAGGCTGTATTAAAAGAACAAAGAAAACGCTTTGAGTCAGATAGTTTTGTTGATACGTCAATACAGTATGGCTGGACAAAAATGCTACGGGAAGATAAAATGAACAAAACACTTACAGAGGCCACCAATCACAATACCCAATGAACTAAAGTTGGCAAACCCACAAAGAGCATAGGTGGTGATTATTTCTGATCGGACCTGTACCAAGAAAAAAATATATATATTGCTCATGACCTCATCATCTTTTGTTCCATGCTCATGAATGTATATTTGTAAACCAACACAGTTGATATTCAGGCTCAATAACGTTTACTCACAGATATCCATTGTCTTACACCTCCAATAACTTCTTCAAGTCCGCCGACCCTGTTTTCCTTGAGTTGAGATAATTTCTCGTAAGCCACAAACTCATTGATGAAGAGCTTTGTGCCGATTAGTTCAGCCACAGTGAAACTCTCATCATATGGTATCCCCATGATGAAGGCCACAGGCATAAACGCATACGAGCAAATCAGCTGTGAACACAGAAACGGATGATGGTATCTGGATAATGTAAAGTTTACAGTAGACAGAAGCAAAGTCTGCAAAATACATGTCAGAATAATCAATTACATTGAGATGCTCGAGTTCAAGTATCATTCTTTTGCTGAGCATACCTCAAATGTGAGGGTAGGATATCCCACCATACCTCCAAACCATCTCAAAGCTTTATTTATGAATTCGAGGATGGCAAGGAAGGCGATCAGGTTGGCCGCAATGTTAGCAACAAGGCCCACCGAAGCTGATGCTCCACTGCTAGCAGCCTCCAGGATGTTCCTATCATCTCTAAAAATAAGATAATAATTTAAACTCAGAAAAGGAATCAAACAAAAAAAAAGCAGAAAAAATCAAAAGACTGGAAGTGAATGAAGGGAACCATATACACACCCAACCGCCACCTTAATATTATCATCTGCCTTGAATTTGCTCTCCTCTGTCTCTGGAAAGGACAGTTTGGAGATGGCCAAGGCACAGGGAGCAGCCATTACAGAGGCCGAAATCAGGGAGCCGGCATCAATCTGCAATATATAGTGACCTATTGTTTAATTCAGGATGAGGTGGCAGATTTTCTGTAATGACTGACAAAGATAGATATATAGTATTCGATGTTTCCATGAGGTCACAATTTTGAAATATCAAAAGTGTAAATCCTTTAAAGAAAAATGCATAATTGAATATTAAAGTCCAAATAATTGTTTGAATGTATATAAGACAATGTGCATTTTTTTTGAAACGTTCTTTCATTCTGAATTGACTTTGAATCTTCTAATTTGTATTATACCCACAATATACATTTTCATTAAAATATATGAAATAAATGCTATTACAGCCTGCAGCATCTTTTAGTGTGAAATGCATTATGCAAAATAGTTTAATCTCACTCCAAATAAGATGAATGTCCCCATGACACTGCCAGCAATTGTGGCAAAACCGCCAGTCATAACGGCATGGATCTCAGATTTGGTCATGTCCTTCAAATAGGGGCGTATCAGCAGCGGGGCTTCAGTCTAATGCAAAAGAAACGATGTCAAAGAAAATAGGTAACGGTAGTAGTAACCGTAGATTATTTACTTCAGTTATTAGTGCTTGATTATGTGATCATCAAGTAAAGTAGAGATATATTGAAACTAAGAAAATGTCAAAACAAAGTCAGAGAATTGGCTCAAGTTACCTGCCCAACAAATATATTGCCTGCCACGCTCAAGGTCTCCGTGGGAGAGGTTCCCATCGTTATCTGCATAGCCCATGAGATCTGTGCAGACACAAACACATGGCTCTTGCTCACAGTATATCACTGCAGAGCTAAGGAAAATATACTTGGCTGATGTATATAAACCTGGCTTTACCTTCAATATGAGCCACTGCATTATCCCCAAAAAGTAAAGGATCGACATCACGCTGCTGAAGAACACCACAATAGGCAAGGCCTGAAAATGAAATCACAACATATAATTTATGCCTTACCTTAATTATTTGGTATTGAGACAATTACCTGTTTTTTTATCCTCTTACTTGAAAGGCAAAAATGCCATTGATCAGGTCACCAAAAACAAATGAGGACCCTGCTCTGGTGTATTCAAGGAATATCTGTGAGTAAAAGACAAACACACATGGGTCATATCATTCAAATTGATAATTTATTTACTCAGAAAATTCAAGTACGACATTTATAATTCAATCAATTATTAATTTCTATTTTACAATAGGAACTGATCTTAGAGAAGACAGAGGTTGAACCCTAGATTTAAAAGGGATTAACAGCTCACATACTTGTGCACTTATTGTGCCGAGTCAACCCTTGGATGATCCATGAATAAGGGTGAATAGCCTGATAAAGTGGCTCTAAAGATAAGTATGAGGATGAATGATAACGAATACTCTGAGTAAGTAGAGCAGGGAAAGCGTGCGTCATGGAAGGATTTTTCATCCATACTTAAAAAATCCAGATAAAAGAATTGCTTAAATGTTATTATTGGAAATGGGAGTTGTATATGCATTCTTTAAAATTAGAGCAGAATACACTGGCATTATTTACTTAATAGGTTTAAATTTGCTTAAAAAAAAAAGTGCAATACCTTCACTTGTTGTCCAAGCCATTCGAATGCTACAAATCCAGGCTCTGTTCTTATAACAAAAAGGCCAATGCAGAACTGCATCCCGAGACCCCAGAACACAGGCCTCCATGATACCTAAAAATAAATATATATGTTTTTAAACAAAAAAAGGAGTTTGACAGTCAGCGTATCAGGAAGTCTCCTATGAAGCCTTGTGTTATTGCAAGGAAACACTTTTGCTAAGCCTTAAGATGACAGAGGCACAAGGTCAAGTGATATCCAAAGTCTGAGCAAAACAGAGCAGAGATAACTTGTGGCATAAGGCCTAGGCATGTTTCCAAACAGCCGTCCCGAAGGCAAAACTCACTGCGCTCCTGTGAGCTGAGAAGAGGAATATGACGAGGATGAACACGCACACGCCTGCGAACGATACAAGCTGCTCAGGACGCCGACTTGTGTCAAAGACGAGCCAGAATATAAGCAGGGCCACAACTGCCAGGATGAAAACCCTGTAGAAAAAAACAAACAAAAAAAAACACTGCACCCCTTCGCTCTTCAACACATTCAACTGTGAGAAACTCTTGATCATGCAGATCGGATGACCCCACGACCAAACATGATGTCATTCTCTCACCATTTTAACCATTTCAGGTTTGATTTAAAGCAACTGGCTGCAGGTTTGAAGCACCGGCGGATGCTTTCTCCCTTGTACTTCTTCAAAAGCTCATATGCTGCAGCTACAACAGCCAAAGTAGTTAGGACAACAAGAGCAATGGCCCTCTGGAAATCCAATACACAGGCCGTAATGAAGTATGCAACATACCCTGAAGAACAAACAAAGATGTTTGATTAACAATCATTGTATTGTATTCACAAAAGTATTATTATCATAATAACACCTATCTTAGGAATTAATATCATAAAGCCTTGATGTATGCAGGGCACCACCACCAAATAGACTGCAGCAGAGAGTAGGATTTTTAACATCAATGGTCAGTATCATAACATTACCTGCTCCAAGAATTCCCAGTGCAATGTATTTAAAGGTTTTTGAGTGAGACTTGATGTAAACCTCTGCGGCATTGATCGGCTTTGTTACTTGGCTGTGGCACAGAGAAAATGAGAAAGTCCATTTCTAAACAAAATATAGTGCTGTCTCAAATATCCATCTACACAGCGACCAAATATGTATTTTTCAAGATAGATAGATAGATACATTTTCAGGGAATAGGTATTTGGCCCAAGATTGTTATTTTTTTGCATTAAACTAAATAAAATCTCAGCACACTAGGACAGAAATCTCACAAAGATTACAGGAGGTCAGAAAACAGTTGCTCAGATTTGTGCTGAATGTATGCAAGTTATGCGCATAAACTATTATTTACAAATTGATAAGATAAACATTGCGGTGAGAGTACACATGCTGTGATACCCAGGAATATTGCACAATGAAACAATTACAATTTGACAGACCTTAGGTATGATCCCAATCTCTTTTTAGTGTGTCCTTTGAAGCTGTTTGTATCAGTAATGTTTTCCTCCTAAGAAAGTAATGGCATTTTATTAAAAAAAACTAATCTCAATGCTATGCAATTCTCTTTAAAAATGAAAGGTGGTACATACCTCGATTTCATAAGCCTGGTTGTCCACTCCACCTCCATTGGCACGGTATACATTTTTCAGCCGCACACCGTTGGTTTCAGCTGAAAAAGAGAACAACTCTTCACTTCAGTGCAGCTGCTTTTAAAAACAGCAGCAGTAGCTACAGTTTGAACAACAAGCCAGTGCACAACGTAACAAGCAGTGCCCCTGTGAAATATACAAAAGAACCTTAAAATAAGGCTTTTTCTGTGAAGAATGCTTAACAAAAGTTCACAACTGCAAAACAAACGGAACAATTCAAGGAAAAGCTGAGCTAATGGCTTACTCATTGTGCTTCCTCCTAAATCCGGCAGTCAAATGCTGTGGCTGTAAAAGGCACTGCGGAAAAATATACTCTGCCCTCAATGAAACATCTTATCATTAACAGGTATGTTACGTTCTGCCCTGATCTGTCTCAGGAAGTAAACAGTAGTGTCACAACGCAATAGAAATGATTGAATTGGTCTTTTGGACTCAACGTGATTTTTATACAAGTGCATCATTTGCGACGTCATTGATAAAAGGATAACAGAAGTTTATAGCCTCATACAAAACTCCCTGGAACTGATAATACTGACAAGTACTAATCACATAAACACGTTTCAAGCTGATATGTGTCATAAAAAGTCTACTAATTATATACAAGACTAATAAATGTGTGGCATGGTTGTTAGTAAACAAAATCATTTTTCCACATATTTTACTGAACCAGAATCAACAGATAATTTATAGTGGACCAAAAGAAATCAATCAACTAGATCATATAAATGTTCATATTTAGGTCAACATTCAAATAACCCTTATAAAAAGGAACATAAAGGTATGCAAAATAATATTTATGAAAGTTGTTACAAATCAACCATTTGAAATGACCATTTGTTTTGTGACATCACAAGGATGTCACAAAACAATAGCACACATTAATGGAACTTAGCAAGGTAAAATCAATGCGGTGAATTTAAATCCAATCTCCATCCAAGCATTTTGATAAATAAGAAGCACTCACTGCAGATGGCTCAGATAAAGCCTTGAGATCAGTTGTGGCCATTTACTGGTCCATTACATATATAGCAGTGTACTTACTTTCAAAATTATTCATAATGGGATAAAATCACAGCTTTTTGTTTGACTCGCTTCATGCATTTCAAATATGATCTTGTTGACACACACAATAAAACATCAGATTGCTTCTAAATTTCAGGAAGACCATGGCTCATAACACTTAGTGTGGACTGAGATTGCCTCAAAAAAAGTAAAAAAAAATCTTTGTGTTCCATAAATTGTCAGAAAGTGCTCGGAAATTCATTAACCGATGTTAATATCCTGATAACACCTTTCACTGACAATTTACTGAGGTAAGACATTATCTTTATGTACACCACCAAATCATTTGCCAACAGAACAGACTTATTTGAAAAGTTAAATGTCCTAGCTTGGGGAAAAAAATATTCTGAAAGATGACAGCATTCTTAATGTGTATATTACATTGAATTTAGGAAACGTGTCACCCATGTTTCCTGTTTCCTCTTATCTTATATACAGTACATATGCATGGTTGTACAAGCTAACAAATAATGCCTATATTTAAAATAAACGGTCTCGCAAATGTAGTCTGTTAAATCTCTCAAACAAATTAACCTTCTGTTTTTGCAGCTATTATGATGACTAGACATGCTCACCAATACTCCAGATAGTTCTTTATTGCATCTATTAAGTTTATATTTCCTAGTTACAAGTTGTTTGTTTTTTACTTTTTTTTCTGATGCCTAAATGCACCTCACCTTCCATTGATTCCATCGATTATGGCTTGGCAGTTGTCCTTTGATAACCCACAAAGTGTAAATGCTATGTTCAGGTCATTTACCTGGCAAATACTTTACTTGTTACAGTGTTAAGCCATCTATATGCTATTCCACTTTACGTTATTTTACCAGGAAATCCTCTCGATCAATACTACCAACCAGGAAGTCTCAGGTACATATTTTAAACACAAACCCTAAAACATTACCTTATCTTTGAATGTGGTGCCACGTGGTTTACAACATATCACGACTACTAACAAACAGAGGGGCCTGGTTTCTTTGATTAACCCACTGATTATAAATTGAAGAAAAAAAGCCAGACACAACCAGATTTGAGATCAGAGAGCATAACAGTAAATGTATGAATTAAATAATGGATGGTTTGTTGGTAATTCACACGGTGGTTTTGGTCATTTCCTGTTGGTTTTATACACAGAAGAGTGGATCACATACAGATCTCTGATTATACTCTCTCTCTCACTCACACACTCACTCACTCACTCACTCACACGGTATACGCCACAACAGGATTTGTGATTAATGAGGGGCCCCTTTACTCCTGTTGGCCGTTACCCTATGCATTTGTCTTAGATAAAATTATAAATGACAGTATGTTGTTGGCATGTTATTACCTCTGCATATGTTCAGACACAGTCATGACATTGTGCGCCTGCGGGAACAGGAATAGGAACACGGTATCCTCCATTCCTCCCTTCTTCGAGCGCCCCCGCCTGTGAGACAACGCCGCGGGTTTCACTGCAAAACAGGAAAAGGGAAGTTAGCACTGCTAGCTTGTAGCCTAGCAATGAAGCCCTGCCACAGTCAAAACTAGCTGGCCAACACTCGGCGCCTACAGTCCGCAGCCTAGCTGGCTCATATACTGTGGCTGCTAAACGTAACCGGGTCAAATGGTAAGCGAGCGCGTGCACTGACATGGGCATGGAGTGTAGGTTGAAAGTAAGGATAGACGATTTGCGCGCTAACGTGCTGCTAAGCTAGGTTGCTAACTCAGTGTCTTGGCCCGTTATTTAGCCATTCCGCCTACTGTATCTACATAAATGACAACTTTGTGAGGAAGCTGATATTTGGGAACTGCACGACCGCAATACTGTGTACTAAATGTTGAATCACTTCGGATGGCTGCTGCGACGTGTTGAAATATTGCCCGTTTCAGCGAAAATCACTGGTTATTTGCAGCGTTGCACACAGGGCTAACCCTGCACCATGTGTCCCTGCAGGTCCATGAGACTGCGCAACCATGGGTGACATGAAAACCCCTGATTTCGACGACCTGTTGGCCGCCTTTGACATCCCGGACGCCACAGGATTGGACGCTAAAGAACCTATCCAGGGGAGTCATGAGGAGACGGAGAGCCAGCTGAAGCACACAGTGATGTGTTTGGATGACAGCTTACTGAGTAACCAAGTGGCCACAGCGTCGGATGTACCTGCTGTGAGTGTCATTGTGAAGAACACAAGTCGCCAGGAGTCTTTGGAGGATTTTGGAGAGAGGCTTCACCCAAGCTCGGCACTGCAGAATGGATCCAGGGGCCAGGAGTCCTCCGTCGACTCTGTTGAGATAACCGACCACGGCTTCCCCAAATCGTTGGTCTCCGCTTTGAATGGGGACAACTCCAGAGAGTTTCTTGGAAAGGCGCCAATTCAGCACAAGCCCGAAAGAGCAGCCATATTTTCTGAGTCGCTGTCTCATTTCAGTCCCATCTCAAGCCCCGAGTCTGAAGACACCCTGTGTAGTAGAGATGAAATGCATCCCAAACAAGAGAGACCCTGTTTCCTTGAAGCTCCAACTTTGGTGGAGCCTTTGGTCCCAGACAATCCCAAAAGAATAGACCTCAGCATGTTCGATGACTGTCCACAGGACTCTGATATTCCGATGGACTCTCAAAAGAACAGAGCAGAGGTTGGTCGATGTAGTGAGGATCCCTCCGACAGTAACGAAATGGATACAACACCTACACTACACCTTACACTTCCTCAGCCAAGCGGTAATCAGAACTTTACCGAGACCAACTGCAATTCAGAATCCACAATGGATGTTCCCACCTGTAATCCTTATGTCAAACCAACGCCAAAGTTATCTTCTTGCCTCGAGGCTTTGGCAGCTCTGAACGCCAGGAAAGATCACAGTGAGCGGACTAACCCCAGGGAGTCCAATGACTCCATGAAAGCAAGTCCCAAGGTACCCATATCCCCAAGAAGCCCCAGAAGCCCACTCGAAGCTGTGAAACATTTCATGAAACCCTCCGATAGCCCTGTGAGCATCTGCAGCGATAGCAGCGGCAAAGCATCATCTGCAGTGGCATCAGGGTCACCCCCTGTTATACCCAGGGTCAGAATTAAGACCATCAAAACCACATCAGGACAGATCAAGCGCACGGTCACCAGTGTTCTGCCTGATTCGGAGACGGACGACGTTCATTCTACCTACGAATCCTCTCCATCTCAGAGTATGATCAGTGAAGACTCTTTCTGCAACATGTCTCCTCATCATTCTCAGAGTGCAGCTGTCGATGTTGAAATACAGAGTAAAGGCGTGCCAGCCAGTGCATCTTCACCAAAAGCTTTAAATAAGAAGTCAAAAGCAAACTCCAGGAGGACAGCCACAGCAGTATTCCACAATACCAGTGGACCTGTCAAAAGATCTGATGCCCACCAGGGCCAGAAACCAAAGAGAGTGTCAGGCCCCACAACTACCACAAACTTCCTCCCCAAAGCAATGCACTTAGCTAGTTTGAACCTGGTCCCACACAGTGTTGCCGCTTCTGTAGCCGCACGGTCGGCCTGTCATCAGCAAAACCAACACACGCTCTCCTCCACCGTGTACAGCACTGTTCCATTGGTGCACCAGGTTAAGACAGCCAGCCCTTATCCCCGCACATCCCTTCCCAACACAGCAGCAGGAACCTTGAACAGACTGTTGAACAATGCCAACCCCGTGCCAACGTATGTGCCCAACCTGAACCCCCCTCCGGAGAGCAAAATTAGCCTTCCGCCACGTGGGTACTGCTGCCTCGAGTGTGGGGACTCCTTCGTGGTGGAGAGGAGTCTAGCGTATCATTACAGCAGGAGGAGTGTTCACATCGAAGTGGGATGTACACACTGCGCAAAGACAATGGTGTTCTTCAACAAGTGTGCCTTGTTGGCCCATGCCCGGGAGCACAAAAAGAACGGCATGGTGATGCAGTGCACACAGCTCCACATGAAACCCATAGCAGAGGAACAAATGTTTTTACCCCTGAGCGCCGAACCTGTGGACTCGGTCTCTTCCACCTCGCCAGCACACTCGGCCAAAATCCAACCAGTCCTGCCCTTGTATTCAGAAAATCTCATTCGCCACAGACTCCGATGTTTGGAATGTAACAAGCAGCTACCCGACTACAAAGCACTTGCAGGCCATTACCAAAGGACGTCAGAAGATGTGGAGGGACTCGTGAGTAGATGTTTAGTAGATTCAAATATTAAATATTTGTTTGAATGTATTTCCAAGGCTGACACTTTTCTCTTGTGTTATTACACAGATGTGTAAGGTGTGCTCAATGTTGCTACCCAACAAGTGCAGCTTCAGAGCTCACCAACGCATACATTCACACAAGTCCCCATACTGTTGTCCCGAGTGTGGTGCCCAGAGTCGCTCCGCAGACATACAGAAGCATGTGAAGGAAAACTGTCTGCACTACACACGCAAGGCTTGGTACAAGTAAGTTAGAAGGCCTTTATTGATAAAAAGTCACATACAATACATTGTTACAGAAAAGAAGAATTACTTATTTTTTCTGCAGATGTCTCCACTGTGATATGGGTTTCAAGACCTTCCAAGGACAGAAGGCTCACATTGAAGAGAAACACTGCGAGGTCTTCTACAAGTGCTCCATGTGTTCAGTTGCCTTAAAGACCTCTGAGAGCTTTGAGGTTCATTTGAAAAATAAACACAGTGCAAGTAAAACCACCCCTCAGTAAGTTAACACCACATGACCTATCTGTTAAAAATTACTTACTTCTTTTTTTTAACGGTTTCCTTTGTTTTGCAGGTTAATTTTTAAGTGCTCATGTGAGACCATTTTCAAGAAGAAACAGTTGCTGTTTCAGCATTTCCATCAGAATGCCAACAAACGTGTTATCTGCATATTCAAGTGTCCAGAATGCAACTCAATCTTTCCACATAAGCAGTTATTAATGCAGCACTTCAAGGTGTGTTTGATTGTTAATTTTTTTTCGATCATGAAGCGATCTTGTTCACATTTTAAGTCTATAATATCATACATTTCGTGCATGTTATCAATTTGCATTTTTTTTTTTTTTTTTTTTTTTTATGTGCACATACGTGTGTACGTGTTAACCTGAATTATTTTTTTAATTGACTAGTGTAAAAAAAAAAAAAGTCAAGTAGTGAATCCTGTGAAGTCTACTGATTTTTATTTCTTGCCATGCTCTGTATTTTCTGTTTTGCAGATTGTGCACATGGGAAAAACGACAGCAGACACAAAGAGCACTCGACACAAGACTCACTTGAACCAAGATGGTCATACCGTCCAACAACAGAAGAGTCCCAACCCAATAAAACACACAGGCAGTCCCAGGAAAAAGGCTGAGCACCACAGCAGAGCACGTGTGAAGCCCTTAGGCTGGACATGTGGGGAGTGTCTGGAGTGGTTCCCAGAAAGAGACTCCTATGTTACTCATGTTAAGTCCAAACACAGGAAGGTAAGGAGTCATGAATGACATATTTAAGTGGTCAAGTCATAAATAACTGGTTTCAAAATAAATAAATAATAATAATTAAAAATACACTGAGACTTTGTCCAGATTCCAGTACTACTGTATACTCACACTACTGTATTTTAATTGGGGTCTGTTCAATACACAAATAGCTTTCATTTGAATAATAAAGTAATTTGTTGATACTAAATGTTTGGGTCCTGATAGAATAAACTTGTCAAAATTCGAACATACTACCCATCTTATTAAGTGTTTCTGAAACTGTCCACCTTAAATGTTGCATTTGCTGTATTTTATTTATTACAGTCGATGAAGAAGTATCCGTGTCAACATTGTGAGCAATCTTTCAACTCTGCCACCAGTCTGAGAAGACACATTCGCAATGACCATGATGGAAAAACGAAAATGTATACATGTTGGTAAGATTATGTTTAAAGATGATCTGATCAATGTTGTCAGAGCGGTGCATTGAATTAATCGATCATGTCAATTAATTGATTTTATTTTTCTTACTTGAGGTATTGCACGGATGCGAAGACAGTGTTCGCCACCGGTGTGAAGCTGAAGAACCACATCAGTCTAATGCATGGAATCAAAAATCCTGACCTTAATCAAATGACAAAAAGAGCCACCCAGAAGTCCAAAAAAGTTTTAGGCAAGGTAATTATTTTTAAGACAAATGACAAAAAAGAACTGCCAGCACAAATTCAAGCTATATAGTTTATGAGTCAAAGTGTCTAACTTCTGTGAATTGCAGGGACATGTCTCAGAGAGACCAACTGTTGGCACACAGGAGGAGGAGGAGCAGGATTGCCCTGGGAGTTTCAAGGCTCCGTCGGCAAAGCGTCTGAAAACTCAGTTCCGCTGCTCAAAGTGCGGCTACATCACAGATGACAGCATGCAATTCCAGCAACACATACCTCAGCACAAAACGGATGAGAACACTCCTCAGTGCCTTCGCTGTGGCCTGTGTTTCACATCCATGCTGTCTCTCAACAGACATCTTTTTATCGTACACAAAGTCAAAGACCCCGGGGAAGAGGAGACGGATGTTAGGGAGCGGGATAATCAGCCTGTGAGGGCAGCAGAGACTGATGAGGTAAATGATTTGTTACCAGAGCTAAACAAAAGTGAGCCCTCACAGGCAGAAAAGACAGCAAGTCTGCAGTGCGAAAAGAGCACGCACTGTAATTTAAAACAGAGTGCCCACTCTCACACACAAGCCTCAGCTCCTCTTTAAAGTCTGTAATGTCTTCAGCTTTTTATGTGAATTGTGCTTTTCATGTAAAAGTAACAAGGTGTGCCTGACAGTGCATGGAGGTGGTACGGAGAGTTTGGGCCTTTTTAATTTCGAGATGTTCCTTATTATTTGGAGGCCTTGCAGTATACTTAAGCACATTTAAGAACAAACAGTATTTTCGTAAATTACGACAAATAATGATTCATATTTAAAATTTTATTTAACTTTGCATGTTGGTAATATATTCGTTTAGCCTATAAAACATACAGCAAGTGACAGCTGAAGCCTTTTTTAAGTGGAAACATTTCTAGTCTTTTTTTGTTGTTTTTCTGCCATCAACCCTGACAGGAGACCCAGGAAAGTTATTTTGTCCCCACTTATTTGGCGCAACAGTAGGGGGTAACTTTGTCCTTTGTAACCAACAGACAATGGAAATGGTTAAAATGTTATCTGCAGTATGTCATACTACACACTAATAGCTGAATGGGAACCAGGTTTCAGCCTTAATGTTGACTGTGCACTTTCAATTATTTTGCAGTACGAAGCTAGAATTTTCATCACCATTTATTACAAAACGCAGTATACTGTATAGTATTCAGTATTGGTCACAAGACCTTACTTCTGCATTTATGCTTAAAATGTTTTACTAAGTATCCTATAAGATCAGTTACAGGTGGGAAGTTTTTATTGCAAAGCAACGGTTTCTGAAATTAGACAATACATAAGAACAAGAGTTGACTTTGACAGAGCATTCTGAAATGCTTGAATTGAATGCTTTTGTTTTGTGGGTTAGTGGCATGCGTTTTATTTGTTTTCTTTATAATAGGCTATTTCTTTAGATGAGCTTTCAGAGGAAATGTGGAGAGGTATTGAATGGGTGATGCAAGAGGACTGAAAATACCTCAAATTGCCAGAAGTGTATTTTCAGGGAATTGAACGATCAATGTGATGTCAAATCAGGGTACATTGTTTTTGGATAATCCAGAGCAGGTATGAAAGTGAAGTAACTTGTCATATTTGAGATATTGTTTTAGAAATAAGGACATGATCACAATAAAAAAAAAAAAAAGAATTGGATTTTGTTAAATCCACAATGATAAGAGACACGGAATTATTCATTGTGATTCATTTTCACTCACAGGTGTTGATTTGTGAAGCAGCACCTAATATTCTGTAAATGAGTACACGACAGTTCCTACCTCCATGGTAAATGGCAGTGATTGTTAAATTTTGTGGTTATCTCAGTGCAATGTAAAAATTAGTTTATAAGATTAGTATTATCCCATGTTATTCAATTTCATAAATTATCACGGGAATGATAGTAGGATATATGGTCATATTGACTAACTGGCAAGTGAACTTTTCTATGTAACTACAAGCTCTATATGAGCTCTTAATTTCACTCCAACTTTTAAATCACTGCGCTGAATGACTTGTTCTTTTGTAATGCTTGTTGAAAGAGATTTTTACTTTTGATACCGTGTACAGCGAGGACATGTACAGGAAAGTAAACCCTGAACATACAGTAGCCAGTGAGACCCACAATTCACAGCATTTCTTAAGCCAGTACATCTGTTCAGCATGCAGTGGCCCATGTGCCTTGCCGTTACGTTTACGTGAAGTACTTACCAATAAATCTGTGCATTTAATGATATACCTTCCATGTTGTCTTGTGTCACAGTCTGGGAGTTTGAGGGGAAAGTATTGAATGGAATTAAGTGTGGGATAATTAGAGGTTTTACAGTGTGGTCACAGGCATTACAATCGTCACAGCAAAATTGCTGAAGTCACTCCAACGTGCACCGTGCATCCAATAAAAGACCAACCACAGATGTATGACTTCATTTCATTAGAATATTAAGCCCATCCTAACAGACTATAACTGCCCGTCCACCAGAGACAAGGAGATATTTCAATTGACCAACACCAAATCGGTGTAGAACTCGTTTTAGGAATGACAGGCAAAAATATCTGCAGAGCAGGACTCCTGTGTTCGTTCATTCTCATAACATACATTGATGAGACATCATCAATGACTCTCGATCTGACTGAGCTGAGAAACAAAGTTTCAAAGATAAAGGTGAATCCGCGGGGCAATCTGTGGGCAACAGGTAAGGATATCACAATACACATATATATACTGTGTATATATATATATATATATATATATATATATATATATATATATATAAATAAAATTATTATTTTGCTTTTCCCAGAATGTTGACAGATAACATCTGGATTGTACGTTTTGCTCCCTTAGGGCATTTCATGGGAAAGAAAAGTGTGGTGGATGGTTCCTTTGTGGAGTCTGACTTCGAAGATGAAAATGTTCAAAGAGGAGTCGGAGCTGATCGTCCTCTGCTCAGAGTGAAAGACCTGCAGGCACTGATCAATCAGATGTTGGGAGATGCCCAGCAAATGCAAGAGAAACCGGCACTGGACACGTTAGTTCATCATTCATCATCCTCTAATATTTGTGAGTATTATACTATACACCCCATCAACTGTACGACTGACTATATGTTTCCATCCATTTAGAGAAGGAGAGGATCCTGTTTGAAGGACATTTCCACCAGAAGTGGTTAAAATTCTGCCAACTAAATGAAAAGAGGAGCGATGATCAATTTCTATGTCTGTTTTCATATATTTCTTTCTCTGAGTATGTTATATTTATTTAAAAAAATAGGCAGTGTGATGCCAGTCTGCTTGATTCTGGTATCCATCGATTTGGACCCAAATATTGATGTGCCTGCTGTGAATAAAGTTGTTAAGTTGTTTTTGTTGCTTGTCAACCTTTTTTGTGGGGTGGGGGTTTTAACTAGAAATGAATAGAGAAGAAGTTGTTATTTTAAAGAATGCGTTTCGCTTACCCATCTGAGTGAGTGTAGCTGCGCGGCGCCCCCTGATGGTCACGTTCAGGCCGGTAGTAGCAATCGTATCCGGTTGAAAGAGGCGAGCTAGTCCTCGTCTTGCCCTCGGACGGGTTGGCGTGTGTGTCTGTGTCGGATCCATGCCTCTGATCGTGATGTGTGGGTTCCCCTGCAGTGGGAAGACGCGGCGGGCAGAGGAGCTGAAGGCTCACTTCGAACAAAGCTCCAGGCTGAAAGTGCACGTGGTAGGAGACGGAGCCCTGCGTGTGGAGAAGAACAGTGTGTACGCAGGCGAGTCAAGCTAACCGTGCTAACATCAAACCGAGTCCTGCCTTGGAGTTTAGTTTGAACAGTTACATATCAAACACCGCAATATTCAACTTTTAACTCGGTCCATGTAGTGTCACCGAACTGCGCGGTCCGTCTTCGCCGCAAAACCGGAACCAGGGGATGAAAGAAACGCTAATTAACGAGAGAGCCAGCTGTGTTAGTGTTGTCAATCTGATTTCATCACGTGCGGCAAACAGAGTGCGCAGCACTACATCCATAGTATTTTGAATGGAGTTTGACGAGCAAGTGTATTATCACTGTTACCTGAGTTATTAGACATATTAAAAATAATAATAATAAGAATCCTGATGCCTTTTATGACATTGACGGAAACTTTCATGTTGCGCATGTCTGAATGCGTAAGTACATTGATACGGTGTGTCTTTATGTATGGATTTGTTTACATACATATGAGAAAACTCAAACTGCTGTTAAAGACATTGTCCCCTTTAAACACATATATATAGTTATATAGTATAAGTATATAGTATAGTATTATATAATAGTATATAGTAGCATGTCATTCAGATGTCAACATTTTTCAGTCCCAATAAAAGTTACAATCATTCCCACACATTAAGATCCAGTCACCGCTGAATGAAAGCGGGCGACAGCTGTAATTAAACCTTGTTGGATGTTTTAGATTCTCAACAGGAGAAAAATGTGAGAGCATCTCTGAAAGCTGAAGTAGAGAGGTGAGTGTCATCACATTATTACCACCACATGGTTCGCGTTCTGCTGTCACTGTCATTTTTAACATGCATTCTTTTTGTTGTTTAGAAAAGTCAACAAGGACGACATTGTGATTTTGGACTCATTGAATTACATCAAAGGTAAATCGTAGTTTGTTGTGCAGATTCTATATTTAAACACTAGTTTTGTTTGTCCATGCTCATGCCTTTTTTGAACTAAAACCTTACAGGCTACCGCTATGAACTGTTCTGTCTCATCAAACACACACAGACGCCACACTGCCTGGTAAGTGGACTAGATAAATAGCTGTCTGGTTAGATTCTTCTCTTTCCAATTGAAGATTTGAATGAAAGAAATACATTAAGTCATATTATTGGAAATCTCTTTTTTATTGTTACAAAGGTATACTGTTTGACATCAAATGAACAGAGCGCAATGTGGAATAGCAGTAGAGATGCTGCTGAGCAGTACACCCAGGACATGTGAGTGCAAGCACATCTATGTCTCTGATAAGTCTGAGTGATTTTTTTGGGGGTCGCAAAAAGTTCCACATGTAAGTAATTTTCTTTCTTAATGATAGCGGGAATAAAAAAGTAATATATATTTGCTTTTTTGTAGCTTTGACGCATTAGTTTGGAGATTTGAAGCTCCAGACTCCAGAAATCGGTGGGACAGTCCTCTATTCACCATTCTTAAAGGCGATACACTCCCATTTGAAGCCATTTCTGATGCACTTTTTAAAAGAAAAGCTCCCCCTCCCAACCAGTCTTCTCAGAGCGTAAGGGACAAACGCATGCCTAACATTTTTAACACACACATTATTCGGGAGACATGTATTTGCTTTGTTACTTCTTTTCTTGACTGTTTGTTTTCTTCACAGCAACCTCTGTCATCTTCAAACTTCTTGTATGAGTTGGACAAGATCACACAAGAGGTATTAACGGTATGTTTTTATCCATTGTGCGTTCACCAAACAAAGCAGTGTGTCTGCACTTTACATGCCGAGAAATCTTTGAAAATCTTTTTTAGTCCAAAATTCTTCTTACACATTTATTTCTCAGTAGGACATTTGCCTTGGGTGTGTCATGTGATTAAGTTTTGTTTTTCAATGTTCAGGCCATTTTTAATGCACAGAAGACAAGTGTTCCTGGGGATCTCATTTTAGTTCCAGGAGCTACAGAAAAGATATCCTTTCTTAAATAATAATAATAATGTAACCTCTGTGCCTTGTAATTTAAAACTCTGGTTACTTTTAAATTAAACAGCTTTTGGTGGAACTATTTTCATGTTTCATGTTCAGCCCAATGTGATGTCACACATCCAGGTTGCAGTGGTCTCTCAGAGCAAATGACTGTTTGAAATTCACCACCATCAATGGCTGGTGACTCATTTTCATTATCTAAGGGAGGTCATATCGTCACTAGTGGAAGGAAAACTACTCAATATCAAATGACTTGATGTAAGGTTGATGAATGCATGTCCATCAAAGCACCCAAATGAAAGCCACAGCAGCAAATCAGCGTCAAAGGGCTTGCCTGTAATAACATACTGTGGGATGTTTACGTTGTCGAGAAGCCAAAAGGCATACATTAGTAGATGTTTTTTATTGGCAGCTGCAGTTTGCCACACTTACTCTAAAGCAAACACTTTGATTTCATTGTTTGAAAGCATTGCTCTAAAGAGAAACCAACTTAGAAGCACATTAGCTTGTGAACTGGTCAACCTTTAATGATAGCCGCATCATTTTAATTTGAAATATTGTCAGCAACATTCGGTTCTTTGGGTTGTGTAGTTATTTTGTGGACGGAGATGTGATGCTGTGACCTTTAGATACAGATTGACATTTACTCAATGGCCTTAACCTGTCGAACGTCAAGCTGAACGGGGGAATCAACATGGCAGAGCTACGGAAACTACGGCGCCAGTTCATCAGCTACACCAAGATGCACCCAACGGAGAATACAGGACACATTTCCAACATGTTTGTACAGTATTTAAATAAGAGCCTACACTGAAAGTATATAGCATTGTCTCTTTTTTGTGTGACAAATAAAGTTTTTTTAAATATTTATTTTCTGCATGTTATGTATTTTTTAATTCTACCTTTATAATATGAAAAAGACTTGCAGTTACCAGAGATAGTCTGAAAAATAACAAAATATAACACGCACGCACACACACACCTTTCTGTGGAACTACAGCTTTGCAGCTCAATAAATCATCATAGGATACAATTATCAAGATAATGGAACAACAAACAACATTGTTTTGGCCCAACTCTTATCCCAGGTCAAGACGTGTATATGTTTAAAGGACCAACGTTTTGATATTTAAATACAAGTCTTACATGTGCATCGTAAGGAGAATTCAATGAGGCAGCTGTTTAGCCTCTAGGTGACAAACCTGTCAAACAGCTCTAAGTTTGAAAGTGTAATCGGCCTCTCGTCTAGGGGTGCATGGGTCAGTAGCTTCACACTCCTGGATGCCTGTCGTTGTGCAAATTCTCACCCGACAGGGAATATTCTCTTAAACATTTTATTAAAATTCAAATGCATCACCGTGCACCTAAAATCAAATGGTAACAGGTATTCTTTTTTTATATATCTGAAATCGTGCCTCTACATTTACAGTCGTATTTCACTCACCTATATTAAACATTATACACATTGCATTAATGCTACTGTTGCATTTCAATAGAAAAATGTATGAATCAATGAAACAACTATAAAACCATCTCAAAGTGCATTTGAACTGCATTGCAGCATGACTTTATTAGTAAAGGTAACGCTGGCCTCCATTAAAAAACTAAATGCCTCACATAACAACGACCTCACGGCAAAGTGCCACATAAAATGTGTACTGTAGCCCCCTTCCTCAGACTACTGACGCTCGTCTGTATCTTCAGGAAAAGGCGGAACGAAAATAAAGCTTTTTTTAAGCTAGTAGCAAACCACCGTATGCCGATACATTCGCTCCGTGCAAACGCCAGCGCTAACTATGTGTGCGACACCATACAAACTACACAGCAAAATCCTCATTTGCATTGAATTCCATTTTAATACCATCTAGTTTACAACAACCTTAACATACCTGCAGAGCACTGAAGAACAGACACAAGTTCCATTGTGTACAACTCAGCTATTTTACCGGTCACATGACCAACACGGCCAGAGTCTGATGTTCCTCAATTAAGTCACAGCGACGCCTGCTGTTATAAAAGACAAACAGCGGCTTTATATCGATATCTTCTATTAGAGGATTATATCCAGATATATGATAATATGCAATAACATTTTCATGAATTCAGTCAGTTCTTATCATACTTATCGCAGAGGCCGTTTTCCACCTTCTACAATAGCTTATTTTGTGAAATGTATCATTAGGAGAGCTTTATTAAGCAATATTTCTTAATAAAGCTCTTGTAATGAGTTTGTATTATGTAAGAGGATTATGGGAACTGGAAGTTATTTACAGAGGCTAATTACTGTTACTTCAGTGGAATGCCTTTAATGATGTGTAATTATGCACACGTGGACAGAGGTTAATATGTGAGATAATGTGTCAACTTTTCTACGCAACTGATTTTTACATGCAACATAGATGGAAAAAAGGTCGGGGAGAGGGGACTGCATAAACAATGATTTTATTGAAATAAAAAGCATAACAAATATATACTCTTTTCTTGGCAATGGCTATTTCACAAGGTCAGTCTACTTAAAAATCTGCTTCACAAAGAAAAGCAAGTGGAGCAGTGATGAGGCAGCACAGTTTACACATTTAATGGAAATACATTTCACAAAAAAGAAAGAATGACACCATGCTAAACTAATTGTGACGGTAATCCTAAAAAAATCCCTGCAGTCTTTAAAATTCCGACAAAGATTTTTTCTTCAGGGTGACATGAGTGCCAAAAATGATGTCCCAGTGACGGAAGAACGGTGCGAAGTTACTGCTCGGCTTCTGGTGGTGCATGTCATGGGCTGGTGCACCCCCCAGCAGACCAAAAGGCACCAGATGGTTGAGGGTCCACGGCAGGTCATAGCCGATGTGGTCCTCCACCGACATCCAGATGCTGAAAATTGTCATGCACCACGTGGTCAGTGGGTGACACTTCAAGAGAACAGGGTCCTGGTTGCTCCAGAGTCCCACAGACATCAGTTCTGGGATGCTGAGGTGCTCGGTTGACCACGAGAAAGGAGCCATGTACTCATGGTGGACTGCATGGATCCATCGGTAAAGCTGTGGATGCTTGTGATGGATGAAATGCCAAATGTAATACTGCGTGTCAAAGAGGAGAAGCATGGCCAGTCCATCCACGAACACGTCATAGAGTAGGGGAGCTTCCTTTGGCATTGATGGTGCAGGCAATAAGAACATACTAATTATTACAGCTGGGAGAACAAAGAATATGTGATTGTACAGTGCGATTAAGAAGCTCTTAGCCATCATTCCCAGTGTTGGCTGCTTGTCTGGTTGAATTTTGTGCTGGTATATCACAGGCACCCTTTCTCCCAGGAGATCCAGGACAGCAAAGGGTATACTGAGCAGGAAATAACTGGAAAAAGCAAGGATGACTGGGAAAAAAGGAGATGAAATGAGAGGCAGGTGGTGAAAAAGCAAATAATCCCATAAAGGTTGCAGAAGACGGTCAGAGGCCCTGGGGAGCAAGAGCTGCAGGCGCAGATCACTGATGTTCAACATCTTGCTGTAGTATAATGAAAGCTGCTGCTGCTGCTGCTGCTCCAAGTCTCATGGTCAATACACAGTTCTGCCCTTATATACTAGAGTTAAAAAATAAGGGGCTTTGCTCTCAGGTCGGACTTAGTCCAATTGCTGTTCTTTTCCTTGCAGCTGAATAACAGCAAACAGACCTTGACAAGAAGATTAATACCAGCAATCAAGACCACACATTACACACAGCATATCAGTAAAGGATTCCACCACTTTTGGGTCAAAATGCAATTTTGCTAATCACAAAGTCAATGCATGCCACGAAGGAAGGACAGTAAGATTATCGTGAAAATAGAAAATGGAACTACCTTAATAATTTTTCGGATTTTTTAATCGAAGCAGCCCGCATACATTTCTCCTCATCTTGACTTCAAACCACACAGAATCATGTAAATGTTCATCAGTCAATCATTCAACGTGGCATTTAAGGTGTTGACCCAAACCTATACTTTGTATTTCCAGCCCAGAGTTAACTCCACTATGCTCTTACATCTAGGATAACCAGGCCAGTTATATTAAAATGCAGTCCTGACGGAATTAATCAGCTTTTAAAATATCTTTGGCATCTGATCTTAAAAGCTGCATGCAATTTCTTCTTCACTCACTCCTCCAGCCTAAGTAACTTCTACAGTTCAACCTCAGATGAATTTGAACTGAAAAAAAATCAAACCTAAGACAAGTGCAAAGTCTTGCGATTTTCAATGTACATCAGAAAATTCACAATTTTCACACTGAGTGATCATCACATGATTTATTGGGGGGGAATGCAATTTCATTGAAATCATGGTTCATGAATCATTTTGACAATTCTAATTAATATATAGTAATACTCTTCTTTACCAACTACTTCTTTTCACTGACTGCCTTCCTGGAGACTGTTTTGTTGGTGTTGGCATATTTGTGTCTGTCATTTCTGAGTAGAAAAGAAAACATGCTATTATCCTTCTAACCACAGAAATATAATTACAGATGTCTACCACCACGTCTTCTTTGGCAGTGTTGAACTTTAAAACATGATATTGCCCTTAGATAGATGTACCTGCTCATTTTGACTTTGTTTCTGCATCCCAGTCCTCCCTCCCAGTGACTGGTGCGAGTGCCTCTGGTCATCATGCTCCCACAACTGATGCAAGGCTTTCCATTGCCGTATGGCTGCAACAGTAGACATGGTAGTGATTGCATTAGACAAATAACATGAAAGAGTGACAAGCCCAATATCTTCCTAATGCATACATTCTCACAACTGGAATCACATTTGGTATTTTTAATTAATATCTTGTCCATAGGCAGCGCAACTGAATGATTCATGGTATGATGGTAAACAATACAGCTTAAAATAAAATACTAAGAAGTCATAGCATTATAGTGGTGTTAACTATGGTTTTGACTGAGGAATTTAATGACAGAAATTCCAGTCCAGTAGAATCAACTGATTTGATGAGAAATCACTGTTTTTGGGATGTCCAATGATTTCACACACCCCAGTGAAATGAGGACAAGTCAGCATAGATAACAGTAAAATATCAATGCAATGTCCTACAGTATGTACAATTGACCTGTTCTTTGGCACAGTAGCCACAAATCATCCTGGTGGCGAGTTCCATGGGATGGTCCTGGTCCTCATCGTGACAGGCATCACATGGGTAGGCCCGGCCACAACAGGGAAACCTATGAACATGGGCACAAAACTTTTACCAACTTCCACAGATATTTCTTAAGGGTCATCAATGAGACAGACACGAATATGATACCTTAGCCAGCGATAGCTCTGTTTGTAATGTTTGCAAGTTCCTTTTTCTGGCAGTGGCTTCCCTTTTTGCACAGCAGGGTCTCTTATCGTCTTACAGTTTACAGTGCTTGAACCTGGGGTGAAAGAAAGTGGCAACATGAAGTAACAATGGACAAACAGCCAACTTCTTGTTTGCCATCTTAAGCCTTTGCTGATCCCTTTGATGGCAAATGTGTGACCTGACCTGATTTGTTGGTGCGGGGCTGAATATACTGAAATCTTATGCTTTCAGCCTGTATACTGAGTTTGCTGTGGCAGTGTTCACAAATGAACACCTTCGTCTGTCCATAGGAGAGATTCTGTTATGGAATAAAAATCAAAAGTTTAGGTGGAATTTCACAATGATTTTTTTCCTTGCAGAAAAAAAACAACTTCACCTGCACATGGCTCTCCTGGGAGCAGCTGAGGCAGCCCACATTGAGCTCACAGTCCTGGAGCACAAGGTCAGCGGGGGCAACGTTGTGGAGGTCCAGGTATCCCAGGACATCACTGTAATGGTGCAGCATGCACGGCCGGAATGCAGCATTGATGCTTGCATTGCACTTCTCACACTGAGCTGAGCATGCCGCCCTTCCAGTGAGAGTCAGGTCTGCAGTTATCTTACACCTGAAGACAGAACAGAGACAGGTTTTAACTCTGTGGATCAATGTTTAATCCAGAAAAAAACCCTTCCATGTTTGATAGTTATCGTGTTTTTGTCCTTCTTCCTTACCTGTTGCACTGAAGACAAACTGTAATCTTTTGGGCAAATACAGTAGCCGTGTTATCTCCAAGCCTCAGTCCTAGCACCTTCACCTCTGTGCCTCTGCGGGGATCGCTGATCTTAATGTTCTCCACCAGATGACTAGCTTCCTCCTGCTGCTGCTGCTGCTGCTGCTGTGGCTCTTTGTCAAAGCCTGAAGGCAGCATGTTTCCTCCATCCAATGAGCTTTCACTTTCTTTCTTTTTCAGGTTTAAGTTTCTGATGGCCTCTTCATCTGTATCCGTGGCAGCTGTGGTGTCGGAGCTGGGGTCAGCGGACTCTTCGTTCTCTGATTTTTCACACACTGTTGCCAGGAGTTCCTCGTATGGTATAAACTGCAGTCCAGCCTTTTCTACGTCAATGTCTTTTTTTAACTGCATAAAAAAAAAAATCAAAATGTTTATTAAACATTAAGCAAAAATAATTAAAGCATTGATTAAAAGGGCTGTACAATTTCAAAGAAAACAGAATACACAATCTTCTGGTGTTTAAGCAGGTTGCAGCCTTACCTGCCTGGCTCCTTCGGTGAACAGTCTCTCCAAACTGCGATCTAGCCAACGGAGAAAAGGCCGGTAGAGCAATTCTACCTTTCCCCGGAGCTGATTGGTCGCATGCTTGGCCTGAAGCCACTCCAAAGATGCTTCTTGTATATGTCTTCACAGGAAGAAACATTGTAAAAATGTAGTCAGCTGTAGTCAATAACAATAAATATTAATATATTTAAAAAAAGTGAAAATGTGTTTACTTTGCTATTATTGGTGGCAGAGCCTGATCCAATGGTACGTTCAGAGTAAATATCTAGGGGAAATATATCAATGTCATGAAAAATATTTTTGTTTATTTCAGTGAGTTGTTTCACATAAAATATGTTACAGGGCCCTTAGTGTTGGTCTTTACCTGCAGTGGGTAATCGTCTGGGAAGCTCACCACAATGTCAATTTCTTTCAGATCAAAAGGCTGTAAGAAACAGTACAAACATTTATTTAATTCAACGGCAGGCTTGTTTTTTTTTTCCAATATTTGGGGGGTTGGGGTGGCTTTGAATCACTGTGGGGAATCAGGGTAAAAAAAAACAACATAATTTTTCAATTGCTTGCCAAGTGAACCAAAGTAGCAACTATAATCACTGATTTACCTCATTCCCCTAATAACAAATGGACTTAATTCAATCTCAGTGGTTCAACTTGATACAAATCGTTTGTTGTTTTTCTAGACTAATTAAAAATCACACAGCAGCTGCTCTCATAGTGTTGGAGGAATGGCTGCATAATTAATTGGTTCACAGGATTTAACATAGTCTCTGAACAACGGCAATATATATTTTTTTACTTTGTAGTACAGAACCGATAGGTGGTTGGTAGACTAGCTCTAACCTGCAGGCAGACAGGCAGAGATAGAAGGTAGAGGAAAATGCGTACCCAGTCTGGATCTGTGGCCCCTACACTCATCCTGTAATAAGTGAGTTTTCCATCACTTTGCTCGTGAATAATCAGATGGTCTTTGGGAAAACGTTTCTTCAGCTGCTTGATCTCAGTTTCTCGTAGCTGCTCTGCAACATCCTCTGTAAGGTCACACAGCTTGACCTCCTGGGGGATGCTTGGGCGGGGAACTGGTGGCTTCCTCTGAGCAGCGCTTGTTTGATTGTCAGAAACGGGCAGGTCATCCACGGGAGGAAGCTGAGGTGGATGCCAAAAGCGACATCTCTCCTCCATGGTACAGTGGCCTGAGAGAAAGAAACGACAGGGGCGACGGCGAGCTGCAGGCGCGGCCCTGTCGTTGTTGTTAGAGAAAAAAGGCTGAGGCCCCACGTTTCCGGCAGGGTCCTTTGAGTTTGGAGGCGTCACATCTGGCGGGCTTGTTTCCGTCTCATGAGCACCGCCCTCATCTCTCACATGTAGAAATTTACATTTCTTGCCAAAATTGCAGCGTTTTCCCTGAGAGAAGAAGCGACACAGCTGCTTGCCCACTTCATCATTCTCCATTGCTATAAAAGACCTGTACCATGGAGGGGATACAGAAACACTGATTAGTGCGATGCATTATTAAGATAAGAGAACATCAGCATTTCACATAAAAGAAAAGATAACCTGAATTATGCAAAAGAATCGTAAAGAACACTGAAGCATTGAGATTTCCTTTAACAGATGTTGACTAATCAAAGCCCCGTCAGATCTGATGTGGCCTCGGAACAGAAGTTTCAATTTATCTTTGGAGTGTAACTTTAAGTCCGGAGTATCATAATACCGCAGCCTGGTTGCTTAATAACAAAAAGGTAAACCCGATAGCTGTCTATTTTAGCTAGCTAAACTTTACACGCCGTTGTCGTAGGTGATTTTCCTGTTACTGTTGATGACATTACCTCAAATGTACGCAGGGACCCAGGATATGGTGTTATCCTTGTGAGGCTTAGAGCATTCGCTTTCCTGAAAGTTTTTATTACAATAATCTGATGAGAAACTGGGGCAGAAAGCATCATTACGCAAAGACGGTTCGTTCCTCTTCCTCTTGTGGACGCTGTCCCTGACAGTGATTGGCTTACCATGACATCCCCTTACCCAATCAGAGGCAGGGTACGTCCACCGCTCGGTTGTTCACGGGAGACAATTTTGTTTGTCGCCCTCTAAAGCCTGGATGATTCACGGTTAATCACTAAGCGGGGAGTCCGTAGCTGCGAAATCGGTTTTTCTTTCACACAATCTCTGCCCGGTCGAAATTAAATGATGATTGCCTTTCCTCTGCGGTGAAAAGATTAATCATATTTTCTTTTGGCTGAGAAGGTTCAACGTTTCTCCGTGAGGTTGGAAGTTTAAGACCGCCACTTGATGGATGGCAAACTTTCAGCATTAATGTTAATTATTATTATACTAATTAGAACACCCAGAATTTGAGTGTAATAAATTACAGTTCAGGAATCCAGTGCAAATACATGCTTTTCACGCACTGTAATTGCAACAACATTTCAAACGACAAACGTACACAACAAAACAACTCTTAAAGTATAAGTTTTTATTTATATACAGAATACAGTTACTGAGAAAAGGACGAAGCAGATATGCTGACATCCTCTGACTGCCAAATGATGGTTACATTTCTCATCAAATAGTTTAATAGTTGACTGTCTTGGCTGGCTTTGCATCCTCGATGTCAGCGTCCAAGTAACGGAATCGGCGGTGGCGACGCAGAATCTCGATTGCCCTCTGTTCTACGGTGGAAGGAGTGATACCCAGATCCTCCAGACCAGGAAGTCCTGGGTACTTCATGTCATTTATGTGAAACTGGGAAATAAAAGTGGAGCACAACATTAAAATGTGTATATTTATTGACTGCAATAAGCAAAAATGGTACAGCCAGTTAAAAAGGCCAATCTCAAAATTGTGGTTTTCTTACCCTGTCGACCTTGTCGGGGCTAGTCCAAGGATCGAAAGGGTTCATTGCGAAAAACTGAGCAGCCAGGCTGAAAAGAGACAACAGACGCTCAATCACGGGAGTTGTTCAACAACTGTAGAATTTGTATTATGCGTTTAATCAGTACATGCATCGCACAAACAAGGGACCCACACCTTAAGAATTTCAGCGTAATGTGAAAAAGGAGCAGCAAGAAACAGCTGGGCACCGTACATGCTGTATACTGTTCAATTTTGTAACCCTCTTCTTTTTATTCAGCCAACAATGTTTAGTGGAAATCTTAGAAAAAGTTACAAGAACTCACTGGTAGAATGGACGGGACAGGGGGTAGGGCACAAAAGGTCTGTGTGCCACAGCGTAGATGTACTCCACCAGGTCGTGAAGGACGTAACGGTTGGGGCTAATGGACAACGAAAGACAAGACAAGCAATATGTCAAGGACAGTCCCTCGCTGTAAAAACCTGTACCCAAGTATACATTTTTTTTTTTCTAGACTAAAAAAAATACAAAGGTGTTTGGGAGATGGCCACCTACCCAGCTAATGCGTAGGTCTTTCCATTAGCATCAGGATCTTTGACAGCATTGATGATGGCCTTTGCCACGTCCACCACCTGATGAAGGAAGGAGGAGAAGTTTATATTACACAGGTTCCTGCGGGTAAACTGACGACATAAAACTTAAAATATCCTTATATATGTGTAATGAACATTCTATAGTAGCATTACTTCGATGTATCGTGTGAGTAGGGTGTCAGTTATTCCCATTTATCCACATGGGGAACATTAAATATGTTATGATGTTGTTTTTTTCTACTATGAGATTACAGCATTTCATACCATCATTGGTTTACCTCATTCTATATTTAAGTATTCTGCAGCGTGCATTTCAGCTTGGGGTATCCCAAAGGTCAGCTTTACAGCAGGGGCCAAAAGTCTGAGACCGCTGTCAAGTATTGTCATATAATGCATGCATACATTTCACTTTTATTGCAAGTCCCTTTGGACAAAAGGGCTCAATCGGCTAAATGAAAGGTAATGTAGTACAGAGAAATGTGAGGAGTCTCTCGTTTCCTTAAGACAAGTGAAACACATTACACATGACAGAAAATGTAAAAGCTGGAAACCCAGGCTACAATATGATTTGACAATAATTGATGCGAGTGTGCTTATAACCGACAGAACCTGGATAACGCCTCAAAACAACTCATCTGTGAATGTGTCCAAAAATAGGCTCTGTATTCAAATCAATTTGTAATCTGTTACTGGCAAATGTGGCTAAATTACATTCAACTGGATGTTAGAATATCCTTCCTTTTAACAAACTTACATGAATAGGCTGTTTCACAGTCTTTTTCCCCATGGCAATAAGCGGAACAGCATTGCCAAACCAGCGCATGTCTGAAAGAGGATTAAAGCCACACATTAATCTTGCAATTTCCACTACGATAAGCTAGCTCAATTTTCTACTCTGTGGATCACTGAAGTGCTGGAAAACATCTTGCAAAGTTCTGTTTATGCTTGCAGAAGTTGCTGAAGACAAAACAATGAACTTATGATGCAGCATTGTCCATGACAGAGCACCAAATGCACAGCAACCAAATTGCAACCAGTTAATAAAAAAAGCAAACGACAACATTCACACATACACAAATGACCCCATGTGTTAAACTTACTTGCGTAATAGTTGAAGAATCTGTCCTCCCTCCCAAACATCTCAGCAGGCTTCATGATGATAGCGTCAGGAAACTCTTCTCTCACTGCGTTCTCTCCAACAGCCTAGGACATTTACAAAAAAAAAAATCTGATTTAAATATATCAACCTTCTCCAACCACAAGACTAAAATAATAGTTATGCCAGCATATTAATCAATGTCACACAAAGCTCCAAAAAGGCCATAAATCACAGTTCACAAAAGCAGAAAAAAAAAGGTGTATGCCAGTGTCTGGTTGGCAGCGGGTTGCAAGATGATATATTTTTTCTCTTAAACAGAGGGCTAAATCGCTAAATGGCAGTTGAGTAGGGGTTAAAAAGTCAATCTGTCATCAAAAGTAAACGTGTATGTTTGCATGACTGTGGTAGTTTGGATGCCAGGCATTAACAAGGCAAAGTGAGAGAATAAAAAAGCTTGAGGTGTGGACATAGCTTACAATACCTTGGTAAAGAGAGAGAGAGAAATGCATTAGCCCAGGCTCTGATACTACACTACAACAGACATAATGATGGTATAGAATATTTGATGGATAAGCTGGAGTGAAAGCCCACCTTGTTCCTCAGGTACTTAGATTGACTGCGTATGTCAGCGTTCAGGTGAGACATGTGGATGAACTTTGAGATGCCAGCTTCTCTGGCTGCCTTGGCAATCTTCTGAGGGATGGAGACGAAGACATCCTCAAAGCAATTGTTCCTTTACAAGAAAAAATGAGAGAAAATGCTGACATGTCAATGCTTACTCAAAGTTTATGGGCCAATACAGCAAATTCCTCAAACATTCCCTTTATACCAACATCTAAACCTATGGGTCTCACTGCCTCAACATATGCGTCCATGCATGTCCTTAAGTAGACCTAAGTAAAACTAAAATTCACATCTATAATGACATAAAAATGCAAATCTAAATGGACTATGATCAGATGCAATCATGAAAACACTGTGACATACCATACGCCTTAGGGGAAGAGGTTTAAAAATGTATTTATTTGGCCATATTGACAAATAACAATTTGCCTCATTGGTTTTAAAAACAGTCTTCCTATATACCTGGTCTCCCACTCTCGGCCCACAAGGTTGATGACCACATTAGAGTGCTCCAAAGCCTGTTTGATGGAGTCTTGGTTTTTGGCATCCCACTCCTGCAACACGACAGATCAGAGATCGCACTTTAGACTTCATTTCAGTTTTTGCGGACTGAAGATTCCATCATCAATGGGCGTCACAATATTTTAACAATCTGCTTGTGTATCTGTACAGAGCACATCCTACCATGAAAATGATTTGTCCAAGATCACCCATGGGTCTGAGGTACATGATGTCATACTGATCACAGCGGTGAGGCACTATAATCTGAGAGCCCATTCGACCTGCAAAGGATCAATGAATACATACATACCCGTTTATTTATTTTTTATGTTTGCTTTAACTGGATAGAGAAGACATTAATTATACTGTATATTAAAACTATTAACAAGTGTATATCTTGATATCTGTGTTTAATGCGGTGGTTTTAAACTCACCCAGCCTGTTGACGACATAGCGACCCAGAAAACCCGTGGCACCAAACACGGTGGCTGCTATTCCACTGGAAGAGGAGCGCCCTCCTTTTCCTTTGGGGACGACAGCATGGTGCAGCTTCCTCTGCTGGCCTGTTGAGACAACAGCAGCTGACAGCACAGCAGGGGAGCAGATACCTGTAGACAGGAGAAGAATACAGGCAGCATTTCGTCAGCATGATAAGCTGTGATTTTCAACAAACTAAAATTCATGCAACATAATAAAACCATTATTAATACTGACAATGTGACATTTACAATCATTAAAATGTGTACACTTTGGAATGCTATTCCTATTGAGCACTTTAAAAGGAACACCTGTGCACCTCTACATTGATTATGTAGTTATAAAATAATCAAGCCAATTGTGTGCAGCAGCGCAGTGCAAATAATCAACGTCGCTACAGGTCAGAATCCTAACTTAATGTTCATGTAAAACACAGGCTCAGGTTCAACACTGGACAGTTGACTATCGGAAGAAACATATCACAAAATATTTCTTCTCAAATCGGATTACATAGCTGTAAAAAGTAATCAAACAAAAGGTCACACTATTCTGTTATGATATTCCCAGTGAAGTGTTCGGTGTGAAAGTGCAGTACAGTACATTTCTGAACAGGAACCATGTTTGAATGCGAGTGAAGCTGCAGGATAAATTAAAAATAAAATCCACTGATCTGTCACTGTGTATACGCCTTTTGTTGTCGTCAAGATAGTGATTCAGGTCGTCATTTTAAAATAACACATATATGACACACCATGAAACTATGGTGATACTAATAGAGAATCGAGGTGTTGCGATTTATTTTGTATATATAAAAGCAGGGAGGTTTAGGACGACACATCACGGTTGCTCACCTGAGATGATAATGGCTAGCGCTTATTCAAGCTTAACACGTTTCCCCTTCATGTATTGTGCCATATTGTGGTGGTAGGATTAAGATAACACGACGACTTATAGACAACAATATGATACAAGTCCAATCCAAACATGAGCTAACTGAAGCTTTTGCTAGCAGGTGGCTAGCCGGGCAGGTTAGCAAGGTCACTCGTCCTGCGTGAACTGTCTGAATGTGGGCCAGTGTTAGGATGTAATGGCGTATACATACGATACGTTATACTCTAAAACACACTTGTCTATGTACGATAGCAATCGTCGAAACGTCACTTACTGGAAATCTTTGGAAGGACACTCGCAGGACGGCTAACTAGCGAGACGGCCGCCATCTTTCCGACTACGGCGCTTCGCGTGGGCCAAAAGACGATGACTTAATGGATACAGTGGTTATGTGTGACGTACACACAAGACAAAATCAATAACTAATAACGGACACAATCGCTTAACAATATATTTTTTCAATTAAAGTTTAGCACTGACTAGGGGATTAGATTGATTGGTCACAACTCAACAAGGATTTGTCAATGTAAAGTCAAAAGGATAGATAATGCAGTGATCTGAAAATGATGATGACTCAAGCATCTGCTTAAATTAATTACTGCAGAAAGTGGGCTGTGCGTTTTTTGAATGTACTTTTTCCTATTATTTAATGCTTTTCAGGATATTCACATATGCTTTTATGCATGTATGTCAAGCATTTAGAGTGTTTTTTTAAATGTATGTATTTGCATTCATATTTATATTTTTTTACCAAACAATCATGCACAGAGTTAACATTAATTCATAATGTTGATTTGTTTTAATGTATACTCTAAATAGAAATTGGGATAGTGTTTTTTTTATTTGGTCAAATCAGTTTGAGTCAACTTTAAAGATAAAAGAACCCAAAACACAGAAACACATGTTATTTGAAACAACTTTTTATTGAATCATTAAATACATAAACATTACTTGATCAACTTTTTTTCCAGCTACAGCCCATCCTCTGTGGATGTCTGGTTTGCTAATATAGTGAGGGCACAGGTCTATCTTCAATTTTAGTTAGATCTCTGTTGGCGATTAAAGACAGGTGTAAAAGATGGTAAATGTCCTGTAACATCAGCAGAGACATGTCTTTTCATCCTGGCAAGGTCACCGGAAATCTTAATTGTCCAACAGTTTCTCATCCCGGTGTATACACACAATAGTAAAGTGCAAGATGTCTAATACTGCAATGCACAAACTATCAATAGAAGGATTGTCGTTTCTAATATAAAAACATGAATAACAAAGACAAAAATGTGTTCATACAGTAACAGCACAACAAGTAAAACCTTGTCTAAACTCCCAACAAATATCTTAAATATTTTCTTAAAATAAGTTCTGTATTAAACAAACATAAGAAAGTACTACAGAAATATATACAATAAACTTTATTACAAATACATATTTTCGGATGATTTTCTGAATTGTAACACATACAATAGGATCAATCATATTTCATAATAAATAAGTATAATGATCTTATGATATCAAGAGGTAATCAACTGCCATCTATGATTACAAAGTACATAACAATAATTTATCTGTCAATATGATTTAAAAAATATTTATTCAGCCTAAATTGAACACGATTCTTCAGATCTTTTACCATCACAAAAGTAAAGAGGCAACTATGTGAAGAAATGACAGATTTTCCACATGTCCTTCGGCTAAGTTGTTTCAACGTGAGAACTTATAGTATATGTAACTGTTTATCACGATTTCAATGCACAATTGGACTAAATTAATAATATAGGAGATATTGACTGTAAAAAAAGCTTTTTCTGTACCATAAATGAGGATTGTTCACATTTGATCTAAACACACAAAGGAAATTCTTATATGGCTGACAGCTTTATATCTCCATTGTGAAACACAAACAAAAAGTTCCTTTTACTCCTTTTATAAAAAAAAAGGTTGATTGATGTCTCTGTAACACAAGCTCAAAGTCTCAAAGAATCTGAACTGTACAATATGAATTTATCTTAACACAATAGGAAGAATATGCATCTCTGCTGATAAGTGTGTTCCCAAAACACATCAATATTTTATTCAAAGCATTTTGGAACTTGTTTGTTTTCTACCTGTTGAAAAGTCGGCTCAAGCTGGTTTTTATGAAACACAGAAACTGACTATCAGTTGCTGTTTAAGACTTTATGCAAACACATCAGTCGTAAATAAAATGTAAAAAATGTCAGCGTCAAAAAATCAACTTTCTTTCAGCCGATCGTTTCCTTCCACTGCAACAACTCACGAAGGGAGTTGGAAATTCAGTCTGAATGGCCAGTTCCCACTTGCTGCACATTTCCCTTGGACTGTTACATGATAGGTGGCAAACACTGAGACGGTTCCTGGCTCTCCTTTCTTGCTATGCCCACTTCCTCTTGAGGCTCGATGATGATGTGAACAGGCCTTTCACCACCTCCTTGATGTTTTGTATCCATGGAGAGTTTGCCACCATTCTCACACACCTCCTCCTCCGCCGAAGCCCCGATGGGCCGTAGACGCTCGGCAGGTGCCATATTTGTCCCTGTTTCTGAGCTCTCTCTCTTCAGTTTGTCGTTGGTGTTGCTCTTTGGGCTGAACTTCACTGCTGTACCGTGGAAACAAAGCACACGTGTCAGCTTGGGGAGAACACAAGAAAACGGTGTCAGTATGAATCCATCTATTGCATCAGATAATAGGTATTGGTAGTGCTGTTGCTGGACCAAAAGCAAGGCTGATATTTTGGGATCATGTGGCATAATGCCATACTATCATTTAACTGAAGAAGCTTTTCCAAAATTGTACATAGCAACAGCAGATTGGACATTGGTTTGAGATCCGAAGCATGTTAATAGTTTTGTGTCAGAAGGTATTTAACTGTGACAATTTCAGGAGCCAAAGGCAAATCTTAAGAATTTAATGAACCGGTCAGTCTATAAACCCTCTTTAAAAATCAATGTGGGGTTAGGATATAAAAAAGCAGGTCGTGGGATTTAAATGAGAAGTAATCTTAATAATCATTTCTGCATCGTCCTTCTCCAGTGTGAAGGTTGACACTGATATAAGTTCAATACTAATACTTCAATATAATGGGCAGAAAATGATTCAGTCCTTGCATTGTTGGACATTGGTGCTGGATGTAATAATACCATGGTTAATTAGGCGGTCAATGGTTGCCAAGAGGATTTGGGGATTACGCTGATAGTGTGTTATTAATGTTGAAAGATGTGCTTCTCTTGCATGTTTTAAATATTCAACTGCTCCCGGTACATTTGATAATTTTTGGTAATTTATTATTTTGCCATCTTCTCTCTGCTTTTCTTTATTTTATTTTTAGTTTGTAGTCTGAGTTGCCACTTTTTTCCATCGAGTTGTCGGATTAAAAGGGCTGAACTCAGATTACCCTTAAAACTGTGAGAGGGGAAAGAGGTTAATATGTCTGCAATTGTGCTGTTTAACAGCTCAATAAAAAGGGCAGCCAATTAATGACAGTTCTGTCTGGAATATAATTAATAATCATCATCATCATCATCATCATCATCATCATCATCATCATCATCATCATCATCATCATCATCATCATCATCATCATCATAATAATAAAATTCACATTCTCAAAATGTGGCCTGTTGTGAGTAGGCTGTTTGAAATGTTTGTTAAAGTTCATTGAGTTTATAAGGCTTCAAAAGTGTACCCTTACCAGGCTTACTATTAGTTTGTCTGTCTGTGCTGGTGGAACTGTCTGAGGCCTTCTTCACTGTTGGCCTGGTTCTTGTCCGGACTCTGTTGAAGTTTCCCTCTAAGATCCATTCGTGCTGTAACCCCTCATCAGGAGTTAAACGCTTGGTTGGATCCCAACTGCAAAGCAAAGCAGAGAAAATGATTTCATTACACAAGTGCGGCAAATATAATAATATGCTGTCATTTTGGTACGCAACACAAATGAGAGAGGAGGTTACTTTCATTAATAAAAAAAACTTTCAGAAGGTGACAGCAAAGTTGACATACGTGAGGCAGCCTTTAATGAAGTCTAAGAATAAAGCATCATTCGTTTTCAAAGCAGTTGAAAGCTCCTTGGAGTTTGGCCTCCGTTTCTTCCCCTTGCTGTTTGTGATGTTCCTCGGGTTTCCTTTCGAGTCTGCACAAAAAACGGTTGTTTACTTTCTTTTTCCCATATATTATCTAACACCCTCTGCCAAGCAACATTCCACCAAATATTTAATTCATCTTTCATCTGATATTAATCAAACCATGCAGCATGTGCATAAACTTCATAATGTGATGTACAACAAATTGAATATCCATAGAAATAACATATCTACCAATGTCTATAGGTGAAGCAAAAATCTTACCAAAGAACAATCGCCTCCTCGATGCTGACTGAACGAAGTCATTCGGCGGCATTCCAAGAACCTGTAGGTAAAAATATCAAGATTCCAACTGAATTTCAATAATATGTATTTACATGTATTCAACCGCCATAAGTAAACCAAATACATTTGGATATACACTAATTTAGTTACAGCAAGATATACCTCCATTATGCAAGCTATCTGCTCCACTTCGCTCTCGCCTGGAAAGAGAGGATAACCTGTGTACAGCTCAGCCAGGATGCAACCCAGACTCCACATGTCAATTGCCATGCTGTAGGTATGACCCAGGATCACCTCTGGGGAGCGGTAGAAGCGGCTCTGGATGTAGGTGTAAACTGATGGAGGTAAGATTAAAAGGACAATAACGGGTGGGTTCATGTATGACATGAGACCAGACGTGACTATTTCTTTGAAAATCCCCACATGATCTGAAATGAGTTTTATCCTCTTACCCCTTTGTTGCTCATAACAGCTCGATCCAAAGTCCACTACCTTGATGTTCCCTGGTCCTCTCTGAGACAGAAGGATGTTCTCCTGTTCACAAGGGAAACCAAAACATTTCACCAACACCTTGCTGCTGCAACACTACACATTTCCCCACTGTGGGACAATAAAGCACTATCTTATCTTATCTTTTCTACACTGTAGCACTAGAGCAATTGTACAATATTCCACTAGATGGAGCTACATTCCCATAATTGTTCTCAGGAGTGTTTGTAGTACAAGTAGTACAACCGTTTTCTAGGGATTCAGTGGGAAAAGATGTGGTCCAAAATACATTTTACTGACTTATAAAAGCTGTATTTCAAATAAACCTTCCTGTGTGTTATAGCAGCATTAAGCACCATTACCGGTTTGAGGTCACAGTGGATGATCTTCTCCCTGTGCAGCATCTGCAGGCATCTGAGAAGAGCATGGGCAAAGCGACGAATGAGAGCGAGGCTGAACCCCTGGAAGTTGTTTTTTTTGATTAGCTCGTACAAGTTCACCCTGTGAAGAGAAACAAAATGTGGTTAGCTCATTAGGACCTTTAGAACATAAACTCACGTGTTCAAATTCTCCATACATGTAATTATTGCCCCCAAACGTTTTACCATACCACACATTCTAGTGTGAGCTCATAAAAAGAATCGCAAAATAATGTTAAGTTCACGGCCGTCAAATAGGCTGCTGGCTGCCGCTTGCCGTCACTCTACATGTAATAAAACCTCCACAGATGATAATCTGATGATTGTGCCCACATTTAGAGCGGCACAGAGGCACGTACTGTATCCTCCGGCTATTTCTTGCCACTTGTGATAAGCATAAACTTCTGTGGACTTTGTAATTGGAGCCTTCACACCATGAAGCATGAAGGGGTAAGAGATAGCGCCCTAATCAAGGCCTTAACTAAAGGATTCTGTGACAGTAACGTTAGACAAGGTGGCAGTCCAAGTTGTCCTCTAAAGGTCATTCAGCCAGAGTGATACGCAAAGCTATCAGACCTCAAACAGATAGCAGCGGCGATCTATGCTGAAACGCACATGGCTGCAGGTGCACAGGTAATTACCTAATCCCAGATTGACGGCCGTCACGTAGACGTAAAGTATTGACTAGAAACAATTGAGATGAGCCTCTGATAAGAAAGTACATTGATCAGATCCTGTGACTGAATAATTAATCAGGCAATCATTACCAGATCAATTATTTAGTCATGTATTTAAAGACCACCAAGATCACTTTCTGGAGATTGGTGCGAGTGAATGTACAAACCCAAGGAGCTCAAAGGAGATGCAGAGGTGGTTTCGGAAGTAAAAGTACTCCTTCATGTGGATGACATTGTGGAGATTGTCTTTGTCCTTCCGCTTTATTACATCCAGGATCTTCAGCTCAACAAGGGCTTGGTGGTGAAACCTACAGGCAAATTTGCAGAGTTGTTAGCTTCCAAAATTCACCCCTATTACCTGTGATTTAAAAATATTATTTCAGATTTCCTAGGTATTGTCAGGTCCGAATAGATAAAGGAATGTATCCAACTTCTTCAACTTTAACATGCCAAAAATATCTACCACTCAGACTATTTGGAAAATTTGAATAGATTATATTTGAAAACTGAAAAATCCCTTAAATCCTTCTCTATGTCAACATTTACAATCTTCCCTCTGGCAGAAATCAGATCGAAGATGGCTATCTTAAGCAGTGCAGAGCCCCCCTGAGGCAGTGGTGAGGCAGCTTCCACTCATTTTGTTTGCTGCCTTATTGAAGTTGTGGTAAGACCTGAGGGCTCCTCCGGCATCTAACCAATAGGAGTCAGCCCTTACTGTCGCTGGGATCCTCATTAAGGGATGACTGCCGACTTCTGTCATGCTAAATCAGGATCTCAACAATTTGGCAGCTAAAATGTAAAATGATCATGGTGCATGCATGTGAAAAAAAAACCCCACCATCACAACAGGGAGTCAGATCTCAAATCAATTTCAAATTTGACTCATTCTATTCCGTTAACATAGGTTACTGTTTTTTAAAAGCTTTTTCACATCTACCTACATTTACCGTTTAACGAGATGTTCCAGCAAAGGTTTCATCTTCGATCGATCTTGAATTGTTTGGCGATTAAATTATAATTTTTTACGTGATAATGTTATCTTACCTTTTCTTATTGCGTATCATCTTGATGGCTACGAGTTCATTATTTTTGTGGTCCAGACACTTTAGAACCTGACCAAAGGAGCCTTTCCCAATCACTTCAATCACTTCAAACCTGTAGGCAATGTGGTCATGCAGCACCTGACAGAAAAAGAGGCGAAGCACAGTTTCTTTTAAAGGAGAAGACATGTATGTCGTACTTGTAACTTATATAGCAAGATATATCACCAATGGACTCATATTAAGACATAAATATGAAGTGTTCAACTGATCTGAACTTTAAGTTGCTGACAGTGGAAGGCACTGCATTAGAATGGTCAGGATATTGTAAAATAAGCTCAAATGAGATTTAACATTTTCAAAAATCTAAGACCTTACCCTGACGTAGCTTCCTTGCTCATCATCATATGCAGAGTTTTGTGGTGCTCCTTGAGAGCCCTCGATTTTCTGAGATCCCAGACCCAAAAACCAAATCTCTGTGTAGTCCATGATTTCCTCCTGCTCAAATCCCGTCATCCTTTCCCGGAAGTTCTTTAGCGCGTCTGCAACAGAAGGTAAAGAGGAGGAGGAAGAGGAGGAGGTCAGTATGACTCACTATCATGTTATGTCAGCTCCGCCGAGAGAAGAGGATTGTGGTCAGTCTTGCCAATGTGCTATGTTTATGTTTTAAAAAAATGCACCCCAAGAGATTCAAAATGTGAGATGTTATTTTGTTTAATTCAAATCCTTAAAAACATACCTATGGGTTCCATAGGCAACCTCTGTCCCTCGTAGGACTTCTCTTTCTCCTGCATGTTACTGACAACCTTGCTGTTGCGAGAGACGGAAACTTTATCCACTGCTGCACTGTGCCGCATGGTGTACTGCTGGGAGGGCTTCGGCCTCTCATCCTATCCCAAAAATACACACATACGGACATTTGTTGTATGAGCAAAGAAAAGCTTGGGCAACTACAGTCTGATCTTCGCACTGCATCGAAACAGACTTCTGGAGAAATCTTGATGCTCATTACCCTTCCTATCAGATACTCACTGAAAAATCAGCAACAAGCTTCCAATGTAGGGTATTACAGGCAGCAAGGCTTGCATCTTACTATATGAATGGCTCACCAACTGTGTCTGAAAGTTGTTATGGCCTCCTTTGTTGGATATTTGGGGCAGGATGCTGTCCGACTGCTGGTGCTGGTTTTTGGCATTGCTGACCACCACCTGGACCACCTGTGGCTCAAGTTGAGGCAACGTCCCCACGCCAGGGCCAACCTTCTGAAAATCAGTGGTATTGTTATTCTAACTGCATCGCCTTCAATACAAAAACTATGCATTAGAATACATTTAAAAAGCATCTGAGAGAAAATATGTATACACTGAGATGCACATCCAGTTGAAAACACATAACATAAAGCACCCAAAGAGAGCAGGGTCAGTTTGTATGGGAAGTCCAAATGCATGATTTTTTAAAGCTGTAGCCTCAAGCTTCTCACAGCCCCTTTCATTTTTTGTATCACTACATCCTAGTGTGGGGCTACGATGCGTTTTTTTTCCTCACTTTGCATTCCCAGTTTGCTATCTACGCCCCTCACGTGCATTTCAGACATGGAGGCTCGGATGACCCAGACCCCCCCAGCAGGTAACGGCTGGAATTACTGAGCAGGGTGAAAACGAAATGGGGACAAAGCCTGATGAGGCTGTGTCCTGACAGGGTTTGTCTGTGCTCACTCTGTAGGGGAGGTGAGAAGCAGCCGTCTGCTTTTCTCTGCCTGCCATCCTGCTTGCTCTGGGAGCACGATTACATGTGTCACGGCCTTGCAAGGCTCGGCCCTGGCAATGATTGGCAAAATTTGACCCCTGAACGTTTCAAAGATCAGGCAAAAGTGGTGAACTGAAAAAATGTGATATTATACAGTGGAATATATGTGTCGGGAGTGGCATTGTAGGGAAGTATTTTCCCTAAATATTTTCCCTTCCTGGTTATAAAATCCATGCAGACATTTCAGACAGAACCCCTCCATCATGTTTGCCAATGTGTAACCTTAGCAATGTACAGTTTTAGCAACATATTATATTCACCAACATTAATTATTTACAGGGCTCCGTGAAAAAAAAGCTTCCCCATAGATACAGTAGATATGGCGTTAAGAGCTGCTGCAGGATCTGCCAACTTGGTTATGACGCATAGAGATAGGGCTAAATATAGTCGCAAGCACCTGACACAACAGGCAAAGGAAGTAAACAGAGTTATGTGGCTGCACATAACTGAGGGCCTGCTGTTTAAATGAGATGCTCTCGTGTCCTTGGAAATCTGCTAAGTGTGAGCCCATATATGTGCATACAAATGAATCTTACATCCATTTTGTTCTCAGGAGTCAATCAACGCCCATATTTTATTTGTATATTATATAAAGAGACGAAAAGATGTTTTTTTTTCTTACATATTCATTCAAAAGTTAATATCAAATCAACACAATGATTGTTGATTATGCAAGTCAGAACATGAAAGAATGAAAGACAAATGTACTAAAGCGGAGGCATTATAGTGTAGTTTACTGCACATGTAGGCAGTAGGAAAATTAACAAAAGATGATGTCTTATGCAACATTTTTAGGTGCTGGCAGAGCACATCCAAGCACATCTTACATAGTTCAAACACTAAAGGGAAAAGATGGCCTCGTTGATACGTGTTCTGGGTCAGCTGCTACAGCATCTCACTGAAGGGGAAGCGCTGACCTGTGAGCAGGGGCGGTTTGTTCCGAGCCGGTTTGCCTCTGTTGGGACTCTATGAGGGTGAGGGAAAACCTCCGGCCGTGATGTCTGTGGGAAGAGAGGAGAGCAATTTATGTAATATGTGACGAAATGCTATCTTTTTCTTTTTTATTTACAACATTCCGGAATTAAAAAGCAACGTCGTAACCACGTTTCTACTGTGCTATGGTCATAGCATTAGTGTTAAAAAACAATGAATCCGCCTATATTGAGTTCATGCAGGCTGCGTTCTCCAGTCTTCTGAAAAAAACACACAGCCAAATGTTGCAACCAACATTCAATGCAAGACCATCCTAAAATAGACTACTTCTACAGAAAACTCAGCAACAACGATCCTCTCCCTATATCCAGTTTTCACTGTGTAGTTGCCGATTCGAGCAGGTGTGTGTCCATGTGCACATGCATGTGTTTGGCAGAGGATGCACACGTGCCTCTGAGTCTGTGCACACGGTGAGAAACTGAATGACTCCACTGACTTGAGTTTAACCCCCCCCCAAAAAAAACAAAAAAACAAAAACAGACACGTTCCTTAATAATCAGATGGTGTGCTTGTGTGCAACTGTGTCGGGTGACACCATATGGGCAAAATGAAGCTTACCCCCATATGGGGATACGTGCTAAACTCACTCTGCCATCCTGGCAGAGTAGAAGGGAGGGAGGGAGCGAGGCCGAGCAGGTCTTGTCCATAAGTGCGTCCTTATCCTGTACAGATTGTTAAGTATTATGAGCCAAAGGTTATTTGCGACTAAGGGCTATACAAGTAAAATTCTATTAAACGTAATCATTTTCAAGAACGTAAGCTATAATACTAAATGCCAAGAGAGAGTAAAAGGGTAGACAACTCAGCAGGGCAGGATGAGACACACGGCATGGGATCAGTCAGGCTGGCTTCGTGGCGCACAAGAGCATGCTGGTTTAAGACAATTTTGGAGAATACCCACACCATCAGCCACTATATTGGTCAGGCTCACACTTCCTGCACTAGTCCAAACTGTTACTGAGCTGATCTCCTACCTCCGATTTATAAACTTCTGAGACTTAATGGTCTGGACCGACGTAATCACATCCTCCAAACACTCTTTCTTCCTCCATTTAAGCTGTTATAATCCCTCAGCGAAACAATGACACCACATGTAATCAAACAAGGGAAAGGTGCAATAGTGATGATAAGTTACAATCCTGGGTTTAAAATCTCAGTGACTGCAAGTGCAATGTAGGTCACTGTGGCGGGTTGGCATCCAAAACATCACCGGTGAAGGCCTGCCGTAAGCCTGGCTAATTAGCACCGAGCCAGTGGACACCTATTGAGATCATAACATCCAAAGAGGCAAGGTATAAGGGAGTGTGGCCCTCTATTCCACTGTGATGAATTAATGTCGGTGTTCTAGAGTGTTGTAAATGAATAGACATGTTTTACCTTTTTAAAACAAAAAGTAGAGATAAGATACAGTATAAAAAAAAAGCAAGTGTCTCTATTTGTACAGACCTTTTAAGTCTATGTGAATACACAGACAGAACGGAAAGGCTGATGCAATATACTTGTTTTTCCTGTGAGCAATTGCTGTCCACCTACACTCAGGTGACTTTGAAGTTAAATGAGGGTCAATAATGCATTAAAACCAAGAGTAACTGAGGGGTCAACATCAACAACCTGTGAAAGTCTGCTCAGTGACACTATAAGCTGTCAGACACGTGTAATTGCATTGACCTGATACTGAACACAACGTACCGTTTTCCTGTTGGTATGTATTCTGTCTGTTGGGAATGATTCATGAGAATTCACCATATCTATCACCAAGCAATCAGTGGGATAAAAGTAAGTGTCATCGGTTGGGGCTTTACAAAGCAAACTTGCCTGTGTGTCTTGCATCTGTTTCTAAAAACAGTAAAAAGACTTTTACTATCCAAAAACAGGAAGGGTTAAATTTATATCTGTTGCCATGTAAGGGGGGAAAAAATACACCAGAACGCATATAGACCCACAGAATCTGTCATCACAACAAACACTGAAATAAGTAGGCTAAACTTTGACTGAAATAGAAATGGATCCGATTTTTCATCGTAACTTGGCTTGCGATCGGGGAAAGCAAGCGGACCACAGAAAAAGCATTCTAGGAATATAACTTAATAGAAAAATGTAAATATCTCTATTATCAAACTGATAATTACTTCCCATTCTTGGCATGAATCAGGGAAGATAAAAGAGAATGTACAGTCAATTGTAGACTTTAACTTCCGTTTATCTTTTACGATAAAGTGCTTTATGCACATGGACAAAAGAAAGTTTGTATTTTAAAAAAGTTGAATTAACCTGTGATGAAATCTGGCCAAAGGCAGACTCCTGCCTACTCGATATGAAAACACTCATACGCAAATATGAAAATATGTAAGTCAGTACACCAAAAAATAATTACATATTATTGGAGTTAAAGTGTAGATAAAACAAGGCAGGCACCAAGCCTGTCATGTTGTGTAAATTGTGTCTAATTCATTATACATATGAACCAAGAACCATAGTATTTTTTCAAACCAACCAAACAACCGGATAACCCCCATATAACCAAACAAAGTGCCTCACCTTGTTGTTTATTTCTGGCAACATGCTGTGTTATCAAATTGAGCCTCTAACAGCAGCGTGACCATCCAAACACATAGGAGATATTATACAATCCAAGGAGTCATTGTGTCCAAAGTCTGTCAGATCTGCCTCAACGCAAAGACACCGCTCTGCTGCTCGAGTCCAACTTCGCGATGGACACGGATTCGCCAGAGATGAGTAAAATCCCGGTGCGTGGTCAGATCCACCGATCCTAAAGCTGCCGGGCTGGCGGTTTTACGCACTGTCGCCAGAAAACAGATTAGCGACGTAGGCAAGCTGTTGAGGGTCCCTGCGCCTCGACGTGCTCAGCTTAGACACAGAAGAATCCGCCACCTGTTCAGGTTTGTGCCTCTGACAGCTCGGCCTGTCCCGATATAGATTTTTTTTTATCCGTTTGCTGTCGTCCACCAACACCACGCTGTGTGACTGATGCGCTCTCCAACACGACGCCTCCGCCGCGCGCACAGGACGCACGCCAACGCACGCCCACGATGCGCAATCAATGCACATCACATGTGACTGAGGCGGCTCCAAATATACCAGAAAAGTGAAACAATCTCGACAATGTCGCCTTTTCACGGGAAAGCATCACTTATTTCAAGAGGTTCATGCCTCCAACAGATGCAATCTCAAACACAACCGAGTCACTCCGATGTCATCAAAAATGGGCTTATCATGAAATGTCATACTTTTGAGGGGTGCCTTTCTATGCAAATATTAACAGAATAAACATGCACAAACAGACAATGAGGAGGCACCTTATCTAAAAACACATCAAATATACATTTGATTTTTAAGATCGTCACCTGATAGGCGAAATCACATTTGATCAAGCATTGATAACATAGAGCAACCAGTATGTTGCTGTCACAATGCTGGGGGACATTAGTTGGACTAATCTGCAGGACCGCAGGGAAAAGGTGGTGGTGGTGGGGGTAAGTAATTCAGTTGATCCATATGAGGAAGAGCCCAGAACAAACACAGGAGATGAATATGGTTAGATGACATCAGTAAAGCAGCAGCAGAGACCACTTCATTAATCAGCCTCAGCCATGGGACCGGATGAGAAGCTATCCAGGAAGCTGCTCCCACCTCATTATTACTAATTGCATTGTGTATTTCAGGAACATACCAAGATAAACAAACCGAGAAACATCGGGACCAGATTGGACGTGTGCAAAGAGTAGCTAAAAAGCATAACACACAATTTAAGCACCAGAAAATAAATGTGGCCCCTGCTGGTGGAGTGGCCCTTGGCGGGGAGGAGGAAACAGAGGCTCAGCAAGAGGCAGATAGGGAGCTCTTCTCCTTTAAATCTGGCCTGATTAATAACTACGAGGCCTGCAGTAGCAGGCGTGCATTTTATACAATATGGATTACAGCGCAGTAGAATTGGCTGCATGTTTGTTTGTTTGTATAATGCCTATGTGACACGGTTATTCTTTCTGTATAGCTACAGCAGTAGGTTTGGGGAAATATAGTGAATATGCAGATGAATATCATAGTAAAACTCTTGCAGAAATATTTAGTTTAAAATGGAAGTATTTCAGTTTCGGGAAATAGGCCAAATTGCTTTCCTGCTGAGAGTTGAATGAATATGACAGAATATGTGTATGCTAAAAATGAATGAATATTCTGAAATTTGGAAAGAGCTGTTTCTTCCTCATTGTCTGTGTGCTAAGTACGGCTGACAAGCTGTTCCCCATAGCTTCCTATTAAAGAAACACAAATGAGAGGGGTATCAATCATCTCATCCTACTCTTGACAAAAAAAGCAAAACACGCAATGTTCGCATAGAGAGAGAAGTTCTCCTCTGTCAGTGAAAGCCTTTGTGAACCTTGCCATCGTTCACCTGCGAGAGTTATTAGACTGTGTGCATTTTGTTGCCAGGGTGACAAAGAACTTGTGGTAGCAGGTGGAACAAAAATGTAGAAACAATACGACCCGCCATGGCAACCAATTAATAAAACATCACAGTGCATCTATGCATCACATAAGACAAAGAAGAATGTGCATGAGCCAATGAATGGAAAAAAAACGCATGAACAATATATAATCTTGCCTCTGAAGCCCTCAAACATACCTCAGGTTGGACCCTCCTGCTCCTGCCCCAGCAGCAGCCCTGGAGGAGGCTAAAACCACAGCAGGAAGGTGAGGTCCCGTCGTCCCACATAGCACATCTCACCCATGCTGCTGCAACCACACCCTGAAGCCCAGCTCAGAGATCAGACTGACACCACCAGGACTGCATTTCCTGTCCTAAGTCTGTAAAAGTGTGCATGTCGCTTCTTGGATCCATTTGACAAAAAAATGACGAAAATCTTTACAAACTTCAAAGAACTCCAGTTATCATCCTGTTGACGTCCCAGCGTCTTCTTCTGTAGTGCTAATCCTGAAAACTGCACTTGCGACTCCTCACAAATCCCTGCCGCGCTCCGGACTTGGCTTGCATTATTTTTTCATATAAGGTTACATTCAATCCGTACAAGTTGAGAGCCCCCCCGCCCGTGTGTCCTCTCTGCTCCCGGACAGAGGAAGAACAAAAGGAGTGAGGCCAATACGGACAGACAATGCGAGGATGCTGTTGCCGTAACCGGCGAGGGAGTGCTCTCTGTTTTATGCCGCTGCCGGTGACGTACAGATGGGACTCAACGAGGGAGCCATCCTGAGCCGGAGACACAGCAGCAGGGGCCTGGCACTTAGCTTCCTCTGAAAGAGGCCCCTGGGAGAGCTGGTGGGTAGAGGTTGGCGGTGGCAGGGTGGGGTTACGAGTCTATGGAGAAGATACACGTCTCATCCTCCTCCTCCCAGGTGGGCTCTTCACGGGGCTGAGGAAGTCAGACAGGGAGGAGGTGCAGCTCTAATGGGCCTCCCGTGAGGTCAAATAGATGCCTGCAACTTTCCTCCTCAGCCTTCCTCGCCTCGCCACTGTATCCTGGAGACAAAAGCCAGTGGAGCCGTCATACCCCATCCTACTCTTCTTTCCTCCTCATCTCCTCCACCGACCCGACCGCCGTCCTCCCCCTGCGTCTGCTGCTGTCACACACAAGCCCCCGAGGGATGCTGCAGTCTCGCTGACAAACAGTGCGTAGGTGAAACTTATCCCACCACACCCTGGCTGGCGTGCTGCCTGCTGCACATCCATAGCGGGACACGCAGGCTGCTTACGAGCTTCATTCTGCGGGTAGTCTTAGGGGAACAGAGTGTTGTAATTACCTCTGTGTTCCCTCGTTATTCAGTGTTGATTACTATCAATCTCCTGGAGTTGCCTCAACGGTATTTAGGCCTCTCGTGTTCATCCTCAAGATGCTGTGGAAGGCTACAGCTCAACATTGCATTTTAAATGTTACCTTCATAAAAAAGGACATTTACTCTTGGTGAAGAGAAAAAGTATATTTGCTAACACATGTTCCAACTCCTATACCAAAAATAAAATCTGTAAATCACCTTGTTTTTGTGACAGGAAAAATGTTGCTATATCTGTAGCATGAAGCACCGGGGTTACTGTATTTCATTACAGCCCTGTCAGCCACTCTCAACTCTGACATGACACAGAGGGGTGCCTGCTGTATCTCGTCCCACTTGTCATGAGGCTTTAAATTTGCTATAGTTAATTCATGGCTCTACACCCTACAGTAACATTTGACCGGCTGATGGCTTCTCGGGAGGCCGCACCTTTCCCACGTCTTTGAACCACTCGCAACAGGTGGCGGGCCCGGCTTCAACGGGCCAGATGAGACTGGGTTGAAGTGAGGCCAGATTACTTCCTCTTAGAGAACTGTAACCTGGTGCCTCACATTCTGTTAGGCCCTCGGCTAGTCACTTCTCAGGTGCCAGACGAGGCAAACCGAAGCGAGGTGAGCTGCCAGCCAAAACGGACGATATCGGTGTCTCCTGCCATCTGGCAGGGGGCAGTGTGGGTAGTTTGACCTGGCTGGCAGGTGGACTGCAGCATCTGCACTTTTAGTCAAACAGCAGGCCTCTCAGTGGCAGCGTGTCACCATGTGAGATATGGGTCAGGTTCACAAATTGACACAAGCGCACACAAGCGATTACAGGCTCAAATGTGACTCACATATGACATGTTAATGGCGCTTGGCAACACAAATGGGTCGGCAAAAGAAGGGTGGATTAACTGAGTGTTTGTGGCGACAGTTCCTCTGTTTTTGATCCAGCTATGTGTGTGGGTTGAGCTCAAAAGGACTTAAACAGGCCCTTACCTTCGTTCACATACTGCATGACACAGAGTCCCTGTTTAGGTAACTCGTCTGTCTATGAAACCACTTGTAACTTAAGAAAACCCAATTTGAAGCTTTGCTATAAATAGATTGTTACACAAAGTCTGGGGAACCCCACAGGAGTCAGCAAGCTATTATTAAAACAGTTCCTTATGATTGAATAAAATGTATTCAAACAATATTCTGTGATTACAATCAAGCCAAATTCTTAATTTTCACTACAATTTGTCATCAACAAAAATGGAGTGATTCTTGTGTGTGTTTCTTTATTCATGTGAACGTGTTTATGCGTATGTGTGATTGATATGGTGGACGAATATGAAAATTAAGAAGAGCTCTCAACACGGTGGTCGAGGAATCGTGTGATAGCGTGACTGATAAAATGGGTTAATTTGTTCAAGAACAAGCAAGCAAAAGATGAACCTAGAAATCATACGGCTGTGTCAATTACTAACTCTGTATTACACACACAGGCGCCCCCACATAAAACATAGCGGAAACTATTTAACAAACTCGCCATGCCAAAGACAGTGGAAATAAATTCCAGTATCTGTCGCATCATTTATTGCACTTGTCCATTCGCAGTGCCACACCCTCAAGAAGAAGGAAGTCAGTTTAGTAGGTTTTAAGCAACCAGGCAGACAGACAGCAACGACGGCATAACCTCCTAGATTTATGAGAGGATGTATTACAAATATTAAGCTTGGTGTCAAAAGGTTGAGCTATTGACATACCTTTCAGGTCCATTAGCCAAATGCCACCATAAATTCATCAAATGATCACCTTAAAAGTTTACCCCTTGCTCCGAGTGATAAAAGATTACTGAATGATATATTCAAATTGAAATAAAACTGTAAATAGAGAATATATATCGTATAGGTACCGTATATATGACATGAATATTGCCATAAATATATGAATCTGCCCATTGCGTACCATAATCACAGATGAAATAATAAACCATTTTAAAATGAATAAACTGTTCCACTTTTTTAAATGACCTATACGACAATTCCTCAGTTATTTAAAACAAGCTTCAGTAATGATTTTGTCAGTTTGTCATTGCTACTCAAACAGTCACAAATATGGACAAAATGACACAATACAGAACTGTATGATCATAAAAGTCATCATCTCAAAGTCAGCAAATAATACTATTATTTTCTCTACTATTTATAACCACTTCTGTGTATTTGTGTGTATGTGTCCATGTGGGCCGGTGGGTGTAGGTTTACTTTGACCTACTGATTCATATGTGTGTCATCTGCGCCAACATTTCGACACCACCTACATACAGAGTGCACGCAATCCTCTCACGCTCTATAATACATTATCATTATTAATATCTACTATAATAACAGCAAATAGCTGCAGTTGAGCTTCTACTCTATCTTTTCGATCAGACCCAGATTGACAGCAGAATTAGGCCACAGGTTACTGTCCTGGCCTTGTTGGGGAGACAACTAGACTATGGCGGCATCACAAACAACAGCCTTCTTCCTATTTACTCCCAACTCTGCATCTGAAGTTCATCCTTCACATCGGAGGCTAATCTGAAATACAGACAAACTGCCCTCTCCCTTATTAACAAATCCTGTGACCCAGTACCTAAGTACTAAGTACAAGTTGGTGTGTAAATAATGCATGTGTGACAGGTTTCTACGGTAAAAAAAACAAAAAAAAACAGCTCTCGCCCCATCATTCGAAACGTGGGTTTTGACCCAGATGCCCCAGACTGTGCCCTGCCAGGTCTGAGAACCTGAGGATAGAGACGACGTGCTCAGGCAGCCAACTCTGCCTGAGTGATGACGGATGTGCACTAGCGGCAGCTCCGGAGTCACTCACCTTCTCCTCGGATGGCTCTGATAGTGTTCCCAATAAACTAAGGCAGAAAGGCCACACTTTGAAAGTCAAATCTTCCTGCCATGGCTAAAACTTGCAGTTATGGTGGGTTACTGACATATTCCATGGCGTCCTGTATCCTATCACCATGGCCAATCAGAGCTTTTTTTCGCCTCCTTGGTCCTACGGGAGTGACGGGCAGCCGAGGTAAGATGAACATTGTCCGCCCTTCTCGTGATTCCGCAAGCACCAACACCCGTCACCTTCAGCGACAACCTTCGCAAGGTGATCCTCTTTTGTCATCACCTGGCCACAAAAGACCCCATGTCTGCTTTCGAACAGCACAAATTGCAGGATTTCATCTGTTGACGCGTGTGGCAGATGCGAACAAAGGGGACTGGAACACTTGTCGTCTTTAGGTGCCAAATACAGCAGGTGGTCCTGTCCCACACAGTGTCATCAAAAACTCAGCAGACAGAGAGTGTGAAAAGAAGTTCCTGTCTTAGATTCTAAAGGCTTTATTAGACCAGGTTGAAGTGTAATCCACCGAAACGGCCGCACACTATTGCACTATTCAATCCGTTTCACAGATGTCACAGGTATATACTGACACACTCCGGCCAGTGAGACCTGCACAGGTATGACAACAGGCTTAATCCTGATTACTGTAAGCGCACTTAAGTAAGATAGTTATCATTTGTATAGGGGATGACAAGATTGTTAATAATAATTATAATTAATTTGTACAGAGCACTTTTCAGCAAATCAACAAAACTAAAAATAAAAAAGTAAACTAAAAACTGAAATACATTTCTTACATTTTTGCATCATATCTGGTATTCCACATTTCTGTAGAGACAGAAATAATGCATCATGCTTAAAAAATATATATCTAATTTAACTGCTTATTTTATTGATCAATACAATTGACTGGCACATTGATTGATCTGCCTATAACATATTAATCTCACACCAAACCTAGATCGTTTATTTATGAAAATGTATATTTCTCTGCTTTAGCGGTGGCACTTGAAAACTATCATGTTAATACAATAGATTTTTTCCACGTATAAAAACATCTCATATTGGGTTCCGTTTTTATATAGGAATCAGTGAACTTAACATGTTAAAAACAAGCACCATCAAACTCACACATTATTACACAACAATGCTACTGAGCCTATGGAGGGAGAGGGTGCGAGGGGGAGGACGTTGGCATAGGCTGTTTATTTTTCACAGGTCTGTATTGCATGACTCAACGTTAAAAGAAAACAGATCTGCGACCGAGCCAGGCACTCATTAACAAATCTCCCTGGGTGGCTGTTTACACAGAATTCTTTGTGATACCAATTACTGTTTATCAGACCCGGTGAGAGCCTTAGACCAGCTGTCCTCGCTGAAGGAGCACCACAACACCTGTGCACCATGGGAATGAGCGGCCTTGACACGATTTGGGCTGAGCCGTGAACACGCTCTGCTCGGGCTTCCACAGTGCTGGGTGGACCCGCGGGAGGAATCAATGTCATCCACAGCTCCGCTCAGCTGCTATTATGGTATGGTGCAGAACACGGAGGCTCACATGCGGAGAAGCTTGGGCCATGTGACGGCCCTGACAACAAGCCAAAGGCTTCTTTGAATGCACCCAAGCACGCACAAACCTGGACACCACTTCTCAAGCATGAGAGCACAATCTCGCACGCAAAAACATGTCCATGAGTAGAAGAGAGGTTAAATAAAAACATAGCTGCAAGCAAGCTCATATAGGTTATGCTATATGTTTTTACTCAGACACCCCGTGGCCAGTGACACTGATATCAGCGACTAGTTCGGGAGAGGAGAGCTCTCCCTCTAAATGGCCCAGCTTTAATCCAGAGGGTCCGGTGTCAACGAGGGACAAAGCTGTGATGAGAAACCCAATCGGGGGTAAGGTCCATCAGAATAATGGGGAGGCACGCTCCCTATTCCACAGGGTGTGGGGGTAAAACCCGGGCCAGGTGTACGGGTCTTCTCCGGTAAACCATATTCCGAGGCAGGTCATGAAGTGCACAGGTTTAATCCTCTTATAGAGCTCTGTCAATGAGTTAGCTGACTGACATCAAATGGTTTCAGTCATTTGTAATCAAAAACACAAACCATTCCGTAGTGGCGTATTTTCTATTATGATTTACTATTTTTATCTGAACATTGCAAACATAAAATCTCTGGTCCAACTAATATATTATTGCCAAATTATTTGATAACGAAGAAAATCATATCACAAATTGTATTCCTGCCAGTATGATGCATACTTTAACTACCCATATAGTTAGAATATACTGTACTACCAACATTACTGCACAAAGTTACTGTATGTGTGCACCTGCACCAAAGCTCCAATACATCGGTGCTACAGACCTGCTGCATTAATATTTTGTCACCAAACTTCAAGATAAATCTCCAGGGAGAGGACGAGGCCCAGAAAAACAAGTCACTTACATCCATGCACCACTTGACTGGATGGATCACCCAGCTCTTCCTGATATCTAAAAAGACTGAATGTCAAAGGTGGATTTCAAATAGTAAGTCGCATCATTTGAAAACAAGAAAAATAACATTGCCTGCTACAGTCTCACAGAGTTTCCCATCTTGAAGGCGCACAGTGCATCTGCTGAGAGCAGCTGCTTGCGTCTGTATTTTGCGATGACGCAAATTCTCTCTATTGATATCTCTGCTAGAAAAAAGAAAAAAATGTTTGAACCGACATTGTGAGGGTGGAGTTAGTCCACAGCATAAGCCCTAATAAATACATAAGTTGCCTCAGACATTGCTCTCACCCCTATTTCACTGACACACAGCATGTGTTTATTTTAGGCACTCTTATCTAGAGTGTCTTTTAAGCATAATAAGCTGACTGTAGTGCCCTTGCTGATTAATTAGGATGTTTGAGAAATGGGCCGAGATAAAAAAAAAAATCTACAACTAAAACATCCACGATGGGATTAAGCATTGGAGACATATCCTGCAGTTTGCAAGAACAACAATGTAAGTGCTTTTCGTCTTTCAATTATTGTGGTGACCACCACCATGCACACAGACATACAATCCGACAAACAGTCAGTCTGTTTTCAGTCCTATACATACAGTATGTATTTTCTTATCAAACCATCTCTCTTTTTAATTGTAATAAATAATAGTAAATAACTAAACCCTGAGCTCAGCTTTAGAGGGAGAGGACCAGCAGTGTCTTAAATGACTGTTCACATCAAGGGGGTTTATTCGTTCCTGCTCCACAGCTTTGGCTGCTCCGATGACCAACTGTATTAAAAGTTTCATACGGCAACAGCATGCAGAGACGTGTCCTATAAGATCTCAGCGAGGGAGGTCGTAAGGGGCTTTGGAATACTTTGGAAAGGGCTTCATGTTGTCAGTGGTGGGTGGGGGGGGGGGGGGTGGGGTGGTTATCCCACTGGGGGGGGGGGGGGGGGGGGGGTGGTTATCCCACTGCCATGTGCCCTTGTAGGGCAGAGCTGAAGGTTGTGGTACATTCCAGGAAGAGGGGATGACGAGGTTAACCCAGGTGGTGTTGGTGTTGGGTAGTTTTGCTCTCCCAACATTTGCAAAGGGAAAGGGCACCTCTCTCGCTGCAGAGGGTTCAGTGGTGCAGTCCAGGAACATCAAACAGGGCATAGTATGTTCCCTAGTAAATCGTTTCTGCTGAGTACACAAAATCACCTAAATAAGTTTGTTTAATGGCCTGCACATCAACACGGGGTGTAGTGGAGGCCCACTGTCAATACTCCATAAAAACAGGGCCACAACTATAACTTTTGGTGATAGAGGGAAGTGGTCAGGTTGACAAGAAAAAAAGAAAACATTTCAGAGACTTGTGTCTGCTTACCTTTATCAGCATTGGAAATGTGCCTTTTCTCTCCTTAAGTATCTTATCCAATTTATTTTTTGGAGCCATTTCTGTCCAACGGGGAGCAAAAATATTATAACTGCACATGAGGCAAAACGGCAGCATGCATATTACCAATACGTTTCCAAAGTCCAAAAAAAAACCTCCTTGTTGCTTTTGACCAAATCTGAGATGACAAGCACATTAGGAAGAAATGTCCATGCCATAAATTTAAGAGCGGTTTTTATCTTCGAGTACGACCAAGATCATTTTCCACAGGAGCAGCCAATTGCATAAACGACACTGACACCTCCTGGGCACCTTTGTTTTCTATAAAAAAAAACGTGTCTTATGGAAGTGCCAAGTCTGCCAGGCAGTTTCTGGTGAGCCGCCAATAGGTTTATGTATATCTCAACAGGACTCAACAAAATGTTTCACATCAATATAGATTATTAATATGTCACTGTGAAACAATTGCACAGGTATTGCGTGTAAGATAATTTGATCGCACTAACCTTTTCTCTGATGGCTTGGCCAGCGCGCTCATGGTGAAATAAATCAACAAGGAAACAGTGCGGAGGAAGCGGCCAGGCGCGACATAGTGCGCGTGTTTAGGATTTAACCCGGGGAACTGCGGGATATTGCCACCACCGCCTTACCCAAACAAGACGACTGCTGCTACACTAAGTGCTCCCTGACAAATTGCCTCGTTTTTTTCCTTCTGGGGGTGCATGCTTTAATTTGGGTGATTACGTGCGTGCATGTGCACAGAAGGGGGGGTGTGGGTGGGGGGGAGGGAGGGGGGGGGGGGGGGGGGGGGGGGGGGGGGGGGGGGGCGTTGATCAGGCAAAGCGATAGGGACAGACACCCACTGGGATATACATTTACCACATAGTGTCACACAGTGACGGGATCAAAACAAAACAAAAAACATTCGCGTGTAACTGTTTTGAAACTCAAATCGTGGGTTGTGAAAACTTAAAGACCTGGTTGAACCATATGCATTGATATTATGATGATGATGTTACGACCGTGCTCGAAAGGGGAAATGACGATAAAAGGTTTAAAGTTTACGGTTTATTGAAGAAGGCAGGTAATCACCAACGGGGAAAAACACGATGAGGCAAGAAATAACAGAGCACTGATGCAGTTCAAATTAAAGAAAGAAATAGAACCAAAACAACAACTATAGCATCGGTTTACAAGTGCCTCAGTCATAAGCCACCGAGTCACAACACACATTTGTCACACGCATTATTAGCTGCCGCTACCACGCATGCGTTGGTCTGGTTTATAGAAACAGGTCGCAGCGCGGAACCAGGTGCCACACCAATCAGTACCCACTAACCAGGAGACAGGATCACCCACTTCTCATAGCCAATCCCATCGGAGAGTTGGCACATCCTGTTTTGCATAAACACAAAAAACTCAAGATATCATATAATAAAACATATAATATAATAATGTATTCAGCGCTCAAGATGAACAGAGTTCCAAGAGGTGGAATTAACTTGATTGTTTGCTTGATTTTTAGACCGATAAAAATACTGCTTAAAATTGTTCTTTTTGTTTGTGTCCACCTGTATCCATTTGTGGATAAAAAGCCAACTATAAGACAGGGAGAGCCCTCGGTCAAACACCTGTAATGGAGACAGCACAAATCTTTTATCTTTTAAAGTATTTGTCTCTGGGGTGTAAAATTAAACCATACTTTTTCTCCCTTAAGCCCACAATGCAGCTTTCCTTTAGGTGATGTTAAATATACACACTGACCTCAGACATCTGGTTCAATGCAGACGCGAAATCTAAAGTCACTGGTGCTACTCTGTCAAAGCAGAGCAAAATTCATTCCTGATTCCTCAAATTCCTCACACATCCTGCATAAAACATTTTCTAACTCCCCCCTCCAGCAGTACTATACTGTAGAACTGTATATCCCAGCTACAAAGCACAGCAGCATTTTTTTTCTTCGTGCCATCACAGCCATGAATATCTTCCATGTTACACTTGTTTTTTTATGTTACAATCTTCTTCAAATGATGCTACAAATATTACACAAATACTCATGTTGTAATGTTATATATATAATTCCTGAATCCTAAGATATCTAGCAGCAGAAAAAACGTTCCATAACTCAAGATCGATGTCAATAATGTTGTTTATTTAGAATAAACAAGGCAGCATTACAGCACCAGTTGTGTAGCAACATTCAGACATCACTTCAGTTCCAAACACACAGAATGGTTAGAGCTTTTGTTTTGCACCTTCAGCTTATTAAATTATCAGTTTATTGTTACAGTTACTATAGGAGGCAATGGAAGTCAGCACCATTCCAGTTCATGTTTATCCAACAGAAATTACTTTTGACTGAAGCAAGTAGAGCTTGAAAAAAACACAGATAACGCACATGTTCAGAAGAAAATTATGAATAGTTTGTATAATCACACAGCGCTGGCAGAACTTAAATGCTTGAACTTGAGATATTTGATTTGACTTTAAATCAATCTTTTCATTATCAAACACTTGCCCTCTATATGCGCCGGTTTGAAGCTCTTCACATCTGAACTGTTTTCACTTATTTTACTGTTTTTGTTCATACCCAATATGTTAATGTAAACATCTATTGGCTGAACAAAAACCACAACTTCTCGAAATCCCAAAAATCGGACACAGTGCACACATTCATGTGTCATTTATTCTTCCAATAAGGTAACATTTGAATTTGCATTCGGATTTTATTCACAGATGCAACCAGAACAGCTGGGATTTCTCTAATTTGTCTGTAAAAACCTTCTCGATTTGCAGAAACTTGAGCCGCATGCTTTAAGAGAATGAGTTACAGGGCCATCTGGTCCTGATTTTCTCTGCCGACAAGTGTTCAGGTTTGAGAGTTTGTCCATGGGTGAGAATACCAAAGAGTGGTACAGAGGGGGAAGGTTGTAAACAAATGTTAAAATGGCAAGGTTTCCAAACATTCTTTTGAGATTAATGATAAAACCACTTTGGTGCACACCATGCTCTTTCTTCCTCCTCTTTTTCTTTGGCTGTGTATTGTGGGTGCATCTGACTTGTCTACCAACGAACATCGTGACTGAGGAGAGGCCACAAAATTAAAAAAATAAAATTAAAATTAAAATAGGGCTATGCAAAAAGGAGGTAGAAGTGGAGTGAAAAGCTGAGATCTGATCCTGGTTCAGGTGAGATAAGAGCAGATCGAAGAGGACTGGGCTGATGTCTGAGGCTGTGTTATGGTCATAGCTGAGGCCGAGGTCATGGTTGATCTGTTAGTGGAAAAAAATGTAGAATTACATTTTTCTAATTTGAAGTTCAATATGACGTGGCAAAATATCAATAACAGGTTTAAAACATACTTCATCCCAGGTGCTTGTGTTGGTTTTTTTCGTAGCCTACTGCATTGTTAGAAGGGGCTCCTATCAAAGACATATGAACACATATATAAACACATGCAGGCAGGTAGATCTTATCTCAGACCGAGTGATAGTGCAGGTTTTTTGAATTTGAGTTACATTACCTCACTTACCCAAGTAGTCCTTGTAGTCCTTAAAATATTTGTGCCTCAAGCCCCGACCATCTATAAATGAGAGAACCAAAACCATTATAAAAATAAAACAACGCGCTGTGCCAGCACAGCATCCTTTCCCTGGCCTTTGGTTCTTTATAAAAGGCACCGTTTTTGCGTTGAAAAAGTTAAGTAGCAAAAACTAAGGGAGGATAGGATCACCCGGCTGCTACCAGATGTTTTTTTTTTGTTTTGTTTTACCAGAGTTCCCACGTTGCTTGATGCACTGTCCCCGGTTAGGGATACCAGCGGCAGGGTTTCCAGGGTTAATGATGTGGCACTCATAGCCGGTGGGACAGTGGAGAGGCTCATCTCCATCCTCAGTTGTACTACAGGCCTCAGCTGGTGGGTAAAAAACATGCAGTGTGTTCAAGGAAAATCACAATAATGACATACACCAAGGCCATTTGTGGTATTCAATTTTTTCCACACGTGGAAGCGGGATATTTTTTGTCACCCCTGTTTGTCTTTGTGTGTGTTTGTGTGTTTGTGTATATGTGCGTCTCACCTTGCAGAACCTCTTCAGGTCCATCAAGCAGCCAGCCGTTACCCCCCAACCACCGAGGCTTAGGCTGCACCAGCCAGTCCAGCACTGTTTAAAGGAATATATTTTCGTTTTATGCCAAAAATAGGTGAAGCAGAGGCAGTTTGTGTCTCTGTTGTTTTGATTCACTATGGCTTATAATTTTAACTTAATATTTTTGTTAAATGTGAACACCTCTCTTTCAAAGACCAGGCCTTTTTCAGGTATTCACACAGAAATGAGGGGGCCTGTTAAAAGGTTGAGGCCTGATGTTTTTTCCCCATGCCACTCCACAATCATCTATGTGTTGACTCTGCTGACCTGGCGGAGGCTGAACAGACTCCAGGCAGGCGTAGATGCAGCCATTGTAGCAGCAGCGTTTGTGGCGCTCACACTCGGAGTCGGAGCGGCAGCCCGGCACCTCACAGGCTCGCTCTGGCAGCATCTGGGGCGGGGGTGGACACCGGTCATTCTTCTGGTGCTGCGTGGACTGGGGATGGTTGGGGTACTCATAGTCCTGAACAAGAAAGAGAAAGGGACACATGTCTATGGTAGAAAGTAGAGAGTGAGGATGATTTATTTTACCTGGACCCTAAACAAGGTCGATAGAGGTTCTGGACCTATCAAAAGCAAAGGCTCTAATGTGTCATGGCTAAAATCGAATTCTGGGAATGGTTAGGGCTGGACTTGATGCAGTAGATGTCTTGTAGGTCCAAATATTGTGTAATAATCACACACATTTTTTTTTTACGACAGACAGGAAAGGCAAATACATTTTTGTGAAGGCCACAGAAATGTTTTACTCAAAAATCTCATTTAGTTCCATACATAGAGAAACTTTGCTGTACATTGATCAGCAACTGGTTTGAGTGTGACATTTCCCATTTTAACCCCCAGAGGGCAGTGACGGACCTGAGTGTTTCAGGAGTGATGTCTTTACTTCTCAGCACAGCAGCAGCAAAGAAAGTAGATGCCGGCTTTTAGTATGCATGCCTGCTAACGTCTTGACCTGGATCTGGAAGGTGATTCACTGTGGGAACAAACACTTCCCTAGTGAGTCTGAGCGGGCGGAAAGCAGGCCACAAGACCCTTGTCCAGGCAAAGACTCCCCTCACACACCTCAGTGGCTTTGGCTGCACAATGTATGGCCCCATGTGCACACTTGCGTGCGCACGCACGAACACACTAGTGGACTGGACACACATTCCCACTGTTGCTGAGGAGATCGGCTCTCGCACACTCATGGGATCAGTATCACAGCCATGACATCTGTGGTTAAATACTTTTTTACCAAGCTGATTCTCATTCATTGGTTTGGACACGTCTGGGTTTGTGGGTTAATACTTTTTGCACACAATCAGTATCAAATACGACAAGTTTTGTGGCACAGTATGTGCACTGCGGTCATGCTATTTAATGTTTTCGGTTGTGCACACATGGGGGATATTACAGCAAGATGCGCAACAGTTCTTGACTGAATTTTAGTTCTCATGTGCTAAGACAAATATAACAAGATGACAACAATTTGGCAATCACTTGAATTTAAACAGTAACATGCTATTTGGTGAATTTTTCAACTCCTAGCTGTGAGCTGGGCAAGATGTTATCTAATCAGGTATGCATTAAGATTAATTCCCCACCAACTTGCATCAATTATTTTGGGGAACTTCAACGTTTTTTTTTCTCGCACCATTCCCACCGTTTCTTGTTATTTGCCGGTCATGACGAATGATCCTTGACTTTGTCATCCATTC